>CM066031.1:1889819974-1890063658 GCA_033557465.1 Ichthyophis bannanicus
CCGCGATGGGAGGGAAACAAAAACCCCAAAAAACTGGCTGCTGCTGCTGCAGCAGAAAATCAGCTGTCCCGCGGCCCCTTCCCCTCTGCCCGGAGAGGCCCCTGAGTCTGCTTCATCAGCGGCGGGCTTTTTAAGCTGCGAAGTGAGTATTTCCCTCTCGCGCGGCTTAAGCCGATTCCCTGTGCAAGCCACGCGAGAGGGAACTACTCCCGTCGCGGCTTGACAAGCACGCCGCTGAGGGAGCAGACTCTGGGATCGCCGGGCAGAGGTGAAGGGGCCGCAGGACAGCTGATTTTGCTGCTTGAGCAGCAGAAGCCAGTTTATTTTTAATTTGACAGTTGATTCTGCCGCTGCCACGGCGGCAACGGCAGCAGCAGAAGCCAGGGTTTGTGGGGTTTTTTGTTTCCCTCCGTCGCGGGCCGCACAAAGTTCTCTCGTGGGCCGCATATGGCCTGCGGTGCCGCGTGTTTGAGACCCCGGGTCTAATGCTTGGCAGTTAAGATTTAATGTGAAGAGTGCAGTGTCATGCACTTTGGAAGCAGAAAATCCAAGGGAATTGTATGCAGTAGGGGGCAAGAGGTTGGGTGTGCAAAGGACTAGGAGAAGGACCTTGGAGTGATTGTTTCTGAGGATCTCAAGATGGCGAAACAGCGTGATAAGGCAGTAGCAAAAGCCAGAAGGATGCTGGGTTGTATACAAGAGGAATTACCAGGTGAAAGAGAGATACTAATGACACTGTACAAGTCGCTGGTGAGGCCTTACTTGGAATATTGTGTTCAGTTTTGGAGACCGTATCTCACAAAGGATATCAAAAGATTGGAAAGGGTTCAGAGGAAGGCGACCAAAATGATTTGGAGCCTGCATCAGGAGACTTATGAGAAGAGACTTGAAGATCTAAATATGTACACTCTGGAGGAGAGGAGGGACAGGGAGATATGATTCAGACCATTAAATACTTATGAGTATTAATGAACAAACAAACCTCTTCCAAAGATGGGGAAGCTGTAATAAAACTAGAGGGCATAACATGAAGCTGCAAGGGGGTAAACTGAGAGGCAATGTCAGGAAATACGTTTTCACTGAAAGGGTGGTGGATGCTTGGAATTGCGCTCCCGACGGAAGTGGTGGGGGCAAACACAGTGCCGAAATTCAAAATGGTATGGGACAGATACTGTGGATCCCTTTATAGCAATAGGATACAATCAAAATAAACATAACTAAACATTTCAAGAAATAAGGGGTAACCTACACGGAGCGGTTGGTACACGCCTAAACAAAGGAATGTGGAGGGATGACCTACACGGAGCAGCAGGTGCACCTGCTCTTGCCGCCTTGCTAGGCAGACTAGATGGATCATACTGGTCTTTATCTGCCATCATATACTATGTTATTATGTAATAGTGGGCTAAGGCCAATCTAACAGCAATAAACAGATACCGAGACCAGCATAATTCCCGTGACCTGAGGTCCCCAGAGCTCTTACTCAAGAGCACCAAAGCCGCAGCAGGAACAACCTTCTGCTGCAACACTGCCTGCAAAAGGTCAAAAACCTGTTCCCCAAAAGATAAAATCCTCTCCAACCCACACTGCCTCCAACACAGCCCTTCACCTATCTCCAAAACTTTTAGCAATCTCGTAGGGGTGTAGTACATCAATAATACATCTTATAGTTGTTTTCTATTAAATAGTCTGCTTGTAAGTCCTTATAGAGCTGTTGTATTGTGGATGGACTATTTCTATTCCTCCCACACCACCCCTAAATCTTCTTCCCATCTCACATGATGTTTGGCTTCCCTAAAGGTTTCTCTGTCAGTGTGTTATAGAACCTACAGAAACATCCTTTCATGGAGCCCACTTTTAAAGCTTTCTCTAGCAAACATGGTTCTTCTTCCCACTCCATCTTATATAATGGCAAGTGTGTAAATATTGAAACTGGTCACGTTCCTCCATCCCATATTTTAGTTGTAACTCATCGAAGGACAAAAGACCATTGTCTACCGTCCTTAGACCTAATTTTTCCCACCTCCCATAGAACTTATCAGTTACACTCGGAGGGAACCTCAGATTTTAACAAGTGGTGTAAAACTAAACAATCCTTTAGTCCCAAAATAGCTTGAGCGATACCTCTCCCAAATGTTACATGTGAGGCCCACCCATGGCTTGTTATCGTGCACCTTTCAGTTTATCCCTCCCCGCTCGCCATAATAGACACCCATAGGGGGCAATCACCCACATCCACTTGCTCCAACTGCACCCACTCTTTCCAATCACACACTTGCCATTCACTCGCTGCACAGAGTCAAACCACATCATATAAGTTCTCAGAACCACGTATCGCGAGGCCACCTTCCTCCCGGGTCCCACTCAAAACTCTTCAGGCCAGCTTTGGTCTTTTATAGTCCCAAATAAAGTGAGATAAGGCCTGTTACCACCGTTTAAGGATTCCATCCGGAATCCCCATTGGCAGGGCATTGGAAACAGGAGGGTGAAAGCATCGTAGATGAAGAGCGTATATACTTTTACCCACAGGCAGAGTGCGAAGTAATGTGTGTTTTAGCGCATCATAACTCTCATGCATGCACAGTAATGGTTATCGCGGCGCTTGCCCTCATGGTTGCCACACACTAAAACGAGCTTTAACCACACAGCACATTTTAGTAAAGGGCCCCTTAGTGGTCATCACAAGGAGGTAAGTGGTTATGGTTTGACTTTATTTGATATACTGCAAAATGTTTGATATACTGCAAAATGCTGCGGAAGCAAAAACGCGAAATAAAGCCCTTTTCAAGTACATTCGTAGCAAAAAACCTGTGAGAGAGTCAGTTGGTCCATTGGATGATAAAGGGGTTAAAGGAGCACTAAGAGGCGACAAGGCGATAACGGAGAGACTGAATGAATTCTTTGCTTCGGGTCTTTACTGAGGAAGATGTAGGGATGTTACCCATGGACTGAAGTGGTATTTAAAGGTGCAGAAGAATTGAAGGAATATCGATACATCGGGAAGATGTCTTACAACTATTAGATAAACTGAAGAGTAGCAAATCACCTGGGCCGGACGGTATATATCCAAGGGTGTTGAAAGAACTGAAATATGAGATTGCAGACCTGCTATCAGTAATCTGTGAACTATCATTAAAATCATCTCTAATACCTGAAGATTGGAGGACCGCCAATGTAACACCAATTTTTAAAAACGGTTCCAGGGGTGATCCGGGAAACTACAGACCGGTGAGCCTGACGTCAGTACCAGGAAAAATGGTAGAAACCATCATAAAGAATAAAATTACTCAGCATGTAGATAGTCACAACCTAATGGGAGACAGCCAACATGGCTTTAGACAAGGAAGATCTTGTCTTACTAATCTGTTATGTTTTTTTGAAGGAGTGAATAAACAGGTGGACAAAGGTGAGTCGGTTGATTATAGTGTATCTGGACTTTCAGAAAGCCTTTGACAAGGTCCCTCATCAGAGACTTTTGGCAAAACTAAAGAGTCATGGGATAGGAGGCAGTGTACTATTGTGGATCAGGAACTGGTTAAAAGATAGAAAGCAGAGGGTAGGGCTAAATGGCCAATTTTCCCAATGGAGAAAGGTGAATAGTGGTGTACCCCAAGGATCTGTGCTGGGTCCGCTGCTTTTGACATATTCATAAATGACCTGGAAAGTGGAATAACGAGTGAGGTTATCAAATTTGCAGATGACACAAAACCATTTAAAGTTGTTAAAACCCAAGAGGATTGTGAAAAATTGCAAGAGGATCTTGATAAATTGGAAGACTGGGCATCAAATGGCAGATGAAATTTAATGTGGACAAGTGGAAGGTTATGCACCTAGGGAAGAACAACCCAAACTATGGTTACACGATGCAAGGTTCCACATTAGGAACCATCACCCAAGAAAAAGATTTAGGCGTCATTGTGGATACCATGTTAAAACCCTCGGCCCAGTGTGCAGCGGCGGCCAAGAGAGCAAATAGAATGCTAGGTATGATAAGGAAAGGAATGGAAAATAAAACAAAAGATATTATAATGCCTCTATATCGTTCCATGGTGAGACCGCACCTTGAATATTGTGTGCAATTCTGGTCGCCGTATCTTAAAAGGATATAGCGATTTTAGAAAAGGTTCAGAGAAGAGCCACCAAAATGGTAAAGTGGATGGAAGGATACTCCTATGAAGAAAGGCTAAAAAGGTTAGGGCTCTTTAACCTGGAAAAGGGGAGATATGATAGAAGTCTATAATTTAATGAACGGAGTGGAACGGGTAAACGTAGATCGATTGTTTACGTTATCAGAATATAGAAAGACTAGGGGACATGCAATGAAGCTACAGGGTAAACTATTTAAGACTAATAAAAGAAAATATTTTTTCACTCAACGTGTAATCAAACTCTAGAATTTGTTACCGGAGGATGTAGTAAAGGCTGTTAGTGTAGCTGGGTTTAAAAAAGGTTTGGACAAGTTCCTGGAGGAAAGATCCATAAACCATTATTCAGAAGTGACCGAAGATATCAATGCTTGACCCAGTACAAGCATTGTGGAACTTGTGTCTTTTGGGGAAACTGCTAGGTACTTGTGACCTGGATTGGCCACTGTTAGAAACAGAATATTGGGCTTGATGGACCTTGGTCTGACCCAGTATGGCATATCTTATGTTCTTATGTAGACAATATATGTGGTTTACGAAATACTAAAATACAAATAAAGAAAGGAATTCCATTGATTATGACAGGAAAGCCCCAAATGTTCTGGTCTCCTCTAGGTCACTGCTTACAAGGGCTGATGGTAAATTACTGCAGGATTTATTGCAGAGTATTGTGTGCATGTTTTCTGTGATCTCTCATCCATGTTTATTCTTTCGTGTGATTCTGTGTTTCTTTAACTGCTTAGAAATAATACTTTTCAGTCAATTCTTTTGGTTTCAGAATGAAGTTACTTTCTGATCATTTATCACTTGCTTTTGTATTTTTCCATTATTCTAAATCAAAACCAGCTTGGATGCTGCGCCCATTGTGACTAGCACCGGCCTGGGAGCTGAGCTCAGTGTGACTAGCACCGGCCTGGAGCTGTACCCCCTTGCACTGGACTGGGAGCTGGGCTCAGTGTGACTAGCACCATACTAGGAGCTGGGCCCCATGTGACTAGCACCGGACTGGGAGTTGGGCCCCGTGTGACTAGCACCGGACTGGGAGCTGGGCCCCGTGAGACTAGCACCGGACTGGGAGCTGGGCCCCGTGCGACTAGCACCGGACTGGGAGCTGGGCCCCGTGTGACTAGCACCGGACTGGGAGCTGGGCCCCGTGTGACTAGCACCAGACTGGGAGCTGGGCCCAGTCTGCCTCAAAGCAGCCTAAGGATAGAGTAGTTTCTAGGCAGAAAATATGTTGTTTAGATTTGGGTCTGGAAACTCACATTTCTTCCCCCCCTCCCCCTCATTAACGCACACCTGTGAAGCATTGCTTGAACCTGATGTGCGAAACCCCCTCACCCCATCTCCCAGCACCCACAAAATCTCTCAGACAGCACAAGGAAAATGTTTCATGTCCAACTCACCGGACTGTCAGAAAACGTATCCAAGCAGAGCGTGAGAAGAGATCCAGCAGAACACAGCGTGCAGGGAGCGGGCACTGAGGACCCTCTGCCGAGCTGCCCAGCCTGCGGGTGAAAGCCAACATGTGCACAGTCCTCAGCCTGGGGAAGCGATCCAGTGCAGAGCAGCTGAGACTCCAGCACAGCCGTTACTAAGCAACACACACACACTCCTGGGCCTAGCAACTTACACACACTCACTCCCAGGCCTAGCAACTTACATACACACAAACACACACACACACACACACACTCACTCTCACTCCCGGGCCTAGCAACTTACATACACACACACACACACACACACACACACACACACTCACTCTCACTCCCGGGCCTAGCAACTTACACACACACACTCCCAGGCCTAGCAACTTACATACACACACACACACTCAAACTCACTCCCGGGCCTAGCAACTTACATACACACACACACACACACCCGGGCCTAGCAATTTACACACACACACTCCCAGGCCTAGCAACTTACATACACACACACACACACACACACAAACACTCAGACTCACTCCTGGGCCTAGCAATTACATACACACACACTCTCCTGGGTCTAGCAACATAAATACACACACGCACACTCACTCACTCCTGGGCCTAACAACTTACATACACATGCACACGCACACATATACCCACACTTACTGACAGGCCTAGCAACTTACATACCCACACATACTCACTCACTCCCGGGCCCAGCCACTTACAAACACACACACACACACGCACACTCTCACACTCACTCCCAGGCCTAGCAATTACATACACACATGCACGCACTCACACACACTCCCAGGCCTAGCAATTACATACACATACACACACACTCACACTCATTCCCGGGCCTAACAACTTACATACACACACACACACACACACACACACACACACACACACACACACACACACACTCAATCCCAGGCCTAGCAATTACATACACACACACATATTCACACTCACTCCCAGGCCTAGCAATTACATACACACACACACACACACTCTCCTGGGTCTAGCAACATAATTACACACACGCACACTCACTCACTCTCGGGCCTAGCAACTTAAACACACACACACACATGGGCCTAGCAACTTACATACACACACTCCCGGGCCTAGCAACTTACACACACACTCACTCCCAGTTCTAGCAACTTACATATACACACACTCACACACACACTCCCGGGCCTAGCAACTTACATACACAAACATACACACATAGTCACACTCATTCCCGGGCCTAGCAACTTACATACACAAACATACACACATAGTCACACTCATTCCTGGGCCTAGCAACTTACATACACAAACATACACACATACTCACACTCATTCCCGGGCCTAACAACTTACATACACACGCACTCCCGGGCTTAGAAGCTTACATACACACACACTCACTCTTGGGCCTAGTACCGGGTATAGTTTCCAACTGGCTCTAGATGTGCCCAACAGGCTTGATCCAGTCCTGGGTTTACCCCGTTGCATGCAGCAACTTGTAGTTTTCCTTTTCTTATGGAGTGCAATGAAGAAATCAGAACTATATATCCCTGCATGCAATGAGGTAAACCCAGGACTGGATTGAACCTATCGGACGCATCTGGAACCAGTTGCAACCCTAGTCCCGGGCCTAGCAACTTACATACATACACACATACATACACACACATACACACACACACTCCCAGTTCTAGCAACTTACACATACACACGCATACACACACTTCACTCCCGGGCCTAGCAACTTACATACACACACATATATCTCACACACACACACACACACACTCCCAGGCCTAGCAACTTACATACACACACACACTCACTCCCAGGCTTAGCAACTTACACACACACAAATACCCTGGACCTAGCAACTTAAACATACACACATCACACATACACACTTACTCTCTGGCCTAGCAACTTACATATAGAAACACATCACACACACACACACAAACTGGGCCTAGCAACTTACATATATGTACGCACGCGCACATACTCACTCACTCCCGGGCTTAGCAATTTACACCCACACACACCCACATACACCCCGGGCATAGCAACTTACATATACACATGTTGGGTAATTTGACACACACACACCCTGGGCCTAGCAACTTACATACACACACACACACTCACTCCCGGGCCTAGCAACTTACACGCACACACACACACACACACTCACTCCCAGGCCTAGCAACTTACATACGCACACACATTACACACACTGGGCCTAGCAACTTACACACACACATGCATATGCATGCACGCACACACCAACCCTAGCAACTTACTTGCACACATACACACACACCTCCCCCCCCCGGACCTAGCAACTTACATACACACACACACACCCCAGGCCTTGCAACTTACAGAGACACACACACACACACACTCCAGGTCTTGCAACTTACACAGACACACACACACACCCATTCCCACCCGGCCTAACAATTTACACACACACACTCCCCAGGCCTAGCAACTTAACACACATAATAGCAATTTACACACACTCAGCCACACTGAATCCAACACCTACTCACGTTACTGAGCCTAGTTACTCACATACACACAGGAAGGAGAAACAAGGAGTTGAGAACTGATAGAAAGCAGCAGATACTCTTGATACATGCGTTACTAAGCAACACAAACACACACATATTGTAGCAACGAAGTGCAAACAATGAATAAATCCAGGAGTCAATTTACAGGATCCAAGCCAATTTATTGTGCACAAGGCCCAGTTAGTCAAGCTTCAAAAAGGACTGAGCAAAGTTCTTACAGAGACATATTCATTTATACATTTCTTTCCAGTTTGATACATGCAAACTTTCTATTGGCCCCAACGCCCCCTGCATTTGTCCAGTCGGAGATCCCTCCTGGGCCTAGCACCCAGCTCCCTCCTCTAGGACTGTTCTAACAATGGTGCAGTTTCTAGGTTTGGATACTTCTCTACTGCAAGGTCGTTTCTGGCTCTAGGAATGCATGTATTGAAACATTTCTATCTTCACAGCACAAGAGAATAATGAAAGATTTATGCATTCATGAAAACTTCTTATTAAGCAGTTTAAACAGTTTTCTCAAACTTTTACAGACTTTGGTTCTTTACTGAGATGGGGGTTGGAATCAGGGCCTAACTTATAGGCCTTTCATATTTGCAGACTATTGTAGGCCATAGACTGCCACATTCCCTCCTTTGATTATTCTCACCCGCAAGTGAGAAAGGGTGAGAATTAAATCACATATTAAACTTGTGTTGTGGCAGGCTATGGCCTAGAGTTGTCTGCTAATATGAAAGGCCTGTAAGTTAGGCCTGGATTCCAACCCCCATTATAGCTAGAAAAGAACCAAAAACTTTGTGAAAATGAGAAAACTGTTTAAACTGCTTAATAAGAGGTTTTACATGAATTCATAAGTCTTTCATTATTCTCTTGTGTGTAAAAGTAAGAAATGTTTCAATACATGCATTCCTGGAGCTAGGGATAACCTTGCAGTAGAGAAGTATCAAACTTAGAAACTGCACCATTGTTAGAACAGTCCTAAGGGAGGGGGCTGGTTGCTAGGCCCCAGAGGGATCTCTGATTGGACAGGCGCAGGGGGCGTTGGAGCCAATGGGAAGTTTGCATGTATCAAGCTGGAACCGATAGAAAGTTCTCATGTATCAAACTGAAAAAGAGGTATAAATGAGTATGTCTCTGTAAAAACTTTGCTCAGTTCCTTTTGAAGCTTTGACTGACTGGGCCTTGTGCACAATAAACTGGCTTGGACCCTGTCAATTGACTCCTGAATTTATTCATTGATTACACTTCGCTACAGCAGTGTAACAGCATCATCTTGGGATATTGGGGAATATTGCCACATAGCTAATATCTTCGTAGCTGCCTTCCATTCTACAGTGTTATCAATAACTGAGGTTATCATGCGTAAGCAAAGGGGTAGGAGACATGGGAGCAACAAGCATACAGCCAATAGGAGTAATACGATAAACACAAGGGTCTTCAGACCACCTAACTATGAAAATGCTGAACCAAACCACCCATCAAGCCTCAGGCCATGCCAGGTCTGAACAGGCACATGTGCTTGTGTGCGCATTTGAGTAGCTATATCTTCAACAACGTGTCCATTATTATCAATCTGCAAACAACAGTTGCTTAAATTCAATTTTCCACACACTCCACCTTCAGCTGCTAACAGATAATCTAGAGCTAAACGATTCTGTTAAATAGCTGTACGCATTTGTGTACTCTTCTTAGCTAAAAGAGTTAGTGCTTTACTGGTTTCATTGGTTATTATTTCAACAACAGCTTGTAAGCGGATAATACGATTTATCATATACACAGGAGTACGATAAACCCCATGCTCTCAAGTGGCAGGTCCATAGTATGAAATGATTCAGGTGGCCACTCCTCTTCCTTCCACTTGTCCCATTGGCCTATTTTCAAGACCTCTCATTTCTGTCGACTCCTGTACACGGGAAAACCCAGTGGTTCTCCATGGGATGTAGGTAACAGGAAAAAGGAAGGTCGTATGGTTCCCAATGTACATGCTCCTCCCCAGTGGTGAGGGAGCCTAGCATATGCTCGGGTTCCACAAATCCAGTACAGTCCAGGTGGTGCTTGCCAGGTGTTATAAGATGCTAGATTAGTCCAGATGCTGGCAAGATTAGGGAAACGGACTAAAAGGTTGGTGGGCTCTGAAGCGTTGATTCCTGACCACCAGGACGTCTTCTTGGTGGTACTGTTGTAGAACTTCTGATTGAGACAGACCAGCTGTCCAACCTCCATGGCAAACTGTGGTCCAGAGCGAGCAAAACACAAGTTACCAACAATGGGGTGGGCCAGTACCCACTCACTAGTAGTATTATGTAAATCAGTCTGATTATAAGGCATAGAATAGTTCACTTCTTGTGCCTCCCAGGGCCATTGGTCTCCCATCTTAGTTCCTCCACAGAAGAGGCAGTCCGAAATGTGGAGACTAGATGCTACTGCCCCGGCGAGCTCAATGAACAAGTTTTGGGAAGCATGAGGAATCTCAAACTCGGCCTTCATGGCTTCATAGAAAGAGTGATGTATTCGGTAAGGTGCAGATGCATGAGTCTTTGTATTCAGCTGTATATGTATAAAAGTTCCAGGATCTATGCCGCCTCCTGCTATTCGTAACCCAAATCTGTACCCCTGCTTCCACTGGCTGGGGTTAAGTATGATGAGCTGCACTGGATTACAGGCACCTTTCTTGCACTTCCGAGGTTCTGGTAATGATAATTTTTCCAGGCTTGCTATGCGCTTATCTCCCTCTCGTCCAGTAGGCGCACCAGACCAGGTGGCATAGTACACGCATTCCCACTTTGGACAGTAGTAAGCATCTTTGGATGATGTACTGTAGATGGTTGGGGAAGATTTCCCAGTACACTTTCCCCATCCATATGCTCCTTCAGGACACATATATTTATCATCATAGGTAGTAGACTTGCTCCCAATATCCACACTTGTGATAGACATTTCTGTTGATCACCTCACAAGCGTCAAAACTCAGGGTAACATGCTTCGTGGGATCAGGAAGCTGTCATGTGGGGGGCGGAGCCTGATGTCCAGCGGGTAAGACGCTTCGCGCTGAAGCTCCCGAGAGGCCTACTTAGAATCCTGACTTAATACCTATACAAACTTACTATTTCGCTCCGGGTTGACCGGGGTACCTCGGGGGGATGGCGGCCCATAAACCAGCGCGCTTGGACTTCGGGTCTCCTTCTTCTTCTCACGGAAAAACGCTCCAAAACAGAGGTGTCCTCCCCACAGAAGATGGTTCCATTTCGTGAAAACCCCGAAATGCACCTGGAGATTTTGGAGGAACTACGCGGCGTGAAGGAATTGGTGCAGTCCAATGGAGAAGCGCTTAGAGCCCTGCGAGAAGACTTTGGAGTGCTCCAGGACCGACTTGAAGACTCTCATTACGGCAGGACAATATGGCGGGGGTCCTCGATTCGCACGCGGTGCGCTTGGGCGCACTGGACAAGGCCGAGCGCCAGATACAGAATCTGCAAAAGGGGTTAGAAGATAGCAATAATCGAGCCCGTCGCAACAATGTGAGGCTCATTGGAATACCGGAGGGGGCGGAAGCGGGAGATATGAGAGAATTCCTGCTCAAAATTCTTCCCTCCTTGCTGAAGATCACCTTTCATAAAGAATTGGAAATCGATCGTGCACACCGTGCTCCTACCCACATGGCGCTCAACCGAACGACCCCCGGCCTATTATCTTTCGCTTGCTACGATATCAACAAGTGGAACAAATTTTAAATGCTGCCCGGGCGAACCATCATTTGGAATTTGAAGGTCACAAAGTCTCCTTCTTCCCTGACTTGGCAAAGCCTACCGTTGACCAACGGAAGAAACTCCTTGCTTTTCGCCCTCGACTTCAACAGCTACAGGCTCGCTTTGGCCTGTTGTATCCCGCGAAACTCCGAGTGACTCTCCACAACCAAACCAGGACATTCGAAGATCCTGATCTACTATCAACATTTTTAGACTCCAAAGAGGCAGAGCAGATGCGCTAATCCAACGACGTGGACTTTTATTCGCCGGCTCTGTCCGCCATTTTGAAGGGCCCGATGCGGCGGTCATAGTCAAGCACAGAGACTTCCTGGACTTTCTTTCTTTCTTTCTATGACTCTTGTTTTGTGGTCTCCTCTCCCTCCATGATGTGTGCCTCGGTCGGATTCGGAGCACGCACAGTCCTACAGGTTATGTGTTTTTCAATTTTGGCCTTCTCTGGGGCTTCTCCCCGCAGACACATGGTCGCCAGTAATTTTTGGGGTTTTGCTTCTTCTCTACCGCGCTGCGGTTTTTCTTTTTTAATGTGGGGCGCTTCATTGTGTTATCTAAGCTTAGTTTCTTTTATGCCATATGTACAGCCTGATACAGTCATATGAGGGACATTGTGAAATTAGGTGCGCTATCATGCTCAGAATTTTTAACTTGTCTGAATGGCTTTATGTAAAATTTTATCACTCAACGTAAAGGGCATTAATAGTCCAATCAAAAGAAAGAAAATCCTTAGCTATCTTAGCCATGAGCATGCTGATTTAGCGTTTCTTCAGGAAACGCACTTAAACTCTGCTGAAACACTGAAACTCAATGTTAAGCCTTACATGGTGGCTGCCTATTCTCCCGCCGTTTCTAAACGGTGCGGGGTTGCCATCCTGGTTAAGAAATCTTTGCAAGCTACTGTAATTGATACTAGTGCTGACAAGGAGGGCAGATGGGCCCGAGTACATCTTAAGGTCGGAGATAGTGAATTTACATGTATTTGCATTTATGCCCCGAATGTGGACAACCCTGCTTACTATGCAAGTATTGCGCAGTTGGCACAGGCCTCTGCCAATACTCCATTAATACTTGGTGGTGACTTTAATCAAGTGTTAGACCCTCTGATAGATAGACAGCCGCCAAGAACGAGTAGTCCACCCAAGAGTCTTGCTACCCTTACAGCTCTGATGCAAGATCTTGCGCTGGTAGATATATGGAGGCTGCTTCACCCCTCCGACTTAGAGTTCACTTTCTTTTCTGCCCCCCATCACTCCCAATCTAGAATAGATTTCTTTCTCATTTCCAAAGCACTGATTTCTCAAGTAGACACGACTAGGACTCATCCTCTCCATATTTCAGATCATGCTGCCATATCTTTATCAATACGTGTCACTGCGCGGGACGATTCTCCCCGAGCTTGGTTTTTTGATAGATCCCTACTGGGTCAAAAAGATTTTCAGATCGATATAAAGGCCGCTATCCAAGATTATTTTCATTTTAACTCACCCCATGATACAGCGGGCTGGGCTTGGTGGGAGGGTTTTAAAGCATCTATCCGTGCCACTATAACTAGCTATCAAATTCGGCAGGGGAAACAAAGAAAGCAGCTTTTACTGACTCTAGAGCAGCAGATACAAGCTGGGGAGCGTCTCCTTACGTCCCGTACTGACCCATGTATTTTACTCCGTTTACAACGCTTGCGTTTTCAATACAATCAGCTTTTGCACACTGCTGCTGTTAAAAATATTGAATCACAACAAGGGCTTTATTATCGGGAAAATAATCGTGCTGGCAAATTATTAGCAAATGCCCTAAAAGGTCGAAAAAGAAGCCAAGCGTGTTACCGCCCTCCGCAATCCGTCAGGGGGGGGCTTGGTCACTAAAGATACCGAAATCTTAGAACTCTTTTGTGACTTTTATACTCGGCTTTATCAATCTGAATGTGATTTTGAGCCAGATGTATTTGAACGCTTACTTTCAGGAGTACAAAGACCGACCCTATCTGACGAAGATAGAGTGGCCTTAGACACACCATTTACTGTCTCAGAAATTCATTCTGCTATCAAGAAATGTGCCTCAGGTCGAGCCGCAGGCCCAGACGGTCTCCCCGCTGAATTCTACAAAACCTTTCACGCTGATTTAGCTCCAGTTTTGAAAATTTATTTTTCTGCTCTGGCCGAGGAGGGTTCTCCTTCTGGGTCCTTTTCAATGGCAAATGTAGTAGTTTTTGAGAAAGAGGGGAGAGACCCGCAACTAACAGCTAATTATCGTCCAATTTCCCTCCTAAACGCGGACTATAAAATCTTTGCCACCATTCTCTCTACCCGGCTCTCGGATAGGATGCCTACCTTAATACACCCAGATCAATGCGGTTTCATTCCTGGTAGATCGACTGCTGACAATGCTCGGACTCTCTGCCATGTATTGACTACCGCAGTTAATCTTGATCGCCCATTTGTTGGCCTCTCACTTGATGCTGAGAAGGCCTTTGATCGCTTAGAGTGGCCCTTCCTATTTGCAGTCCTCCGCTGGTACGGATTCGGGGAAGGTTTTCTCCGTTGTCTTCGCACCATGTACGCTCAGCCTACAGCCAGTATATGTGCAAATGCTTTAAAGTCTCAACCTTTTCCCCTTCAACGCGGCACTCGCCAGGGATGCCCACTGTCTCCACTCCTCTTCGATCTTGCACTCGAACCCTTGGCTTTACTAATCCGGCAATCGGAGGAGATTCATGGAGTCCCCTTCACCCACAGGGAAATCAAAATTTCAGCGTATGCTGATGATCTTATGCTCTTTGTCTCTATAGACTCAGTACCGGCTGTCTTAGAGCAAATTGGTAAATACTCACAACTGTCCGGTTATAAGATAAATTGGACCAAGTCGGTAGCCTTTCCATTAAATCCTCTGCTTCATCAGGCAGATATGCAATCCTTCCCCTTTTTATGGCAACCTCGCATGGTCAAATACCTTGGGGTTCACTATTGTTCTCCTTTGGAAGACACTATCTCCTTCAATGCCAAAGACTTAACCTCTAAAGTCCGGGCGCTTACTCACCGCTGGACTCCTTTAACGCTTACCTGGTGGGGTCGATTAGAAACCATAAAAATGATGATTGTTCCGAAAGTGAATTATATCTTAGAAATGGGCCTTGTCTCTTCCCTCGACGTATATATAAAGATATCGAGGGCCTTCTGACTAGATACTTGTGGCAAAATAAGACACCTAGGATAGCGAAACATAAGCTGCAAGCAGATAAGGAATATGGGGGTGTCAGATTCCCTGATTTCCTGAAGTATCATCAATCTTTTCTTCTCAAACAAGGTGCTCGTTGGCTGGAAGATCCAGTACCGAGTAGACCTGTGTGGCTAGACATAGAAGAGGACCTTTGCAAACCGATTCCTCTTACTTTTCTCCCTGGTATGACTCTCCCATCAGACTCTCACTTCCCACCAATGCTTTTAGACACCTTAGGTGCCTATAATAATCTCATGCAATCTTTAGACTCCCGACTCTGTCCGTTAGACAAACTCCCACTTTGGTACAAACACTCGATTTCGAATACAAAATAAGCCGATGGCGTGGAGCCCCTGGTACACTAGGGGCATTTGGATTCCTAGCCAATTGTTCCATGAAGGTCGCTGGAAAACTTTTAGTGAATTGCAAATTGAATTTGGTCTCCCAGCGAAACACTACTTTCAGTTGGTGCAACTTCAGCATTGCCTTAGGAGTGCTAAGGTGCTCCCGCCATCGGCCTCCCCTACACAAGGTTGGTTGGAGACTATCCGATCTATCGGTAGTTCACCGGGTGTAGCATCCAATTTTTACAAAACCTTATGTAATGCTATAACTAGGGATACCCCTATAGCGCAGAAAGCATGGGAGAGAGAACTGCATGTGACTTTGACCCCGGAGCAATGGAGCCTTGTCTGGAGTAGAGTGACACGGGTCTCCCGATCCGCCTCACTCACTCAGACACTCTTCTTTCTAGCCCACCGGTGTTTTTACACTCCTGACAGATTAGCCAAATGGAACACTGCTCAGGGCAATAATTGTTGGACATGTCATGCGGCCATTGGTTCACTACCTCATGTTATGTATGAATGTCCCGCACTACAGTATTACTGGAGTCGGGTTCTGGGGCCGTATCCAGTCTATTTTGCACTTTCAAGAGCCCCTTTCTTGGAGGATAGTGGGACTTCGCTCAGCAGCGGGGATCCCCTCTCTTCCAAAAACGGCTTACTTCCTTTTGGACTTTATGCTAGGTATTGCTATTTCCCTAATTACAAAATACTGGAAAAATAGCTCCCAGTTGAGCCCCAATGAGTGGTGGAATCATGTCTGTCTCTACAGTAAATATGAACAAATACCTCGTATGTTTGCTTCCCCCATTCAGACTCCTCATCATCGGTCTAAATGGAAGATGCTCAATGATTATGTACATTCTGCTCAATGCTCTCATCTGACTGTCTAAATTTATATATATCTTTGTCTCATGATTATTCTGTATCGCAGATACTCTTTTGATTGTTTTGATGTACAATCACGTTTGTTTGGAAGCGCTCACATGCTGACATAATCAGCTAGAGAAGAAGCGTGGGGGTGGGGGGTAATTGGGTTTACTTTTCTTTATTGTATAATTGTATTGTTTCCTTTGGTGTGTTGTTTCTTTTGTTTGTTGCAAAATGAAAATAAAAGTTTCAAAAAAAGGAAGCTGTCATGTGGCATTTATGAGGGCTCCATCCTCATCATTCCATCGTATCTCAAGTACATAATAAGAGGGGTTCTGCCGGGGGTTGTAACAAGTCTTACTTTTCCCCTTCGTACAAATATTTAACTCTGTGCCATTATATACACACCAGCTAACTATACCAGTATAAGTATAGTAGGAATGATAAAGTAAAGTCTGAGTGACCTTCAGTCCAGTTCGGGTGGTAGTTATACAAGCTGCACAAGGGGGTAAGGCAAAAGTCTTTTCCAGGAATCCCAGGACCATCACTCCCACAAGGCAATAGTGGAGGAACATTGTGATTACAGTCTTTGGAGGTCAACTGGAATATTGGGTACGATGAATTTGTAGAGTCTTTTCTTCTTCTCTGCTTCGACTGCTACCCTTGCGCGACAGGGGTAGGATGATAAAATCTAGAGACTCTTACAACACTGGTTGTCTCCGCAATGTGAGTCGCAATGGAGTCTCAGGATCATTTACTGAAGTCCATTGACCAGGTTTAGGAGCAGCTGCCGGCTTCACTCGACTGTGATGGATCTAGGGACTTTTACTGCAGTTGGGGTTGACAGGATGACAACATAAGGTCCCTTCCAATGCGGCGCCAGCGGGGTCTTTCTCCACTCCTTGATCCACACTGACACTCCTGGCTTGAAGGGAAGCAGAGGCTCTGTCAGGTTGATGGGCAATCGATCTTGCACCCAGGTATGGAGACTCTGCAAAACAGAACCTAAAGCCAATAGTTCTTGTCTAGTTATTTCAGATCCAATTTGTTTCATATCTCCTTTAATTCCCTGTACGATGGGTGGAGGTCGCCCATACAAAATCTCAAAAGGGGAAACTCCTAAGGACTTGGTTGGAGCAGAACGTATCCTAAGAAGGGCTATAGGGAGAACCTGGAGCCACTTTAGGTGTGTTTCTTGATAAAGCTTGGTCAACTGAGTTTTCAGGGTTCTATTCATATGTTCTACTTTCCCTGAACTCTGGGGTCTACAGGCAGTGTGCAGCGTCCATTGTATCTGTAGAGCTCGAGCTGTTGAGTCACTTGGGACACAAATGAGTGTCCATTGTCTGACCCTATAGTCAATGGTATGCCAAATCGAGGAATGATCTCATGGAGCAGTATTTTAGTGACTTCTCGAGCTTTCTCAGTTCGGGTGGGACAGGCTTCTACCCACCCAGAAAATGTGCAAACTAGAACTAACAGGTAGTGATATCCGTTTCCTCGTGGCATTTCAGTAAAATCTACCTGAATATCACTCATAGGGGTCACCCCTACTGACTGAACTCTTGGGGGTGGAATGGGACCTTGCCTAGCATTATTCTTGGCACATGTCAAACATTGCTGTGCCACTGAAGCGGACAGGGGCCCTAATAGTGAGATACAGAAATGGGGTCTTAGGGCTCTCTCCATGGCCGTTTTCCCATAATGTGTGGCCTGATGAAAAGCCTGAACAAAGGCTGGCCCTAATGCTTCAGGAATGACTGTGGGACCCGGAGGTGAGCTACCCACTGGAGGTGGCAGTACTATCCAACCTTTTTCTGTTAGGACCCCTCCCTCCTTTTCACAGAAATAATCTAACTCTCTTGTAGTGTATCGGGGAGCCCATGAGCTAAGGGGCACAGGGAATAAGGCTGCCTGCACTGAAGTGTCTGGGGTCACAGCTCGTCCAGTTGTGGCTGCTTTTCGGGCAGTGGCATCAGCAAATCTATTCCCTCGGGTAACCTCTCCTGCTCCTGTCTGATGACCTTGACAGTGCATGACTGCAACTTGCTTAGGGAACCACAGGAGCGAGTAGGTATGGAAGTCACATGCGCTTTATTTGTTAAAACCCCAACGCGTTTCGGCGATTGCCTTCATCAGGGGGTACTGGAGGACAACAAAACAATACAGGAAAATAAAACAACAGCATTATATAAAATATGAATCATCAAAATAATGATACAAGATATTTAAAAATTAAAAATATATATAAATACCCATAAACAGACCATGCAGAATAGACAACAGACCATAAAAAGTAATAAAATCATAATATACTTACAAAGATATCTCTATCAATATACTAAATGGAGCGCATATAGTAATACAGATATGGCACAACCAATCGTGTAGTAGACAATGCTATAAAGCGCATGTAACTTCCATACCTACTCGCTCCTGTGGTTTCCTAGTTGACTTAGCGAGCAGTGCTCTTGTTTTGTGTTTCCTGCAACTTGCTTAGGGGCCCATACAGCATCTAATAATATCAATATCTCGAGCCCATACCTAATGGACTTGCCTCCTGAGGTGATCAACCCTCGTTCTCTATACAGGGCTCCATGTGTGTGCAAAGTGGTAAAAGCATACTTGGAATCTGTGTACACATTTAAGCGGAGTCCTTCTCCTAATGTCAGTGCTCTAGTGAGAGCTATCAGTTCAGCCTTCTGTGCTGAAGTTCCTGGGGCCAAAGCTGAGGACTCAACTACTAGATCAAGGGTCACCACTGCATATCCAGCACAACGATGTCCATTGATGACAAGACTGCTCCCATCTACAAAGAAAGTCTGTTCAGGGTTCTCCAGAGGAACATCAGTCAAATCCGGGCGACTTGAAAATACAGTGTCCATAGTTTCTAAACAGTCATGATCAGGAGGGCCAGGACCAATTGGGAACAACATAGCAGGATTCAAAGCTTGACTGACTTTTAACTGTATTTGGGGGTTTTCGCACAGCATACTCTGATATTTCAACATTTGTGAATTCGTTAGCCAGAAACTTCCTTTGTATTCCATGAGGGTTAGGACAGAATGCGGCACAGTTACTTGGAGATTCTGGCCCAGAGTGAGCTTGTCTGTTTCGCTCACCAAAAGGGCTGTTGCTGCAACAGCTCTCAAACAAGGGGGCCAACCTCTTGCTACCACATCCAACTGTTTTGACAAGTAGGCTACTGGCCGTTGCCAAGATCCAAGAGATTGAGTCAGTACCCCCAACGCATTTCCTTGTGACTCATGGACGTAGAGATGGAAAGGCTTCTGGACATCTGCTATACCCAAAGCTGGTGATGACATCAGAGCGCTTTTCAAAGATTGGAATGCTGCATCCTGTTCAGGTCCCCACTCCAGTGGAGACTTCCATTCCTTTGGTAACTTGATACAATGGTTTTGCTAGCAGCGCAAAATTGGGGATCCATATGCGACAGTATCCTGTGGCCCCCAGGAAGGCTCTTACTTGCCTCCTGGTGGTTGGAGTGGGAATACTGCATACAGCTTTTTTGCGTTCAGGTCCCAAGCGTCGAATTCCACTGGACAACTGGAACCCTAGATATTCAACTTTGGTTTGACATAGTTGCGCCTTGGCTCTTGAGACTTTGTATCCAGCCTCATTCAGAAGGTACAGGAGTTCACTGGTGGCTTGTAGACATTCACTTTCTGAATTGGTGGCTATGAGCAGGTCATCCACATATTGAAAGAGAACCCTTTGTCCTGGGTTCACTGAGTAACTTGAAAGATCTTGATTCAGGGCAGCACTGAAGAGAGTAGGTGAATTCTTGAATCCTTGAGGTAATCGAGTCCAGGTAAGCTGGCCCCGTCTTCCTGTTGTGGGGTCTTGCCATTCAAAAGCAAACAAAAGTTGACTGGTAGGGGCTAGGCGTATGCAGAAAAAGGCATCTTTCAGGTCCAGGACGGTGAAATGAGTAGCTTCAGCGGGGATCAGTCCCAAGAGAGTATAAGGATTTGGTACCACTGGGTGTATAGTTTCAACTGCATCATTTACCCGCCTTAGATCTTGTACTGGGCGGTAATCCCCTGTCCCAGGTTTCTTAACTGGGAGAAGAGGGGTGTTCCAAGGTGACTGGCATTCCTTGAGAAGTCCATACTTCAACAGTTTCATCAGATGGCAGTGGATTCCTTCAATGGCTGGTCGGGGAAAAGGATACTGCTTCACATGCACTGGTTCTGCTCCTGGCTTGAGGGTGACAATGACAGGGGCTATGTTCTTCTCTAGGCCAGGTGGATTATCTTCTGCCCATACTTCAGGCGGGGCTATGAGGTTGGTGGGTATACAGGAACTGGTTGACTTAATTGGAGGTGTACTATAGAACCGCCACTCTTCTTCTCGGGGAACAGTCAGCACCATCAATCCAGCAGGCTTTGGGTTCACAGTTATTTGCATTTCTCCCCCTTCAGCAAAGGATATCTGTGCCTGAAGTTTTGCAAGCATATCTCAGCCCAAAAGTGGAATAGGGCATTCAGGCATATGCAAGAACTGGTGCGTTATTTTATGTCCCCCTAGTTCACACATACGGTTCTGCAGGAATGGCTTGGTGGCCCTGTTCCCAGTGGCCCCAACAATGGTGACAGATTGAGAGGAAAGAGGAGCCACTGGCTTTGCCACCACGGAATGTTCTGCTCCTGTATCCACCATAAAGTCCATATATTGGTCCCCTACTTTCAAACTGACCATAGGCTCCTGGGGACCCAGGGTGAACTTGGAGCCCGGTCTGGCCTAGTCTTCATCCACGTCATAGCCCATTGCTACTGCCACTCCCTCAATGGCTTCTTCTCTCTCTCGCTGGAACTGTGCTCGGTTCATTCCTCCACGACTCTGAAATCAGCCTCCTGTTCTCCAGGGACTCCCTCCTCCCCTCCTGGGGGTGGAGTCAAGATGCGGGCATTCATTTCTCCAATGTCCTTCTTCTCTACAATGGGCGCACTGATTTGCACCCAATGGAGGCCTGCTATTTCCGCGGCCTCTTCCACGTTCTCTAGTCCTTTGGTTAAGAAAACCTTCTCCTCGTCGTTTAACTAAAGCAGCAGCAAGAAGATCCGCTATCTGCTTCACTTTCTCTGTCACGTTCATTTTCACGATTCACAAATACTTTCTGAGCGACTTCCATTTACTGAGCTGTATTCATGCCCGCAGATCCATCCAGTTTCTGTAATTTTCGTTTTATGTCTCTCTGGGACTGACTAACAAAGGCTGCATTTACCATGTGCAAATTCTCCTGAGCGGCGGGATCATATGGGGTATATAATCTATAGGCTTCAGACAACCGCTCATGAAAAGTCGCTGGGATCTCATCTGGACCCTGGATAACTTCAGATACCTTCCCAATATTCATGGCCCTCTGGCCTCCCTTCCTCAGGCCCTGCAGCAAGGCCTGGCGAAATCACGTTAGGGCCGCCGCCCCCCTTTCATCATTTGGATCCCATCTAGGATCTTCATTTGGGAAAGCTGCAGCAGCTGCTTGTGGGAGATTCATTTCCCCCGCCTCTACGGGATTCTCCTCTAACCAGCAGATGACTGCTTGCACAATCCGCGCTCGCTCCTCAGTAGTAAAGAGAGTGGACAGGAGCTGGCGACAATCAGCCCAGGTAGGCTGATGAGTTTGCATTATACTAGACATTAACTCTGTCAAGTCTTGGGGCTTCTCAGTATAGCATGCATAATGCATTTTCCAGTTTAATAAATCAGTGGTGGAAAAAGGCACGTAGATTAAACTAGTTGGTCCTGGCGCCATCTGGCCCAGATCATTTAGGATAGGTAAACCAGGCACTTGGCGCAATGGCATTAGGCGCCCTGCTTTCTCCTTGTTCTTCGGGGTTACACTTCTTAAATCATACGGCTCCCGGGTATAAGCTTCCTTGGTGGGTGACCCTGAACTGGCAGGAGAGCCTCCGCTTTCTATATCGTCAGAGGACCCTGGCCCTCCCGACATACTTGGGCAGACTCGGGGCTATCACTCAGGGAAGTGGGCTTCTTTTGCTGCTGCGGCGGTAATTGCTGAGGTACCTCATCAGGTTCAGCTTCAGGTAGCAGAGCTGGGGGAACTAACCTATGTGGGTACTGGGGTAAACGGGCCAGAATTTCTGGGGACTCTGAGGCGGAATACACAGGCGGCTTCCTCTCATCAACCTTCCGGGTCCCCCTAGTGGTTGCTACTAATATTCTACACTGTTCCTCATAGCAGAGCTTTACCCAAGAGGGCTGCCTTTCGCAAACACCTAACCAGGAATCTATGTAGGGGAACTGATCAGGGTGCGCTTTTTGTACAAGCTGATGAACACGGGAAACTATTTCTACATCAAAGGTACCCCACGGGGCCATGAAGTAGCTAGCACAGGCCACTCACTATCACATAACATTCTTAATCTAGACTGAGACATTTTTATGCCGTAGTCTCCTGAAAATCCTTTACGGAAATTCTTGATCATACATTCCAATGGAGTTTGCGTGGACTCCGTCCCTCCCATAATCGTAATGGCGTACACGTAATGACATACAAGACGACAAACAGTAAGGGTAGGTAGTATGGCTGTAGGTAAGGAGTCCGTACAGCCCACAAAACACTGAGGGGAACAAACACCACACGCTTCCTCCTTTTCGCGACCTGGGCGCGGTCGCCCGGCCAGGAACTGCGCTACTCAGGAGTCCGCTCTCGCTTGGTCTGTGTCTCAAGACCTCTCAACCACACAAGCAAACATACCATCACAAGAAAATATTTTTCAAAGTGCCCAAGGTTTTCTGACTAACTGACTATTCCCAACCAAAGGGTCGATGGCTTCGGCATCCTCTAACCCTTATGCGGAGCATACTAGGACTGCCCTTATGAGAGGTGATCAGGCTCTCTTGTCTCACGCACTCATGCGAGACTTTTCCAGTTAGTCTATACCAAACCAGTCTCGCGCACTCATGCAAGACTTTTCCCCAGGCTTCACTGACTAATGAACAAGAAAATTTCTACTCACCGGATCCGGTTCCCGATACCACACCAGTTCTTGGGTTGGATCCTGGACTCCCCTCGGGTTCGGAGGTGTTGGCTGGCTGGACCCAGTGGCCTGCCGAGGCAAGGCGGAACCCTCTCCGATACAAAAGGACCGGCGGCGCCTGAGGTTTCCCTTGCGGTCGGACAGACACGGTTCTGACCGGGCCAAACCTGGAGGCGAATTGCGTGGAATTATTCGCTTGAATACCATTCACCACTCGCACATTCCCAGCCAATACACCAAGAATATGTAGCAGCGAAGTGCAAACAATGAATAAATCCAGGAGTCAATTTACAGGGTCCAAGCCAATTTATTGTGCACAAGACCCAGTTAGTCAAGCTTCAAAAAGGACTGAGCAAAGTTCTTACAGAGACATATTCATTTATACATTTCTTTCCATTTTGATACATGCAAACTTTCTATTGGCCCCAACGCCCCCTGCATTTGTCCAATCGGAGATCCCTCCTGGGCCTAGCACCCAGCTCCCCTCCCTTAGGACTGTTCTAACAATGGTACAGTTTCTAGGTTTGGATACTTCTCTACTGCAAGGTCGTTTCTGGCTTTAGGAATGCATGTATTGAAACATTTCTATCTTCACAGCACAAGAGAATAATGAAAGATTTATGCATTCATGAAAACTTCTTATTAAGCAGTTTAAAACAGTTTTCTCTAACTTTTACAGACTTTGGTTCTTTACTGAGATGGGGGTTGGAATCAGGGCCTAACTTACAGGCCTTTCATATTTGCAGACTATTATAGGCCATAGCCTGCCACAATATCAGACCTAGACTCAGCCATGCTGAATCTAACAATCTACACATACCACTGTGCCAGCAACCACGCACATACACTGAGCACAACTCGCATACAACCCTGAGTCGAACTACATCCAACAGTCTTTCCTTATCATCCCTCCAGTCCAGTCCCGACCTCGGGGTAGTGCCCCCTCGTCCAGCAGCTTGGAGACTGAGCATGTCATCTCTTTGACATTGGTGTACTTTAAGCAGCTGACACCATCTACCAGTCCCAGTATACTGACTCTCCAAGCAGCTGGAGGAGGTAGTGAGCCAATGTTTGGGCTCACTGAAGGGGCAGCTAAGGAACATAGGATTGAGACAGTTACCTATAATTTGCAGAAGAGCTGCTCTTTTTGGTAGGATTCTCAAAAAAAAAAAGGCAAGAAAATAGTCAGGAAGAGATTCTCATAGCTAAAGCAACAAAGGAAGAAGACGCCTCTACCACCTCCTCCCCACCCCCCTCTCTGCTGTGTGGGGGAGTTTGTGGGGTGGCAGACACATCCTGGGACTAGAGGCGGCTCCCAAACATGTCACCGGGTGAGGAGCCGCCACAAGCACAGAAACTGGCAGACGAACAGCTCCCTGGGCAGCCCCTCAGAGCAGAAGCCTGCATTAAAGGCTAAGAGCGAAGGGAAGAGCAGTGCTGTGGGCCACGGTGCAGAAGTCACAGAGGAAACAAAGGTAAACACTGCGAAATAGGACCGAGATCAGAATTTGGGATAATTTGAGCAGTGCATAGCAGAAACATCCGCACTGATACAAACTCGGAGGAAGGCCCTGGCTTTCGGGCTAGACCGCATGGCTTTGGACTGTTAGAAGCACAGCTGAAAAAGAGGCGCCATTTTTTATATTTTCTCTCTTCAGAGCACTGCAGTTTGGCTGATTTTCTCCCGCTGTGGTTTTCCCTCCCAGGGCAGTAAATCAAGCAGCTGCCTGCATCCCTACAGCACGGACAGAGAAGAAAACCAGTTGCTTCTTGGAGCAACTGGTTCATGAACCGACCAGAGGGAAAGCCATTTTGGACTTAGTCCTTAGTGGAACACCAGGTCTGGTGCAAGAGATAAGGGTGTTGGGGCCACTTGGCAATAGTGATCATAGCATGATCGCGTTTGATTTAATTAATGGAGGAGGGATGGTAAGGAAATCCACAGTACTACCTTTTAACTTTCAAAAGGGAGACTATGATAAAATGAGGAAAATAGTTAAGAAAAAACTAAAAGGAGCAGCTGCAAATGTTAAAGACTTGCATCAAGCTTGGGTGTTGTTTAAAAATACTATCTTGGAAGTGCAGACCAGCTGTATTCCACGTTTTAAGAAAAGTGGAAGGAAGTCTAAAAAACTGCCAGCATGGTTTAAAGGTGAGGTCAGAGAGGCTGTTGTTGCCAAAAAAGCATCTTTCAGGAAATGGAAAAAAGAGCCAAATGACAAAAACTGGAACCAGCACAAGCACTGGCAAGTTAAATGCAAGGCATTGATAAGGCAGGCAAAAAGAGAATTTGAGAAGAAGCTTGCTGTAGAAGCAAAAACGCGTAATAAAGACTTTTTCAAGTACATTCGTAGCAAAAAACCTGTGTTGCGATGGAGAGCGGTTTCTAGTCTTGTTCTAGCTGTGCCTGCTGACGGCATTCTTATTGACTGTGATTCAGTTTAACCTACATCGCGTGTGTGGGGCAGGTTGTTTCCACAGCCCTGCCAATCAAAGAGATTTGCGTTCTACATTGGCTGTTACAGTGTGAGCCCTTAACCCCTGAGGAAGTGGTGAACGAAACATGGCCTGTGTCGGGTTTTAGGCACACTTGATCCGTGGAACAATAAAGGCAACTTTGGAACTACCTGCCACGTTTCTTGACTGGTTCTTTCAGGAGCGCCTCCATTACATTTCCCGCCACCGAGGTAAGGCTCACAGGCCTGTAGTTTGACACTTCTTCCCTATCACCACTTTTGTGTAGAGGTACCACATCAGCCATTCTCCAGTCCTGAGGAACTTCTCCTGTTTCCAAGGATCTGTTGAAAACATCCTTTAACCACCCTGCAAGAATCTCTCTGAGCTCTTTCAGTATCCTGGGATGTATCCCATCCGGTCCCATCACCTTGTCCACGTTCAGTTTTGCAAGTTGTTCTAATACATCATCTTCTGTGAATGGTGTGGTATCTACTTCATTCCCATTTTTATATTTGTGAGTCACAGATGGTCCTTCTCCCGGATTTTCTTTAGTAAAAACAGAGCAAAAGTATTTGTTTAGCAATTTCGCTTTTTCAATGTAACTTTCCACGAGTCCGTTCCCAGCACTTCTGAGTCCTGCAATTCCACCTCTGATCATCTTCCTTTCCCGAATATACCTGAAGAAAGTTTTGTTGCTACACTTCACATCTTTAGCCATCTTTTCCTCTGCCTTTGATTTTGCTATCCTTATATCTCTTTTTGTCTCTTTGAGTTTGATTCTGTATTAATTTCTGTGTTCCTCTATTTGCAAGCTTTTGAGTTTTGCGAAAGCTGTGTTTTTTGTCTTTATTTGAGCAGCCACTTCTTTGGAAAACCAAATAGTTTCCTTCTCCTCTTGTTTTTATTTACTTTTCTTACATATTTATCTGTTGCCCCTTTTATTGCCACCTTTAGTTTAGCCCATTGCAATTCCACTTCCCTTATCCCCTTCCACCCTGCCAACTCCTCCTTTAGGTACTTGGCCATTTTACTGAAGTCAGTGTTTTTGAAGTTTAGGACTTTGAGCTTGCTATGGACTGCACATTGGCTTTTATCTCAAACCACACCATGTGATGATCGCTGCTGCTCACAGGGGCACCCAACCAGACATTCAACACGCTATCGCCGTTGGTGAGCACTACATCCAGTGTTGAGCTTTCCTTGGTTGGTTCCATCACCATTTGTCTAAGTAACGCATCTTGGAAAGCATCAACAATTTTTTTGCTTCTTTCCAGATTTGCAGAAGAAGTAATCCAATCCACATCGGGTAAATTAAAGTCACCCAATATGATCACTTCCCCCTTTGTGGCTATCTTGGCAATATCTATAATCAATTCATTATCTATCTCTTCAATTTGAGTTGGAGGTCTGTAGACTACAGCAGTATGGATGACAGTGCCATCTCCTCTTTCCAACACAATCCAGAGCACTTCTTCTTTTCCCCATGCCCCCTGCATTTCAGTAGTTTTAATATTGCTTTTTACATACAAGGGAGGAGTGGTCTAGTGGTTAGGAGTGGGAGGAGTGGTCTAGTGGTTAGGACAAGGTACTTCAGGCCGGAGGGCCGGGAGTTCAAGTCCCACCTGGGGACAGCAATCTCAGGCCGGAGGGACTGGGATTTCTAGTCCTATAGGCACTCCTTGTGGTCTTGGGCAAGCCACTTAACCCTCCATTGCCCATGTTCCCTGTAAGTATTAGCATATGTGTCTCATATCCCCTCGTGTTAAATGTATCTCCCAATTGACCGCTTTGACCTGGTGAAAAGCGGGATATAAATACAGCTAAATAAATAAGGCTACTCCTCCTCCTTTTCCATTTTCTCTGTCTCTTCTGAATAGATTATAACCAGCTATGGCTATATCCCAATCATGCGATTCATTAAACCATGTTTCTGTAATGGCCACAATGTCCAAGTTCATTTCCACCATTAGGACTTCCAGGTCCGGAACTTTGTTGGCTAAGCTTCGAGCATTTGTGCTCATTGCTTTCCAGCCTTTAACTGGCTTGCATGTATTTTGCATTGATTTTGTTCTGCCCACTTCTTTCCAGTTGCTTTTGATGTTTGGTTTAAAAGTGTGTTTGTTTCTGATGTTGTTCTGCTTTTGCAGGGAGTGACGTCCTGAACTTGACCTTTCCCATCCGTCACCCCCTTTTTCTAGTTTAAATGCATATCCACATAATGCCTGAATTTTTCACTTAGAATTCTTTTCCCTGTGACAGAGAGATATAGTCCATCCGCACAGTATAGTCTCTTGTTGGTACATCTGTTTCCCCAGTCGCCAATAAATCTGAATCCTCCTTGTTCGCACCAGGTCTGTAGCCATGTATTAAAACTGTTTATGCGATACAGCCTTTCTGCCCCCTTACCATGTACAGGTTGAACTTCTGAGAATGCTACAGTGTTAACAATGAGCTTGAGTTTCTCTCCCAGAGTCTGGAAGTCCCTTGACCTGCAGAGGCCCTGTTTCTAGCAGGGTCATTTGTACCCAGGTGGATGAGAACATCAATTTTGGAGTGTTCACTTTCTGTGCTAAGTACATCACAATTTGGTTTGTATTCCTGCTGGCTGAAGAGCCTGGGAGGCATTTGACTATCTTCTCTCATTTGAACTGTGCTCCCAAGGTGGTGCCTCTGATGATGGAATCTCCAAGCAGTAGTAGTTTTCTGTTTGGTGAGTTTTCTTCATATTTGGTGCTTTAGCAGGAGATTGGGCATTGATTGGCTCATTTAAGGGCCCATCAGTTTCCATGTATGGCACTGTCATCCATACTGCTGTAGTCTACAGACCTCCAACACAAATTGAAGAGATAGATAACAAGTTGATTATAGATATTGCCAAGATAGCCACAAAGGGGGAAGCGATCATATTGGATGACTTTAATCTACCTGATCTGGATTGGATTACTCCTTCTGCAAATCTGGAAAGAAGCAAAAAAATTGTGGATGCTCTCCAAGATGAATTACTTAGACAAATGGTGATGGAACCAACCAGGGAAAGCTCAACGCTGGATTTAGTGCTCAAGAACGGTGATATGGTGTCGAATGTCTGCGTGAGTGCCCCTGTGAGCAGCAGCAATCATCACACGGTGTGGTTTGAGATAAAAGCCATGGTACAGGCAAATTATAGCAAGCTCAAAGTCCTAAACTTCAAAAACACCGACTTCCGACTAATAAAAGAAAATATTTTTTCACTCAACGTGTAATCAAACTCTGGAATTTGTTACCGGAGGATGTAGTAAAGGCTGTTAGTGTAGCTGGGTTTAAATAAGGTTTTGACAAGTTCCTGGAGGAAAGGTCCATAAACCATTATTAAGAAGTGACCGAAGATATCAATGCTTGACCCAGTACAAGCATTGTGGAACTTGTGTCTCTTGGGGAAACTGCTAGGTACATATGACCTAGATTGGCCACTGTTGGAAACAGAATACTGGGCTTGATGGACCTTGGTCTGACCCAGTATGGCATATCTTATGTTCAATAAAATGGCCGAGTAACTAAAGGAGGAGATGACAGGATGGAAGGAGATAAGGGAAGTGGAATTGCTATGGGCTAAACTAAAGGTGGCAATAAAAGTGGCAACAAATAAATATGTAACAAAAGTAAACAAAAACAAGAGAAGAAAACCTATTTGGTTTTCCAAAGAAGTGGCTGCTCAAATAAAGGCAAAAACCACAGCTTTCGCAAAATTCAAAAGCTCGCAAACAGAGGAACACAGAAATGAATACAGAATCAAACTCAAAGAGACAAAAAGAGATATAAGGATAGCAAAATCAAAGGCAGAGGAAAAGATGGCTAAAGATGTTAAGTGTGGCGACAAAACCTCCTTCAGGTATATTCGGGAAAGGAAGAAGATCAGAGGTGGAATTGCAGGACTCAGAAGTGCTGCGAACGGACTCGTGGAAACCTAAGTGTCCCTGGCCAGTAGGCCTTACATGAACAGTGGGCACATACAGATATCTGATTTACGGGCTACACAAGGAATGTAGGCAGTCGGAATATTCCCAAAAGTAAGGTATAACAGTTAAAATCTATATTAGCAACAAGCAAAAAGATAGAAGCTGCGACTTGGCTCTTTGCAGGCTTTGGAAGCTGTGCAGACTGGAGCTGACTGGAACTTGTGGCAGGCAGTAAGCTAATGTAATTATCCCATCTCTGGGAGCTGGCTTGTAACAGAAAATTCAAACAATCGAAGCAAAAATAGTCAAACTGAACTTTTTTCTTTCTTGTATCTGCTTACTGTTCAAGGTCCCTGAAACTTGTCACCCTTACACCCACTCCCTAACCTTGAGGGTTAAGGAGGGATGGGCCCTGTGTAGTTGTGGGGGCCAATTAAAGTCGGGAACAAGAAAATTTTTATTCACAAGGATTTTATTTTCCCCGCTCCTTGGTGGTCAGGAACAGGTGAGAAGGTTAAGCAATCAGGAATTATACAAAACAAAGGCTTTCAATGCTGTGCTTCAACTTATGCTTCTCTGAGGAAAACACATTACCTCATGTGTCTTCTCTGTGCTGTTTTCACAAAAATGCTTTGGTAAGAAATAATATTGTTTCTCTTGCAATTAGGATACAGTCCAGCTTATTTAAAACTTCAATAAGCTTCCCTTTCAATTGCTCAGAACAGTATTTCTTTTCATATGCTTTTCACATATTCTGGGTTAGCATAACCAGAATCAACTGTCAGGTATAAACATTCAAGCTTTGCATTTATCAGTTTTCTCAATTAGCCCAATTGAGCAGTCCATCGGCTGGTTAATTTCAAGCATGGGCCGTGGAGCCGATGTGGGAATTCCTATTCCAGGATTACTCCCTGCTTGAATGCTAGCTTCTTCTGAAATAGCTCTTTTATTCAAGAATTGTCTAAATTCACTCAGGAGTTGCTCTGCCTGTCTCCTAGCAGGACTATTGGGTAAATCTTCTCCTGGCTTGGGCAGGTAATTATCTGCTCCTGGTAAGCAAACACTGCTCTCCCTCTTTAGACACTCTGTGCCCGTGGTGGAGTTACCCCTCCCCCACTTATCTCCATTAGTGAGTGGTGTAATCAGAGGTTCCTTTGCACAAGCTCTGCTTTTAAGAAAAGCTTCAAAGGTAGGACCTTCAGTATTAATATAGCCTAATCTCTTTGTAAACAATTTGGCTGGGTTTCTTTCGTCAGCTTGCTTGTTAAAAGCAGGAATTACTGGCTGAGAAAAACTTGGCTTATTTAGAGAGCTTTCAGGCTGTAACCAACGTCTTTCACATTGCCTGGAACTATCCTGTACTCTAAAATCAGGATTCTCTCCTTCTGACTGGTAAAACTTATGAAAGGAATTAAGAGCAGCAGGTACCTTAGAATGAGACCGGTCAGAAAATGCCTTGCCAGCGTGCCTTTCTCTCCAAGGGTAAAAACTGTTTCCCCACAACATAGGCTTTACTCCTGGTTCAAAATCAGTTTCCCTTCTGTTGCAGCTGGGCAGTGTTTCTGTAGCAGGGTCAAAGGGTTCTGCAATCAAAAGAGCTTCTTGCCTTCCCAATGCCTTTTGCCTTCTCTCTTGTGGATTCAAACCACCTTTCCTTCTCAATCCGTTTGTAGTGCTCACTTCTCCATTCCTTCTCATTCCCTTTCCTCTTCCTGTTCCAATTCTCCGTCTATCTGTGTCTTCACTCTCTCTGCTTAACAAGGGGCCCCTGCTCTGGGAAGCCCGCCTCCTACTAGGGCGTGCCCAATCCACAGCTCTGCTTCTCTCCTCCCCTGAGGTGAGCTGATTGGTTGCCTGTAAGTTATGCTGAGAGTGGAAAACTCTGTCTTTTCTTGCAGTACCTGAACTAACCAGAGGGTCAGTATCAGTTTCCATGGCTTCTGCATTTGCCACTGCGTCACAAACTTTAACTGATACCTTTGCTTCTACCTTAGGTGGGAGACTCAGATATAGGACCAGATCCCTGCAAGATAAGTATTTCTATTCCACGTAGCTTTATATCACTAGTGTCCCTGGCCAGTAGGCCTTACATGAACAGTGGGCACACACAGATATCTGATTTAAGGGCTACACAAGGAATGTAGGCAGTCAGAATATTCCCAAAAGTAAGCTATAACAGTTAAATTCTATATTAGCAACAAGCAAAAAGATAGAAGCTGAGACTTAGCTGTTTGCAGGCTTTGGAATTCTTTGCTTCGGTCTTTACTGAGGAAGATGTAGGGATGTTACCCATGACTGAAGTGGTATTTAAAGGTGATACTTCAGAAGAAATATTGATACACGGGGAAGATGTATTACAACTATTTGATAAACTGAAGAGTAGCAAATCACCTGGACTGGATGGTATACATCCAAGGGTGTTGAAGAACTGAAATATGAGATTGCAGACCTGCTATTAGTAATCTGTGAAGTATCATTAAAATCATCTGTGATACCTGAAGATTGGAGGATTGCCAATGTAATGCCAATTTTTAATAAGGGTTCCAGGGGTGATCCAGGAAACTACAGACCGGTGAGCCCGACATCAGTACCGGGAAAAATGGTAGAAACCATCATAAAGAACAAAATTACTCAGCATGTAGATAGTCACAACCTAATGGGAGACAGCCAACATGGCTTTAGACAAGGAAGATCTTGTCGTACTAATCTGTTATGTTTTTTTGAAGGTGTGAATAAACAGGTAGACAAAGGTGAGTCTACTGATATAGTGTATCTGGACTTTCAGAAAGCCTTTGACAAGGTCCCTCATCAGAGACTTTTAGCAAAACTAAAATGTCATGGGATAGGAGGCAGTGTACAATTGTAGATCAGGAACTGGTTAAAAAAGCAGAGGGTAGGGCTAAATGGCCGTTTTTCCAATGGAAAAAGGTGAATAGTGGAGTACCCCTGGGATCTGTGCTGGGTCCGCTGCTTTTTGACATAAATGACCTGGAAAAGGGAATAACGAGTGAGGTTGTCAAATTTTCAGATGACACAAAACTATTTAAAGTTGTTAAAACCCAAGAGAATTGTGGAAAATTGCAAGAAGATCTTGATAAATTGGAAGACTGGGCATCCAAATGGCAGATAAATTTTAATGTGGACAAGTGCAAAGTTATGCACCTAGGAAAGAACAACCCAAACTATGGTTACACGATGCAAGGTTCCACACTGGGAACCACTACCCAGGAAAAAGATTTAGGTGACATCGTGGATAACATGCTAAAACCCTCCACCCAGTGTGCAGTGGCGGCAAAGAGAGCAAATAGAATGCTAGGTATCATAAGGAAAGGAATGGACAATAAAACAAAGGATATTATAATGCTGCTGTATCGTTCCATGGTGCGACCGCACCTTGAATATTGTGTGCAATTCTGGTCGCCGTATCTTAAAAAGGATATAGCGTTATTAGAAAAAGTACAGAGAAGAGCCACCAAAATGGTAAAGGGGTTGGAAGGATGCTCCTATGAAGAGAGGCTAAAACAGTTAGGTCTCTTCAAACTGGAAAAGAGACGGCTGAGGGGAGATATGACAGAGGTCTATAAATTAATGAATGGAATGGAACGGGTAAACGTAGATCGATTGTTTACACCATCAAAATACAGAAAGACTAGGGGACATGCAATGAAGTTACAGGGTAACCTATTTCAGACTAATAAGAGAAAATATTTTTTCACTCAACGTGTAATCAAACTCTGGAATTTGTTACTGGAGGATGTAGTAAAAGCTGTTAGTGTAGCTGGGTTTAAAAAAGGTTTGGACAAGTTCCTGGAGGAAAGGTCCATAAACCATTATTAAAAGGAACCCGTGATATCACTGCTTGACCCAATACAAGCATTGAGGAAACTGTGTCTTTTCGGGAGACTGCTAGATACTTATGATCTAGATTGGCCACTGTTGGAAACAGGATACTGGGCTTGATGGACCATGGTCTGACCCAGTATGGCATATCTTATGTTCTTATGAATTCTTTTAGTTTTGTGTATTTTACTTTATTTAATTTTAGTTTTGCTTAGGCTGTTTTATTTTGATATACTTTGCCTTGGGCAGCAGTATTTTCTTTGTCAGGCTTCAGTGCTGAATTCCCTTTGTGTTTGGTGCTTTTGGGGGTCTCTGCCCTTCCAGGTGCTGTCCGGTCCATCTCAGGATGCTGGCCAGACCGCAGTGTTTAGGATGCGAGGGCTGGCGGGAGGGCAGCCTCTGAGACAGGCATTTGCCTAGGCTGCATGTAAAAGAAGCCACATTTTTGAAACAGGGCCTGCAAGACAAGACAGGGCAGGTGAGTTCCTCGTGTTCTCGTGTGGTCCAGGGAGCCGAAGGGGTACGTTGGAGTCAATGGAGCTGGTTGCTGGCCCTTTGGCAGAGTGCAATCTACCAGAAAAATGTCACAAAAAAAACCCCTCCAAAATTAGGACTGCACATCTAATTCTAGTTGTGCAGGGTCCTCGGGGATCTTTGAGGGTGCAGTGCGAGCCACAGGGGGACAGAGTTCTCTTCCAATAATGGCAATGGCAGCAGCCCAGCTCAAGAGAGGAGCGAGTTTTGCACCACTGGTGGCGGAGAATTGTGCAGTGGACCTCTCCTCTTCCGAGCCCTCCACCTCACGGATATGATTCAAGTAAGGGCTCAGGGAGGCCTTTGCCCAGAATTAATTTTTCTCAGGAATAAGGCATTCTGCCTGCAACAGGAGAGTAGGGGTACCCTGCTTGCAGGGTCGAAAAGAGGCAAGAAGCGCGTAGAAGCTGCTCAGTGGCTTCAGGAGGATGAATCGCTAACCAGCAGGCGCCGCCTTGAGGAGGTCCTTGGGGGAAGAATGGGCTCTTTGCATTCCAAAGATTAAGAGGATGCAGGAGGAGTTGGAGAAGGTCGAGATCCCACAGCAAGATGTGAGCAGGTATTGGATTGTCTCATATCATAGAGTCGTCCACCATGAAGGGGGGCAACCCTAATAGCCCAATAGTTTAAAGTTCTTAATATGCCTACCGGAGGACCCTGGAAGGGACGCCAGACAAGATCCGCTATGGCAGGCCGGCAGAAGGTTGCAATAGGGGTCTCCACGGCATCAAGTGATTCCAAGATAGTCGGAATATGTGGGACTTCTCAAGGGCCGTTCTGAGGGGGACAAGAGGCATGGCGTGCCTTACACTCTGCTGGAACTCGAGAGAGAACTCCTTTGTTCCCTTAAGGTGGGTTCCGTGCGGCAGGCGGTAACCAAAAAGTCTGCTTTCCCCGTGTAAGGCAGTTTGGCCCTCAGGGAGGTTGAGGACAGAATGTTCGATACTTTGTTGGAGCAGGCAGTGGATAGCAATGCCCTTTCCTTACAAGCCTCCATTGGTGAAGCTGTTGTGGCCAGAGCCTGCCCTAACTGGGCACAGGGAGTTCTGGAGCCGGCAGAGCAGCCTCAGGGACCAGAGCCGCTGGTGGAGGCAAAGTGAGGGTCCGAAGCAGCTTACCAAGCAAATGCCTTCTGCATTCTTATTCAAAGACTCTCATAGAGCATGGCCTCAGTGGTAGCAGCACTCCGCTACTTCTGGTTGCATAACTGGTCAGCAGAGGTTTCCTCTAAGATGCAGGAATAAGCTACCGATTAAGGGCAAGCTTCTGTTTGGAGGGGCATTGGAGAAGCTAGTGAAGGACTTGGGGGAGTCAAAGGGGGGCACATGCCTGAGGACAAGCAGAAACAGGGGTGCTCCTCGGCGCTGACACGGGGTCAGTTGAGGGATTTCACTGATTCCGCATGGCGCGGTTTGCTCCATACCAGAGGGATGGTTCCCTCTTGGGGACAAGTCTACCAAGGCTTTTGTGGAATGGGGCATGGATACCTCTTCACCTCTGTCTCCTTGGTCCTGAAGAAGACGCAATGTAGCGAGGTGGGCCCAGGCAGTGATGGAGTCCAGAGGGGGTTGGTTATGGGACTGTTACCCAACCTGGCTCCACATCACGTCGGACCCATGGGTCCTTGAAGGTGTTCGGGAGGGCTGTGCACTGGAATTTGCGAGACCTCTTGATCCTACCTCTGTATGTTTCCAAAGCATAAATGTGATGCAGGTCACTCTAAAACAGTTGCTGCAGTTAGGGCCGCCAGGGCCAGTGCAAAAGAGGTCGATACTCCATTTATTTCGTCATGCTGAAAAAGGAGGGTAGCTTTCGGCCTATTTTGGGCCTCCAAGCATGTAAACAGATGTTTACAGGGACCTCTGGTCGGCCGGTCAGGAGTGGTAGTTTTCTTACCTCCCTTGTCCTCATGGAGGCTTCTTTACACATTCTGATCTGTTCGGAGCCCCATCAATGCCTGTGTTTTGCGAACCCAAGGGGCAGTTTTCAGTTCCAAGCGTTGCCTTTCGGCTGGCTGATGGTCCTGCTCACCTTCACCAAGGTCACTGGCTCATTCTTATCTAGAAAATGGGTGCATTCCGGCAAAGTCCCAGGAGTAGATCGAGCAAGCGTGGTTGTAGAGTTTCTGCAGAGTCTTGGCTGGGTCATCAAGGTGGCAAAGAGTCAGCTGACCCTGTCGTGGGACCTGGAGTGCTTCCGGGTTCCCTTCGGCATGCAAAATGGCAGGATGTTCCTCCTGGAATGGAGGTCCGGGAAAAGCAGGCACCTTCCCTGTAACATTATCTTCAGGTGCTGAGGACCATAGTTGCTACAACAGAGTGGGTGCAGTGGGTGCATGCCTACATTCACTCTTTGCTCCGGGTGCTCCTCCGGTGCTGGTCTTCGCAACGCTATATGCTAAGCTGACCCTTACCTTGTCAGGGAGCAGCCTGGAGAGCGCTTAGAGGGCGACTACGGCGAAACAGCTAGAGGGTCGGTAGGTCGCTGGAGTCATCACTCTGGTTAACTTTCACAACAGACACAGTCTCCTCAGTTGGGGAGTGTATTGCGAGGGCTGGGTGGCCCTAGAGCACTAGATGCTGGTAGAGAGCGGTGGGGTGTTCAACTGACTCTGGATGCAGGCAGTATTCCTTGCAGGGTAGGAATTCTCCCCTTCCTATAGGAAACTAGATTCGGGTTTTCTCAGACAATGCCACCATGGTGGCCTACATCAGTCGTGAAGGGGGCAAGGGAAGTGTCCACCTGGACAGCAAAGCCTGCATCCTGCTGGACTGGGTGGAAACACATCTGCAAGCCATCTTGGAGGCCCATGTCACAGGCACGGGTGGAAGAGCTAAGTGGCGTGCACCTAGACCCAGGATAATGGACTTTCAATGTCAGCCTTCTTGCAGATAACACAGATGGGGCGCCCGCCCATAATGGATCTGATGGCGGCCTTGGCGATGGCCAAGGTGAACAGGTTCTTTAGCAGACGACAGGAGAGATTGGCAGATGGCCTAGATGTGGTAGTGCAGAGTTGGCCCATGAGGAGACTGCTCTATGTTTCCCTCCTGGGGTGCTCATTGGGCGCTTTGTATAGCGAATCTAGGTGCACTGAGGGCAAAGGATTCTCATCAACCCAGACTGGCCCAGGGGACCAAAGTATGCATCAGTAGAATGGTGGTGCGGCTGTGACATTGGCCATTCCTACTTCAGGGGCTGGTTTGGCTGCCTCAGGTGGATCGAGCCATTGCTCTGGATAGGGCTTGAACAAGTAAGGCTACTCTGCGCTGGTATTTCCACTGGACTGAGGGTGCGCAGCAATTGGCATTGTTGTCATCTATCAGTGTCTGTGCCCAAGGGCTTCCTTCAGTCAAGCCTGGTCAAGGGTTGGCCAGCAGTTGTTTGCCGGTGCAGGTGGCGGCAAGAATTTGCTACCGGGGTGATGCCTAGGGGGTGTCCTTCAGATGCACCTGGAGGTGGTACGGTTTCTCAGAGCGTTCATGCAGCTCCACTGTAGTAGGCGGTGGTTTTTCCCTAGGACCTCAGCTTAGTGTTGTCAGCTATGTCAAAGGAGCTGTTGAGCTTCTGCACCCTGAAGGTCTTGGCACTTACGACAGGATTCCTAGTGGCCATCCCTACCCATGTACTTAATTCCCCCACCCCTATGTAACACCGCTTTGACCCGGTGAAAGGCGGTATATAAATACAGCTAAATAAATAAATAAATAAATCTGTTCCGCTCGTAGGATTCCGTAGCTCCATGCACGGTTCTGTTGGGGAAACCTCTCTCCATCTCTAAAGAGAAGGTAGTCTTGCATTTGGTCCGTTGTTTTTTCCTATGGTGCTCTTGGTTTTTAATGTTAACCCACCAGCACCCTGTCGGGACTTGTTGGGGGCATCGGAGGAAGCCTCAGACCAGCAGTAGCGCCAGTTTTTGACGCTATTTAAAAGGGCAGAGCCTTTCTGAAAGTCGGACAGGCTGTTTGTTTTTGTTTAGAGATCCTGCATTTCTGCTACAGCGGAGAGAATTCCGGGGATTGGTGCAGAAATTTGTAGGGAGGCTACTTGGTTGTCTCTTTAGAACTTTGTGAAGCATGACCGCCTGGATGTGCAAGCTAGGGGGACATAGAGTTCGAGGCAGCATTTATTCAGGCCGGGCTCATGGGTCCCTCCTGAGTGTAATACTGCTATGGTACATCCCAGAAGTCTGGACTGGAGGGATGATAAGGAAAGAGAAATTAGACTTACCTGCTAATTGTTGTTCCTTGAGGAACTCCAGTCCAGTCCCGGATCTGTCCTTGAGAAAGTAATTGCGATACTTTGGCGATTCCGGGCCAGGAGAAGAGTTCGTCGGGCAAGAGTGGTCCGGCACATGGTATCAAGGAAGGAAGTCCTTTGGAGCTTGCGACAGGTGGCCATTCAGAAGTTTGATGGGTAAGCCTTCCTTTCTTCTTTGCGACTGGAGGGTTCCTGAATAAGTGGATGGCTCTGTTTCCATCTTCTGGTCTTTGTTTTGGAATATGATTAATGTAGTACTATTTTAATTTATTTCTTGCTCCTGTGAGCCTGCTTTGTCAATAGGTTACTGGGGCTGGGAGGTGGGGCCAGCTGCCTAAGTACTATGAGGTCATCAAAAGATGACGTGCCTCAGTCTCCAAGCTTCTGGAAGAGGTACACTGCCCAAAGGTCAGGACTGGACTGGAGTTCCTCAAGGAACAACAATTAGCAGGTAAGTCTAATTTCTCTATATATGCCCACCGAGCCTAGCATTCTGCAAATACACCAGGGGGATAGTCAAAGGAATTAAAATGGTTAGCAGACCTGCTGACTGCGTTAATGCGCTTGAATAGTCGTGGGTGCCAGCATTGCATGCCCTGATGCTAACCTTTCCACCAAAGGAGCACTACACCACGTTGCTAGAAGACCCCCAGTCCAAATGCGTGGTTTAACAGGAAGGGTTGCTTTATTAAATTCTGAAAACTTGACAGCATTAAGCCCAAATAGCCCGACACAGGTCGTGTTTCGATTTCACTTCATCAGGGGTTTTGGGCATGTTAAATTCGTAAATACACAAACATAAACGTTATAAAAACTATAAATGGAAAAGAATTATAAAACTCCAGGTTATACAATTCTATCAGTTTCGTTTACATATATAGATACTAAAATAATAAAAAAATCACATACAAATGATAAAAATAATAAAAGCATATGAATTATACTAAAAAGCCATTAAAAACATGCACATACCTTAAAAATAAAATAAAATGAACATTCTCAATAAATAAAAGATGAACTGTAAACATATGAAAGGGTGTGTAAACATCACCTCTTCTATATCTATACCTTAGTTGTTAGAGTCAATTTGGTTGGTCTGTACACTAAAAATGAAGAAGAGAAGATTACTACATCATCACACTGTAGCAGCAAAGCGCAGACAAACCAATGATACCAGGAGTCTGTTCAGAAGGTCCAAATCATTTATTTGTGCACAAGTCTCGAACCAATCAATTTCAAAATGGCTGAGCAAAGTTTTCAAGCATTACAACAACTTTTATAGACTTCTGTTCCATTCTAGGTATAGAAAAACATTTCATTGGTCCCGGTACTCTCCCGTACCTCCCGTACCTCTTCTATTGGTCCCGGTACTGATAAGTTTATCCAGTTATGTCCCTCCAGTGAGCATGACACCTGCATACCCCCCTTCTAGTCCCAATTACAATGGTCAGTTCATCAACTTGTTACTTTCACACTCTCAAGGTTATAGAACCAATTTGTACGTGCAGAGGAGCTGGGCTCTGCAACTCATCTGTCAGCACTCCCAATTATTTCTTTGCAGATGTACTTTTTCTTATCAGTAACTTTTAAACATGTATTTTCTGTATTTTTCCATCTTTCAATACTGCAGTTCTGCTTACCTAAGCTAATTCAATACTTCTACTGAGTTCTATCTTACAATAGCAGCATATTGGGGGATGTGCAATCCTATATGCCTCTCCACAGGCCTCATTTACAGGTCGAGCTAGCCATGCTGGCCTGCTTATGTTCGGACACTGTGGGTCACAGGCCTGCACCTGCCACATTCCCCCCTTTGATTAATCTCACCCTATTACTTAATAAGGTGTGAGAATTAAATCACTTTCTGAAGAATCACATCCTGATTAAAGGATTTCTACCAGGACTGGCTGTATATAAAGCCATGATTTTTGTTGCGGTCTTCCGCTCTACTGTACTATCAATAGTGTTATGAATGGAACGCATACAACATGGGATTAAACATGGTAATAAGAAGATAACAGCAACAAGGATTAGTACCAATACGATAAAAGTCTTAAATCCTCCCACCCATGAAAAGAGGTTAGCAAACCAATTAGGAAATTTCAATGAGTGCCACGTCTGTACTGGCACATAAGCATGTCTTTGCATATCTTTAGCAATTTCTTCAACTACTTGACCTTTATCATCTATTTTCAAACAGCAATTGGTTAAGTTCAGTTTACCACATACTCCTCCTTCAGCTGCTAACAAATAATCAAGTGCTAAGCGGTTCTGATATATCGCAGTGCGCATCTGTGTACTTTGTCTAGCTAAAAGCGTAAGAGCATGACTAGTTTCGTTAGTTATTATTTCAACTACTGCTTGTAAGCGAATAATACGATTAATCATATAAATTGGGGTCCGATAACCCCACATACCATCATCATTCCAGGTGGCGGGTCCATAATACTCAATGATTCTTTCTGGTGGCCAATCATCACCTTGCCATTTCTCCCACTTGCCTATCTGTAAGGCCTCTCTCTTCTGTCTTAGTGCTCTTTTGTGTCGGTGGGTAGTGTATACTGGGTATCCTAATTGTTCTCCATGTTCAGTGTTTAAAAGAAAGAAAGAAGGTCTGATGGTTCCTAAGACACATGCTCCTCCCCAGTGTGGTGGGAGTTGTGCATATGCTCGGTTTCCACAGATCCAATATAGGCCAGGTGGGGCTTGCCAGGCTTGGACTTTGGCAAGGTTAGTCCATAGACCTGCAAGTTCAGAAAATCTGGCTAATGGGTTAGGAGGTTCAGGATGTCTAATTCCTGACCACCAAGCTGTCTTTTTGGTCGTGGCATTATAGTACTTCTGGCTAAGACAGACCAGCTGTCCTACCTTTTGGGTGAACTGGGGTCCAGTTCTGGCATAGCAAAGACGTCCAACGATTGAGTGCGCTAACACCCATTCACTGGTTGTCTTATGTAATTCAGTCTGATTATAAATCATAGAATAATTCAACTCTTGGGCTTCCCATGGCCACTGATCTCCCATTTGGGTTCCGCCACAGAAATAACAATCTGTGATCTTAAGACTAGATACTACTGCTCCGGCTAATTCTAGAAATAAATTCTGTGAGGGGTGAGGGATCTCAAACTTATTTACATGCATGGCTTCATAAAAAGTATTATGAATATGATATTTAGATGACTTGTGGGCTTGGGTATTCAATCTGATATACACAATGGTCCCTGGATCTATTGCTCCTCCAGCAATACGTAAACCAAACTTATATCCTTGTTTCCATGCATGGGGATTGTGTATACGTAAGTGTAAGGGGTTACAAGCATCTTTCTGACATTTATCATTTGTGGTTGGCTTGGTTAAAGTAGCCATTCGTTTATCTATTTTCTCATCAGTTATACCAGTGTTCCAGGTAGCATAAAAAACACATCCCCAATACGGGCAATAGTAGTCTGCTGCTGGGGCAGTACTATAGCCTGGTTCCTTTTTACCTGTACACTTTCTCCATCCCGTGGCACCTTCTGGACACATATACTTATGGTCATTTCGATACGCTTTCTCCCATGTACCACAGGTGGAGTAACTATCTCTATTAATAGCATTGCATGCATCAAAATTCAAAACAGCAGGTTTAGTAATGTCCTTAAGTGGTGGCGTTGCAGCTAATATAGGTCCATCTGCATCCTTCCATCTTATTTCCATCGTGTAATAGGATGGATTCTGATGCGGATTATAGCATGTTTTAATTTTCCCATGAGTGCAAACATTTAGTTCAGTGGTGTTATAGATACACCGAGTTACTGTCCCCTTGCAGGTATAGTAAGAATGATAAAGCAAAGTCTGAGTTACTTTCAGTCCAATTCTAGTAGAAGTAATGCAGGCAGTGCATGGAGGTAAAGCATGAGTCTGTTCAAAACCTCCAAAGAAGGCAACCAAAGCAAAGCAAAAGTAAAGATGCATGTCGATGTTGATTGGAGTTCTTCTGAATCCTCAGCTTGCTGATCTTGATCACGACGGTCTTTTATTCTTCGTCCCGTCTGCTAATGAAGCAATTTAACGGGTGCTGAGTGTTGATTGAAGATCCTCAAGTTGTCCATCACACCTCAACCAACTTGGTAATTTAGTTGGTTTCTGAAGTATGGTTCAATATAGTATCAAAGTAGTGCGCAAAATCGCACGCAGATTGGGTTTGTTGAAACAAAGCTGTTGCTGTATGGAAAACAGCAATCCTCTTCGAAAGACTTGGCTGCTGCAAAGCACTTGTGATGAAGTGTCTAAGCTGCTGGTTGCCGTCTCAAAGTAACTCGCAAGGGTGCATCAAGATGCTGTTCTGCTGTCCACTGCTCAGGTTCAGGATCAGCGGCGGGCTTGACTCTGCTGTGGTGGATCCAGGCGTCGATCTCGGCTACCTTTACTGCAGTTGGGGTAGACAGGATGACGGTGTACGGTCCCTTCCAATGGGGTTCCAACGGTGTCTTCTTCCAATCTTTGATCCACACCGAAGTACCAGGCTGGTAGGGATGCAAGGGTTCCGTCAAGTTGATAGGCAACTGGTCTTGGATCCACGTATGGAGAGTCTGCAGAACAAAACTAAGAGCTAGAAGTTCTTGTCTGGTTATTTCTGAACCAATTTGGGCTAGACTTCCTTTGATTCCCTGCACTATTGGTGGGGGTTTACCATACAAAACTTCAAAAGGGGAAAATCCTGTTGACTTTACAGGAGCTGAGCGTATTCTGAATAAAGCTATGGGGAGCACTTGGGGCCACTTCAATTGTGTCTCCTGACAAAGCTTGGACATTTGGGCTTTCAAGGTACGATTCATTCGCTCAACTTTCCCTGAACTCTGGGGTCTGTATGCAGTGTGGAGTTTCCATTGTATCTGCAAGGCTTTTGCTAACTGCTGAGTAACTTGGGAGACAAATGAGGGTCCATTGTCTGACCCTATTATTGCTGGAATTCCAAATCTGGGGACAATCTCTCTCATTAAGACCTTGGTAACTTCTCGGGCTTTCTCAGTTCTGGTTGGGAATGCTTCTACCCACCCAGAGAAAGTACATACTAATACTAATAGGTAATGGTACCCATTGGCTTTTGGCATTTCGGTGAAATCAACTTGGAGGTTGTGCATGGGGGTCACACCTCTTGACTGAACTCGGGGTGCTGTAATAAGGCCTTGCTTGGCATTATTCTTGGCACAAGTTTGACATTGTCATGCTACTGAAGCTGATATGGTTGTCATCAGAGGGATGTAGAAATGTGGTCTGAGTGCTTTTTCCATGGCACTTTTTCCATAGTGGGTAGCTTCGTGGAAAGCTTTGACAAAGGCTGGTCCTAACAGTTCAGGAATTACTATTCGTCCAGGAGGTTGACTGCCCTCTTCTGGAGGCAGCTCAATCCATCCATCTTTCAGTACTCCATTTTCTCTGTCACAATAGTAATCCAATTCTTTGGTGGTATATCGTGGGGTCCATAAATTCAAGGGTACTGGAAACAATGCTGCTTGCATTGGCATAGCTTGTGGGGCAATTTGTCCTGTCATAGCTGCTTGTCGTGCTGAGGCATCTGCAAATCTATTCCCTCGGGCAACTTCTCCTTTTCCTGCTTGATGTCCTCTGCAATGCATGACAGCTACACGTGTTGGGGCCCATACTGCATCAAGTAACATCAATATTTCGGGACCATATTTGACTGATTTTCCTCCGGATGTGATGAGTCCTCTTTCTTTATAGAGAGCTCCATGGGCATGCAAGGTAGTGAAGGCATATTTGGAATCTGTATATACATTTAGCACAAGTTTTTCTCCTAACAACAATGCTCTGGTAAGTGCTATCAATTCGGCTTTCTGGGCTGATGTGCCTGAGGCTAGGGCTGATGATTCAACTACTTCATGTTGAGTGACGACTGCATATCCGGCACAGCGTCGTCCATCAAGGATGAGACTGCTCCCATCAACATAATAGATTTGGTCAGGATTGTCTATGGGCACATCTGTCAAGTCAGGTCGGCTGGAGAACACAGTCTCCATGACTTCGATACAGTCATGTTCTGGGAGTTCTTCACTGATGGGTATCAAGGTGGCTGGATTCAGGGCATGGCTCACTTCGAGTTGTATCTGTGGGTTTTCACATAACATGCTCTGGTACTTCAACATTCGGGAATTGGTGAGCCAATAATTTGCTTTCTGTTCCATAAGGGCAAGGACTGCATGTGGCACAGTGACTCGTATGTTCTGTCCTAGTGTGAGTTTGTCTGCTTCACTCACTAGTAGCGCTGTAGCTGCAACTGCTCTCAAGCAAGGTGGCCATCCTTTGGCCACAGGGTCCAATTGTTTCGATAGGTAGGCTACAGGTCGCTCCCAATTTCCCAATTTCTGAGTCAACATGCCCAAGGCATTTCCCTGTGCTTCATGTACAAACAAGTGGAAAGGTTTGTGGACATCTGGTAGTCCAAGTGCTGGTGATGACATCAATTCTTCTTTTAACTTTTGGAAGGCTGTATCCTGCTCAAGTCCCCACTCCAGTGGCGACTTTTCTTCTCCTTTTGTGACTTCATACAATGGTTTGGCAATTTGGGCAAAGTTGGGTATCCAGATTCGGCAATATCCTGCCGCTCCCAGAAAGGCTCTGACTTGCTTTCTGGTTGTTGGAGTTGGAATTCTACATACTGCTTCTTTCCTTTCTCTGCCTAATCTTCTGCTTCCTTGGGTAATACGGAAACCCAAGTATTTCACTTCTTTTTGGCATAGCTGTGCTTTGGCTCTGGAAACTTTGTATCCAGCTTCCTCTAGTAACTGCAAGAGATCTTTGGTGGCTAGTATACATTCACTTTCTGATACGGCAGCTATCAACAGATCATCCACGTATTGGAGAAGCACTCTCTTCCCCGGGGCTACTGGATAGCTTGAAAGGTCTTGATTCAGTGCGGCACTAAAGATGGTAGGCGAATTCTTGAATCCTTGGGGTAATCTTGTCCAGGTAAGTTGGCCCCCTCTTCCAGAGATGGGGTCCTGCCATTCGAATGCAAACAATATTTGGCTTACAGGGGCTAATCTTATGCAAAAGAATGCATCTTTCAAATCCAGTACAGTGAAATGGGTAGCTTCAGCAGGTATCAGTCCTAGGAGGGTGTAAGGATTGGGTACGACTGGATGTATGGTCTCAGCTGCATCATTTACTCTTCTCAAATCTTGCACTGGGCGATAATCATCTGTCCCAGGTTTCTTTACTGGCAAAAGTGGAGTGTTCCATGGGGATTGACATACTTTTAGTAGGCCATACTCAAGCAATCTTTGTAGGTGGCGATGAATGCCTTCAATTGCGGCTCTTGGGAGAGGGTACTGTTTGACGTGCACTGGTGTAGCACTAGGCTTGAGGGTTACAATCACTGGAGCTATATGTTTGGCTAGGCCTGGGGGGCTGCCTTCTGCCCATACTCCAGGTGGTGCATCAATACTTTTCAAAGTTTGTTCAAAATAGGTATCTTGTATCGAATCATCAATGTAGTATCTCCATTCTTCTTCTCGAGGAACTGTCAGCAGCATTACTCCTGCTGGTTTGGTTTGGGGATTTACTGTCATTTGCATTTCTCCTTGTTCAGAGAAAGATATTTGTGCTTGAAGCTTGGCTAACATATCTCGTCCCAGTAGTGGCACTGGACATTCGGGCATGTAAAGGAATTGATGAGTTACTTGCTGTCCTCCCAGACTGCATATTCGGTTTTGAAGAAAAGACTTTGTGGCTTTGGCACCAGTTGCTCCTATAATGGTGACTGCTTTTGTAGTGAATGGGGCTATCTTTTTGTCTATTACTGAATGTTGTGCTCCAGTATCAACCATAAAGTCCATAATTTGGTCTCCTATTTGTATTCCGACCATAGGCTCCTGGAGACCTAAAGCAAACTTGGAGCCCGGTCTGTCCTAATCCACGTCATTCTCGTCATGGGCTGGTGTGGCCAATGCTTGAATGGCTCCTCCTCTCTCTCGCTGGAATTGTTCTCGATTGGCTCCTCCTCGGCTTCGGGGATAGCTTCGTCTTTCTTCTCGCCACTGATGGCTGCTGTCGTCATCATGCTGGGCGTCTTCGAGTTGCGGGCACGTATCTCTCCAAAGTCCTTCCTCTCTGCAATAGGCGCATTGGTTCACGCCTAGTCTCTGGGTCCGGCCTCCGCCTTGACCCCGCCCTCTTCCTCTGCTCCTTCGACTAGGGACACCTCCCCTTTTCTGTTCCACTATGGCCGCAGCCAAAAAATCAGCTTTCTTCTTCATCTTTCTATCACATTCTCTCTGTCTTTCAGTATCACGATTCACATACACCTTATGAGCGACTTCCAATAACTGTGTTGCATTCATGCCCGCAAACCCTTCTAACTTCTGTAATTTGCGTCTAATGTCTGGTTGAGACTGGTTTACAAAAGCAGAATTCACCATACATAAACTTCCTGGTGCCTCGGGATCATAGGGAGTATACATTCTGTATGCTTCAGTTAATCTCTCATAAAAATCTGCTGGGCTCTCATCTATCCCTTGGATAACTCCTGCAACTTTGGAAAGGTTCATAGCTTTTTGGCCCCCCCTTCTCAGGCCTTGTAAGAAGCCTTGGCGAAAACGGGCTAGGGCTGTGGATCCTTCATCTGTATTTGGATCCCATTGGGGGTCTTCATTCGGGAATTCTCTCTGAGCTGCTTCCCGACGGTCTATTATATTCTGCCCCTGTGCCGGAGCTACAGGGTTCTCTGCCATCCATTCAATAGCTGCTTTTCTAATTCTTGCTCGCTCTTCTGTCGTGAATAGGGTGGTCAGGAGCTGACGGCAATCTGGCCAAGTGGGTTGGTGAGTTTCCATAATACTAGTTACTAATTCTGTCAGCTCCTGGGGCTTACTAGTATAGGAGGCGTAATGCGACCTCCAATTTAATAAATCAGTTGTAGAGAAAGGGATATACACATAAGTTAGGGGTCCCGCTACCACTTCATCATTATCATTCTTTACGGGCACTCCCGGGACTTGCCGTAAGGGAAACAGTTTGGCTGCCATGGGTGTCTTTTGGGATCTAAGGGTTATCGTCGTTGCCTTTGCAGGAGTCACTTTCTTTTTCTCAACAGGTTTTGCTTTGGGTTTCTCTCTCACTGGCGTGCTAGTGCTAGCGCTAGCTTTCTCAATTATTTGTACATTGTCCTCCTCATCTGGGGGATTCTCTCTTTCTCCTTCTTCTATCTCCACTTCTGACTCGCTTTTTATGTCCTCCTCTTCTTTTTCCACTAGTTCTTCCTCTTTTTCTCCTCCGGGAGGGGGATCAGGGGTTGGGTCCCGCCTCGGCTCTGGCCGTCTCTGGGGTTCTGGGGCAGGACGCCGGGCTACTCTTACTGGACCTGGGGTTCGGGGCTGCCTGAGAGTTATTTCTGGGGAATCAGGATCTGCCAGGATGGGCTTCTTTCTGGCTTTCTTATCCTGCTCTTTCATTCTAGGCTGTTCCGTTTTCTGTCTAGAATCTGTTTTAGCTAACATTATTCTGCACTGTTCCTCATAACAGCGCTGCGCCCAGGGGGGCGGATCTTCACAAATACTTAACCAGGAATCTATATAGGGGTACTGGTCGGGGTGCGCTATCCGCACTCTACGGTGTATTGACTGAATAATCTCTACTTTGAACGTTCCCTCTCGGGGCCAGATGGGGTCTAGATCGGGCCACTCCCTAGTACACAAAATCTGCAAACGGGCTGCTGTCATTTTAATACCATAATCTCCTGAATATCCCTCTTTAAAATGTGCGATCATACATTCTAATGGAGTGTTTCTAGTAGACCCCGCCCCTCCCATTTCGATGTGTGCGCGCAACAACAGACAGAAGGGAAAAGGAGGGCGGACCGTGGGTAAGGGGTCCTCACGGCCCTGGAAACGTATAAGGAGTACAAATAACAAGACAAGACGACAATCGCTTCCCCCTTTTCGCGACCTGAACGCGGTCGCCCGGTCAGGAAATGCGCTACTCAGGGGTCCGCCTTCACTTGGTCCGTGCTGCCAGACCTCTCATTCACACTTCGTTCACACAATCATGCTAGCAACGTATCCCAGAATGCATTCGTTTCTATCTATTCTGACTAGTCTTTTCCAATTTCCCAATTACAAAAAGGATGGGGGTTTCACCCGGCGAATTCCCATGCGGGGTTACTCGGCCCTTCCTTGAGAGTTGATCATGCTCTCTTACCAATTCCCAATATCTCGAGATTACAAATTCAAAAGTTCCAAGTTCCAATGGCAGTACTGCGCTTTCTATTTCTGTCTAGACCCAAAATCAAAACTATACTCACCGGATCCGGTCCTCAAACTTCCCAAGCAGGCGCATGAGTTGGACCTCGGACTCCCCTCACTCGGGTTCGAGGCGTTGACTCCAGCTGGGCTCGTCACCCGCCGAGGTCCGACCAGCTCCCTCCGATACAAGGGACCGGTGGCGCCAGGGAGCAGCCCTCGTCGGAAGGGCGCGATCCCGGCAGGACCAAGCCTATAGAGGCGGAAAGTCGTGGTATATTGCCCTATATACACTTTGATTCCACAACTTCCCGGCCAACGCACCAAGGAATATGTAGCAGCAAAGCGCAGACAAACCAATGATACCAGGAGTCTGTTCAGAAGGTCCAAATCATTTATTTGTGCACAAGTCTCGAACCAATCAATTTCAAAATGGCTGAGCAAAGTTTTCAAGCATTACAACAACTTTTATAGACTTCTGTTCCATTCTAGGTATAGAAAAACATTTCATTGGTCCCGGTACTCTCCCGTACCTCTTCTATTGGTCCCGGTACTGATAAGTTTATCCAGTTATGTCCCTCCAGTGGGCATGACACCTGCATACCCCCCTTCTAGTCCCAATTACAATGGTCAGTTCATCAACTTGTTACTTTCACACTCTCAAGGTTATAGAACCAATTTGTACGTGCAGAGGAGCTGGGCTCTGCAACTCATCTGTCAGCACTCCCAATTATTTCTTTGCAGATGTACTTTTTCTTATCAGTAACTTTTAAACATGTATTTTCTGTATTTTTCCATCTTTCAATACTGCAGTTCTGCTTACCTAAGCTAATTCAATACTTCTACTGAGTTCTATCTTACAATAGCAGCATATTGGGGGATGTGCAATCCTATATGCCTCTCCACAGGCCTCATTTACAGGTCGAGCTAGCCATGCTGGCCTGCTTATGTTCGGACACTGTGGGTCACAGGCCTGCACCTGCCACAACACTAGTGATCAATAAACAGGAGCAGGAGTGAGTATCTAAAATGATCCAGTTGTCTATGAGTAAAACTTAAAACACTTTTAATATCTTCATCTTAAACTATTAAACCCCTACACTTTCTCATTGTATGCTTAAAAAGCTAAAGTTGATAGTGATATCATCATAACAGAGGGTTATTTAAAAATTACAATAGCATTTAGACAAACTATATCTAACATTTAGAATTATAAATAATTAAAAACTAATTGTACCAGCATTACTTCATAAAAGGAACCATCCCTTTCACCGTCTGTTCAAAAATTTTTGAACACCCGAGATAATCAATCATATATCTACTCTCATGTTAGGATTTGCTGATATAAAAAGTGCTTGTTTCATCAGATGTGCAATCAATTGGAATTTTTTATTTTCTCTATCTTGCCTTATAACTGTCTATCGGTCTGCAAATCATGATTTACCTCCGTTTTTTATAAATGACAGTCAATCAGAATCCAGAGGATTATCTCTTTGGACATAAAAACGCCAGTACTTGCGCTGTAAGTAACCGCGGGAAACCTGACGTCAGAGATTTATTTCCGTCATTAGTTGCTAGGTAGAAACGGTCATTATTCAAGGATTAATATCTGTCATTAGTTGCTATGTAGAATTATAAATAATTAGGTTTCCCGCGGTTACTTACAGCGCAAGTGCTGGCGTTTTTAACAGAGGTGAATTTTAAAGAAGTGGATGGATGTCCAAAGAGATAATCCTCTGGATTCTGATTGACTGTCATTTATAAAAAACGGAGATAAATCATGATTTGCAGAGTGTATAGCGTTTTTAGCAATAAGAGAAGATGCTAGCCAGTTGGAATATATTGGTAAATGAAATAGTGGGATAAAGATAGAAGTGTCATTATACAATACTGCCTGAGCTATTGGGTGAATAATTGTGTACGTTCGGAGCATTTTGGCTTTGCCCTTATGAGCATCGTGGATATTAAATTTAAGAAAGCGTATGAAGTCACTATAAGCAAAGTTTATGAGAGGTTTTAAGTAGTTTTCCTTGCAATAATATGACATTAGTAGTTGTTTATTCAATGTTTGTTTTTTATATTTTAGCCCCTGGTTTTATAATGAGGCCGTATATGCAAACCGATAGACAGTTATAAGGCAAGATAGAGAAAATAAAAAATTCCAATTGATTGCACATCTGATGAAACAAGCACTTTTTATATCAGCAAATCCTAACATGAGAGTAGATATATGATTGATAACCGAGGTATCTGGATGCCCAACCCGGCATGTGCCCCCCCACCCCCCCATTTCCTTCCCCCACTGCCACCCCCCCCCCCCCCCCACCGACAAAACCACACAGACATCAGGTATTGGTGCAAACATTGCTTGGTCGCAGCTTTTATTAAACGGTAATAACACCGGCCCAACATGGGCCAACTCAGCAATCATAACAATAATTAAATAACCCCCCACCCATCATCCGGATGGTGCCCCCCACCAGCCATTTGAAGCAAAGTGGAGCACCATCCAACCCACCCCACCCCCTTACCCCCACGCGCCCGCCTAGCCGTTATAGCAAAGGCCGGCTGAAGGGGTTGCCAATTTCCGGGTAGAGACCCCAGCCGGGACGTCTCCCCTAACCTGAAGAGCCGTGCCGCTCACCTGAAGCGGCATACGGCTGAACTGAGGCGCCGGGTCAACGAGCACCAGCTCGCCACCCCGCCTGCCCGACCCAAAGGGGCACCTCCCCCCACCACCAGCTGCAACGACATCCATCACACTCACCCTTCCCCCCCCCGGCCAAAAACACGGGAGGGAGGGAGGGAAACCTTTCTCAGTGCGAGCAAGGGAGGAACAGAGGGATCGCCGGCCGGCGAACCCCCCTTGCTCGCGCTGCCTGCCCACGTGTCCGCCTACGCGGGCCAATCACCGGGCTCCCAGAGCAGCGTGGGGCCAAGTGCACGTACACGCGTGCCCGCACGCCCCGCCCCCACCACCCAGCGGTAAGTGGCCTGCCTCCCAGTCGGGCCCCGGAACCCGGTTACCAGGCCGGCCGCGGGACCGGGGCCCGGCGGCCCAGCCAGTCATAACCGAGGTATCCGGATGCCCAACCCGGCATGTGCCCCCCCCCCATTTCCTTCCCCCACCGCCACCCCCCCCCCACCGACAAAACCACACAGACATCAGGTATTGGTGCAAACATTGCTTGGTCGCAGCTTTTATTAAACGGTAATAACACCGGCCCAACATGGGCCAACTCAGCAATCATAACAATAACTAAATAACCCCCCACCCATCATCCGGATGGTGCCCCCCACCAGCCATTTGAAGCAAAGTGGAGCACCATCCAACCCCCCCCCCCCCCCCCGTTACCCCCTCGCGCCCGCCTAGCCGTTATAGCAAAGGCCGGCTGAAGGGGTTGCCAATTTCCGGGTAGAGACCCCAGCCGGGACGTCTCCCCCAACCTGAAGAGCCGTGCCGCTCACCTGAAGCGGCATACGGCTGAACTGAGGCGCCGGGTCAACGAGCACCAGCTCGCCACCCCGCCACCGGCGCTAGGTAGCGAGCTATCCTAGCGCCGCCCCCCCCCCACCGAAAGCTGCGACCTGCACCAAGACTCCAATGCCTCCTGCCAGTCATTCAAGAGTAAGTCCCGTCCCACCGGGGCAAGGGGCAAGCAGGGCGAGTTATAATGTCCGACCAGGTGATGGCCACCCCGGGAAGGACCTCCCGCAACAGAGCAATATCGCCCTGAACAGTCAGTATGAGTTGTCGGCAAGCCCAGCCAGCAACCTCATTGCCCCCGAGGTGGAGCAGCAGCCGGACTGGCCGCTGCCGCCGTCCAAGTTCCGCATGAACATGATCCAAGAGCTGTCCCCAGTGCATGCTGCGGTGACCCATCCAGCACAGCTGCACTCCCGCCACGGCGAGACCAAGGTGAGCACCCAACGGCCGAACCGCCGCTCGACGCTCCGCCCAGTAGACGAAGGAGTGCCCGATGAGCCACCAGTCCCCAGCGGACACACCACCTGAAAGCAGAAAAGAGCGGACTGCCACCAGCAAGCAATTCTGCAACAGGAAGAAAATGATTAGTACCCCCAGGCCCCCCCCCGCACCGCACCATAGGCAGACCACCGCCCCGGCACCGCCCGGCACTAAGCCGCACCACCAGGAGCCGACGGGCGAACTGACCCGGCATAAGCCCCCGACCGCCATCTGCCAATGCGCTGAATAACCCGCGTGTCAAGACCCACAGCCGCCGTGCTAGTAGCCGCCCCAATCCGGAACGAGTGCGAAGCGGAACTTCGCTCATTGCAACCCAATGCACGCAAAACCAAGCGCAGCATAGCCGTAAACTGAAAATTGAGTCACCAGCTTGCCGTCCGCGTGAATGAAGAATGGGCCACGTGCTGCCGGTCGCTGCTGCACGTACGCCCCCAGAGCCCGAACGGGGCAGGACACCAAGGGGGGGGTCGCACGAAGCAGGACCCAGCCCCCCGTTCCCGGATTGGTCCGTCTTGGACCGTGGTAAGAAAATTCGCACCCGCACAGGATCCACCCGGACATGCCCAACTTCGAGCCCGCCAAAAGCCCCACGTCTCGCAGACCGAGGGACAAGCTCAGATACCCGGAAGGCGCCGAAGAAAGCCGCCGTAAACAGCGCAGGGAACAATACCGCCTCGAAACTGGAGGCCGCCACCCGCGGTAAAACCGCACAAACCCGCAACAGAAGCTCGTGGGATATCGGGAGCCGCCAGTCACGTGACCCCGGCTGCACACGAGCCCAGCCAGCGAGCAATCGCCCAACTAAGAAGGAAACACGCAGGTTCCCCCAACCAGCAGCTTTACAAAAGAAAGAGAAACCCGCCAACGCTCCAGTAACCGCCGACCGGGCCCAGCCCTCATTCTTCGCCCACAGCACGAAACGACCGACCAAGCCGTCAGGCACCGCCCCCCCAGACCTCCCTGGGCGCACAAAAAGCACTCACCTGAGAGTACCCCCTCCGATACGTCACCCAGGTACTACGAGCCACCGACGCTGCCAGCAGAACCAGTAAGTCAGGGTCCCAATTCTCAAGAGATGCTCCGGAACCCGTGAGAGCAGCTCGGCCGCCTGAGGAGCCAGCCGCCGGAACTGCGCCCACTGAAATCGGGATAAAGCGTCAGGAATGGAGTTACGGGAGCCCGGCACGTGCCGGGCTCGAGCGGTGACATTCGGGCGCAAGCAGGCCAACACGAACACCCTCATCAAGGAAGCTACCCTGGGGCACCGGGGCGCGTGACGGTTAATGACCTCAACTACTGCCGCATTGTCGCACCGGAAGACAACCCGCCGATCGCACAACCGATCCGGCCATACCCAAAAAGCCACCACAATCGGGAAAAGCTCCAAGAAGGCGATATTCCGGGTCAGGCCGGTGCGCACCCAATCCGCCGGCCAAGGCTCAGCACACCAGGAACCGTGACAAAGGCCCCAAAACCCGAACCACCCGCCGCATCGGTAAACAATTGCAGGTCGAGATTCGAGAGCTCGGGCAACTGCAGGACAGAGCACTCAGCGAAGCCAGCCAGAAACGCGTCCCAGAACCCGCAGATCCGCCCGCATCCCCGAGGACACCCTGATACGATGGTGGGGCAGCCGCAGCCCCGCCATTGCCAAGGATAGGCGATGCGTGAAGGGGCGCCCCATGGGAAGGACACGACAAGCAAAGTTGAGATGCCCAGCCAACGACTGAAGGACCCGGAGGGAAGTCTTAGAAGCAGAACCTACGGAGGCCACCAACTCCCGGAGGCGACGGATCCTTTGCGCCGGCAAGCGCACTACCATAGCCACCGTGTCAATCTCGATGCCGAGAAAATTGAGACAAGTAACCGGCCCGACCGTTTTTTGTTTTTTTTAACGGGAATGCCAAACGTGGCAGCCACCCGCAAAAAAGTGCTCAAGAGAGAGTGGGACACGTGGGTGGCCGCTCAGGCCCGACAAACAGAAAGTCATCCAGATAGTACACTATGGATGCGACCCCTGACTGCCGTTCGACAACCCAATGCAAGAAAGTACTGAAGGCCGCGAAATAAGCACACGAGATTGCGCAGCCCATGGGCATGCACATGTCGAAATAGTACCGCGCCTCGAAGCGAAAACCAAGCAAAGGGAAAGCCGAAGGATGCACCGGCAACAAACGGAAAGCCGATTCAATGTCCACTTTGGCGAGAAGGGCACCCGGCCCGCATTGACGAACCAGGGAGACAGCTCGCGAGGTATGCGGTCGTTGACCGAATCGCCCGGAGGGCATGAGAGGTTGTGTATCAACCGGAACTTGCCCGGCTCCTTCTTGGGAACCACCCCCAATGGCGAGACCGTAAACGGGGAAAAGGGGGGTGCCAGGAAGGGGCCAGCGACGCAACCCAGCACACACTCCTTGGAAATCTTCCGCCGCACGAAATCCCCATGAAGCCGTACGGAGGCGGCATTGCGGGACCCACCACGCGCGGACGCACCCCGGACAGGAATGCAAAAACCCCGAGAAAACCCGCCCAAAAGCAACCCAGCCATCCTCCCCCGACGGGAACGCCCGTACGCAAGCAACCAAGGGCGCATCACCTCAGTGCGCACGGGGAACGGGCCAATACCCCCTCCTTCTCACTTCGCCGCCGAGGGGGGCCCCCGCAACCCCTTTCGCCGCACTTCGCGGCCGCATGGGCACCCCCACACAAAGAGCAGGCATGCTTAAATTTGCAGTCGGGGAAGGGGCAGGACGCCTTGTTGAAGCGCCAGCAGACGGCCCCCCCGCCGACGCCCCCTTTGGCTGAGGCAAAGCCGAGCCGGAGGCACAAAAGGAACGCCCCCCCGACGGCAGCGGAGACGGTCCCGCCCTGACAGCCGCCCCGCTCGATCCCCCAGCACGACCCCGCACAGACATCTGGGTCAACCATAGGTTGATGTCCTTCGTCCCCCACGGCAAGAGACTGTTCTCCGCCATCTGGTCACGAAACTCCTCGTCAAAATTCAACCAAGCCCCATCCCTCGTGGGCTCCGGGAAGTAATGCCCCCAGACGTTCGCCAAGCGCCAGAAAGCCCGGGTCCAGTTAAGAGTGTTGCGAGAAACCTTACGCACCCTGCCCGCCTTTTCGTCGTCCTGGCGTTTTTTTCCGGCTCTCACCGGAACGCTTCCGACCATCGAGGAGACGGAAGATGTCAATACATTTTCGACGCTTAATCCGCCGCTGCAACTTCCGCGGAACGGCCTCCCACAACTCAGAGCAAGGAAGAGGAAGAGGACGCTCGCCTGCAGCGCCGAGCCCGCGTGCGCTTACCGGTCACCTTCCCAACCCCTGCGGGGCCCGGAGCGGATTCAAGGGCCCCCCCAGCAGCGCCACCAGCATACTCACCACTCCCCTGAGGAGGCGACGGGAGCCACTCCAGTGGATCCGCCAGGCGCCGGAGCCCCCAGCCCAGTCGTGGAACCCGAGGGGGCCGCACCAGCCAACCGGCCGGAAGAAGCCATGGAGGTAGATGGCGGCGAAATCCGGAGAACCTGGGAAGAAGAGGAAGAGAAACAAGCAGCCAAAGCCCCCAGGGGTACTGGGCACCGCCGGCGACCCGGCCCACCAAACTCGAGCCGAAGGCCCCAACCCCCGGCCTCCCAAGCCGCCACACCCCCGGCCACCCCACGCACATCCCCGAACCAGCCCCCCCAGCCACCCCCCAAAGGCCCTGCACCCCCCCACGGGGGCCGCCCCGAACGCCCGAGGGCCCGCTGGACCTAGAAAACCCAGGAGAGGAGGGGGAACCCAGGGGGGGGGAAGGACCCCCCCGCCCATGGGAGGGGGCAAGAATGGGGGCCAGCCCTCCCCGGCTGCAGGAAGCGGGGGGCGGCCAGGGCCCGCGGGGACCCAGGGCCATCGACAACCGAGCAGCCCGGCACCTCCCCCCCCCCAGCGCCGCCGGCGCGGTGATCCCGCCCGGGGCCCCCCAGGAGAGGCCCCCTCCCTCCGGGAGGCAAGCGCAGCCGCACACACGGGCGCAGGAAGCCCCGCGAGCCGCCCCCGGGCCCGCCTAACCCCCACTACGCCCACGGCCCTGCCGAGCCTCGGGCAGGCCACAGGGAGCCGGGGACGCAGCGTGGCCTGCCCCGCCACGGCCCCCGAGCGAGGCCCCAGCCGCACAGCTCCCCGCCCTCGGGCAGCGTCGTTAGACCGCTTGGCGGTGGTTTGTTGTTGGTTTTTTTTTTTGGAAGCCCCCCCTGCCGCACTCAAGCCACGCGGCCGGCGGGGACGGCCCGCCTACCCGAGGCAGGCCGCAGCTGAGCCCTGCCTAGCGAACCCCGCCCCCCCCCACCACGAGCCCGGCAGCCAACGAACACGCGGTGTGCTGCCGGACCCAATGCATCCAACAATGCAATTGCAAGGTGCGCTTCGGGACCGAGAAGTGCACCGCAGACCGCCCGAGACAAGGCCGCAAGGCCCAAACCCACCCGCACCCGAGGAGCAGCCCCACACCAAACCTTTCTCAGCGCGAGCAAGGGAGGAAGAGAGGGATCGCCGGCCGGCGAACCCCCCTTGCTCGCGCTGCCTGCCCACGTGTCCGCCTACGCGGGCCAATCACCGGGCTCCCAGAGCAGCGTGGGGCCAAGTGCACGTACGCGCGTGCCCGCACGCCCCGCCCCCACCACCCAGCGGTAAGTGGCCTGCTTCCCAGTCGGGCCCCGGAACCCGGTTACCAGGCCGACCGGGGCCCCGCGGCCCAGCCAGTCATTATCTCGGGCGTTCAAAAATTTTTGAACAGACGGTGAAAGGGATGGTTCCCTTTATGAAGTAATGCTAGTACAGTTAGTTTTTAGTTATTTCTAATTCTAAATGTTAGATATAGTTTGTCTAAATGCTATTGTAATTTTTAAATAACCCCCTGTTATGATGATATCACTATTAACTTTAGCTTTTTAATCCTACAATGAGAAAGTGTAGGGGTTTAATAGTTTAAGATGAAGGTACTGAAAGTGTTTTAAGTTTCACTCATAGACAACTGGATCATTTTAGATATTCACTCCTGCTCCTGTTTATTGATCACTAGTGTGATGATGTAGTAATCTCCTCTTCCTCATTTTTAGTGTACAGACCAACCAAATTGACTCTAACAACTAAGGTATAGATATAGAAGAGGTGATGTTTACACACCCTTTCATATGTTTACAGTTCATCTTTTATTTACTGAGACTGTTCATTTTATTTTATGTTTAAGGTATGTGCATGTTTTTAATGGCTTTTTAGTATAATTCATATGCTTTTATTATTTTTATCATTTGTATGTGATTTTTTTATTATTTTAGTATCTATATATGTAAACGAAACTGGTATGATTGTATAACCTGGAGTTTTATAATTCTTTTCCATTTATGGTTTTTATAACGTTTATGTTTGTGTATTTATGAATTTAGCGCGCCTGAAACCCCTGATGAAGTGAAATCGAAACACGGCCTGTGTCGGGCTATTTGGGCTTAATGCTGTCAAGTTTTCAGAATTTAATAAAGTAATCCTTCCTGTGAAACCACGCATTTGGACTGGGTGGCTGATGCTAACTGGGGCATTCCGGGGGCAGCATCCATCAGTAACTGGCAGCAGCGTTTTTGACATGCATTGAAAGGTGCAGTAAAGGCTGGCCTAACCTTTGCCGCAGAAGCTAACTAGGCAGCGACTGAACATCAACGCTGCCTAGCTAGCTTCCCGGCAATGGGATGGATATGGCCTCCATAGAATATCCAGTTTTAAGGTTCAGCAGCAGTACTTAGCTGCTTTAGCAGTGGTAGACGCTGCTGCTGAATATTGAACCTACACTGCCTAACACTTTACACACAACCCCCAGCCGAACAACCTAGATATACACATGCAGAGATGAGGCTGGCTTACATCACAAAGGAGCAGCTGAATGTTGCAGAAAACAGGGGTCTCTCTTAACCTGAAGAGAACTGGATTGGGGCCTTCCAGGGAAAATTAGATGTGTGAATCCACTGAATTCACATGCTGCCAGAATTTGAGGTCGATGCAGTAACCTTACGTTACAGCCGTGCGCTAAAGCTCAGCGGACTACAAAAGGGGACTGCTACTTCTGGAGAGAGATCTGCAATTGTAAGTATTTACTTCTGGGAATTTTTCTAAATCTTGCGAAAAAAGAATTCTTTAGATTAAAGCTGATTAATCTGTGAACCCAGTGTAATTGTTAAATCAGTCAGGGCCTAGTAGCATCAACAGTTTGCAGTTTAAATTTAAAACACAGCAGAGAGCTTTCTGGTTAAATTTAGAACCCAGCAGAGAGCTTCCAGTTTAAATTTAATACTCAGTCAGGGCCTAGTAGCAGCAAGAGCTTTCAGTTTAAATTTAAAACACAGAAGAGAGCTTTCTGGTTAAATTTAGAACCCAAGACTCCCTCTATGAAAGCAAGGGCTGTGGTACTCCCCCTGGAGATTGGTCACAGATTACCTTAGAAGCACAGGACAGGGTACTGTGTAGCAGCCAGCTTTTAATAAGTCTTCTTTCCCTTCCTCCCCGACATCCACCCATCCCTGGGATAATCGTAGCTTTATAGGTGCTTAAACATCTTAAAGGAAAGGAGGTGCCATATCACTCTCAGGTGCAGCTGTTTAGTCTCATCAGCATACATTAAGGACCTGAGATTAATTAAACTTCAGGTGAACAAAGTACATTCAACGTATTAGGTATAGTTTTATTAGTATAAGTATCCCTAGCAACCCATAGTAAGTAAAGAATTTAAATATCTAAACACAATCTTAAAACGAAGATGCAGACAGCAGTCCAGCAGCGAGATGGGGGCTTTCCAGTCTTTTGGATTGAGTGTCACATGTATGATTTTTTCACAGTTGGTGAGGGGTCTTATGTGTGCACAAGGTGCAAAGGAGCTCTTTGTTCTCAGGGAACTAGTCTGATCTCTGGAGGCAAGAGTAGGAGACTTGGAAGACATAAGGAAGACAGAGAGGTATATAGATGAGACCTACAGGGATATAGTCATGAAGTCCCACCTCCAGTCTGGCAGCATCCCTGTTGCCCTGGAGGAGAGAGGTCACGTGACAGGAGAGCATCACCCTGGTGTGACAGGATGTGATCCTGTAGCTAGGACCTGTCCTCCAGGTGATGTAAAACCCTCTCGCACCAAGGAAGTTTCTCCAGGGCCATGTGCCCATGAGGGAAGCGTTAGGACAGCCATTATAGTTGGTGATTCAATCGTGAGGCATGTAGATAGCTGGGTGGCTGGTGGATGTGAGGATCGCCTGGTAACATGCCTGCCTGGTGCGAAGGTAGTGGACCTCACACGCCACCTAGACAAGGTCTTAGATAGTGCTGCGGAGCAGTCTGCTGTCTTGGTACATGTCGGTACCAATGACATAGGAAAATGTTGTAGGGAGGTTCTGGAGGCTAAATTTTGGCTTTTAGGTAGGAAGTTGAAATCCAGAACTTCCAGGGTAGCATTCTTCGAAATGCTTCCCGTTCCATGCTCGGGAGTCTCAATGCGTGGATGAGACGATGGTGCAAGGATGAGGGTTTTGGATTTGTTAGGAACTGGGGAACATTCTGGGGAAAGGAGGGGCTCTTCCGAAGGGATGGGCTTCACCTTAACCGGGATGGAACTAGGCTTTAAAAAGGAGATAGAGCAGCTTTTAAACTAGATAATAGAGGAGAGCCGACAGTCGCCCAAGAGCGCATGGTTCGGAACAATGTATCCTTGAAAGATACTACCAAAAAATGAAGTTAGGGCACATCAGCAGAGAGGTTCCAATAAAGACAAAGGTAGCCCAAATGCCCTTGAGTACAGAGCAGACAGAGCTTAAAGATTCCAAATTGCCCCTGCCTACCGATAACCAGATTAATATGAATAAAATACAGTTTCTAAAATGCTTGTATGCAAATGTGAGAAGTCTTAAAAAATAAGATGGGAGAGTTACAATATATAGAACTAAATGAGAAGTTAGATAGGATTGGTATCTCAGAGACATGGTGGAAGGAGGACAAGGAAGGAGTGGAGGAGTAGCCTAGTGGTTGGGGCAAGGTACTTCAGGCCGGAAGGTCAGGGGTTCAAATCCCACTAGAGGACAGCAACCTTGGGCTGTAAGGACTGGGGTTTCTAATCCCTCAGGTGCTCCTTGTGGTCTTGGGCAAGCCACTTAACCCTCCATAGCCCATGTTCCCTGTAAAATAGTTATCTCCAAGTTATAATGCCCTGTTCAATGTAATTTCAGTTTGTTCAATGTAAACCGCACTGATGCAGAATAGCGCGGTATATAAGGGAATATAAATAAACCAGTGGGACACTGTGATACCTGGGTACAAACTATATCATAATGATAGAGCTGTTCAAATTGGCGGAGGGGTTGCGCTGTATGTCAGAGATGGCATTGAGTCACAAAGGATTATAGTTTTGCAGGAAACAAAATTTGCTGTAGAATCTCTATGGACTGAAATTCCTTGTGAAAAGGGGAAGGTGATGGCAGTGGGGGTGTACTATCGACCGCCTGGCCAAAATGAACAAATGGATGATGAAATATTCAAAGAAATCAGGGAAGCTAACAAAAGTTACAGAACAGTATTAATAATGGGTGATTTCAATTACCCCGGTATTAACTGAGTCAGTGTCACAGCAGGACATGCTAGGGAGATAAAGTTTCTAGATGAAATAAATGACTGCTTCTTGGAGCAGCTGATTCATGAACCGACCAGAGGGGAAGCCATACTGGACCTAGTCCTTAGTGAAACACCAGATCTGGTGCAAGAGATAAGGGTGTTGGGGCCACTTGGCAATAGTGATAATAGCATTATCGCGTTTGATTTAATTAGTGGAGGAGGGATAGTAAGGAAATCCACAGTACTACCTTTTAACTTTCGAAAGGGAGACTATGATAAAATGAGGAATATAGTTAAGAAAAAACTAAAAGGAGCAGGATTGCCCAGGATTGTAATTTGCATATGTGAAGAGCCATTTTAGAAAGGGTGTCCAAGTGTAATTTGGGACATCCATGGCAAAACGTGCAGAAAATGCCAGGGATGTCTATGTTTTGGCCTGATTATAAAAACATAGACGTCCTGAACATGGACACCCACACTGGCGTCCACACAGATGTCCCTGCTACAAAATATTTGGGCAGGGATGTCTATCATATGCTACTTTCCATACAGGAACATTCATAGGTATGGTAAAACGAAAACAAGATCCTTCATTCCTCATCAGTGTTCGTTGTGAGCATGAAAAATGTAGGGGGATACGAGTGTATGTCTGGGTGTTTGGCTGGCAAAATTAGCACTTTTCTGATGCTCATTCATGCCTGGAGCAGAAATAAACTTTGACACGGTCTGGGGCGTGTATGGCATTTCTGAAATCGGCAAGGAGGTCCAAGTTCTTGGAAATACCCTGTACGTGTCCCCTTCACAGCTTGGACATCCTTGTGCCAGGGAACATGTCCGGACCCATCTTCTAAAATGCCTCCGGGAACATCTCTGTGATCCGTACATCTGCATGGCTGTTTGGAGACATCCAAAACACAAATAGCGCTTTTAAATAACCCCCTTAATGTGCTTGTGCTGGAATGCTATTTTGCACATAAACGTTGATGGAATTCTGTGCAGAAATATCATTGTAGTATGTTACGTTAACAGTCCAGCACTTTGGACAACGTATATAAAACAATATTTCTGTGCAGAATAATATTGATGTTTATATGCAAAATAGCACTCCAGAAACTTCCCTGTCAGCTCTTCATCCGCTGCCTTTTTTTTTTTTTTTAACTTTTTTTACCCTTCCCCTTCAACAAAGAGAGTTGCAGGTACTTCATGCTGGTAGTAAAAAGAAGAAGTGGAAGATACAACCTCACCTGGGAGACAGTCCTCTATCCAAAAATTGTAGAACATGGTTGGTTTGTACCGTTTTTGTTTTTTGCTGTGAATGTAATAAACAGACCGTTGAAAAAAAAAAAAAGAAGAAGTGGGCATGAAATTCTCAGTAACGCTGATGGCAGCGGAACAAGCTAACCTTTCACTCCTCCTCAGACCTGGCGTTAAAAAAAAAAACCTTACGCTCAGCCTTTGGGTCTTCTGTGCACTTCTTTGCATTTGGGTTTAATAGCTGATATCTTCATTACGAGTGAGCTGCGAACAATGGGGGTCACTTTAGAAGCTGTATTCATGATTTGGACATCCGAAAATGGGCATTCAGATGTGCAAATCACAGGGGCGTGGTAAAGGCGTGGCCTGGGTGTCTAGCCCTGGCTGTTGGTGCGTCCAAGCCTATACATACTCCAGACCACGATTAAGTTACTACTCCTAGTTATCATTTGCATAGTGCTACAAGGCGTATGCAGCACCGTGCATGTACGAGTAAGCAACAGCCCCTGCTCATCAGAGCTTACAATCTAATCAAGACAGACCACACAACTGGGGACTAGGGTAATTCAAGGGGAATGGCACAATACAGATAGGTGGTAAGCGGGAGAAAAAGGGGATCAGAATCCAAATGCAGCCTCGAAGAGGTGAATTTTTAGCCTGGATTTGAATAGGGCCAGAGAAGGAGCCTGGCGTAACTGACTTGGGTGGTTTGTTCCAAGCCTATGGAGCAGCAAGATGGAATGAGCGAAGTCTTGAGTCGGCAGTAGCAGATAAGGATAAAAGACATCTGCCAGAGGAGCGGAGTTCCTGAGGAGGGGTGTGAGGAGTGATAACAGAGGAATGGCTGTGAGGAGCTGCAGATGAAGACACGTATAAGTCAGTAGGAGAAATTTGAATTGAATGCAGAAATGGATAGGGAGCCAATGATATGACTTGAAAAGAGGGATTTTATGAGCATAACGAGACTGCGGAAGATTAGGTGCACAGTTGAGTTTGGAATGGATCGAAGGGGAAAGAGATGATTCAGAGGGAGACTAGCAAGGAGGAGGTTGCAATAGTCTAGACGGGAGGTTACGAGAGAGTGGATAAGGGTCTTGGTAGTGTATTCAGAAAGGAAGGGACAGAGTTTACTGATGTTATATGGAGCAAGAAATGGCAGGTTTTAGCTATCTGTTGGATGTGTTCAGACAAGGAGTGAGAGGAGTCAAAGATGACCCCAATGTTGTGAGTTGCAGAAAGGTGCTCGTGTCATGACAGCAACACCTGCCGGGGAGGAGTGAAATGTGCTCTTCCTGCCACAGTACGTTTTGCTGGGTCAAGGAAACCTGAATGTTAGTGAAGAGTCCTTGAGTTTTCACTGCCGTGCAGCTGCACGCCTGGAAAACGGCCAGCTGGGGCGTTCATGCATCATAGCATAGATGCCTATTCTGAAATACCTCGGCTGGCATGTCTAAGTACCCATTTTGGGGGCATTTGAATTTCTAGACTGCAAATATGCACATAGCTGGCCATGCTATTTTCACAGGCCTGTGTCCAGAGTGGTGGTGCAGACATTTATCTTTTGGGGCAGAGATGTAGTGTTTTAAGACAGCCCTTACACGTGCCTCCCTTCACTGCCGTCACTCCCCCCCCTGTATTTTGGACGTTGTGAACTGGGCAGCCCTTCTAAAATGCTGCTTCACCAGCACAAGTGCTTGCGCATAGTTAGCTGACACACAAAACATCTTTTTTGCAGTGGGCAGTGAGAGCAGCACAGAAATTGTGCAGAAAAGCTGAGCTAAACTCTGCCCAAAGCCTCCAGCGCTTTATGACATCGGCCTGTTTTGTCTTTCCTGTCTCTAAGATACCAGTGTTTGAACTACCCCAAGGACATCACTGGCTGAATTGTTCTTTTTTTTCCCCCTTCTCAAAAATCCATCTGTAAACCAAACTTTATTTTAAATGTGAAGGATTTGTTTTCTTTCTGTAACTTTACTGCACAGAGCCTATCTCTGAGGCATCCATGAAGTCAGAAAGCTGTAAGAGTATTTTCCCCCTGCCCTGGCCAGCTGGCTTCTGGGTGCACTGTGGTCTCAAATACCCCTCACAGACCCAATGCCCTGTGTAAGAGGTATCTCAGGGTCAAGACTGATTCTTTCCAAGAACCCAACCAGTGACTTGGCAAAAGAGTTTTTGATGGGAGGGAATCATTTAGAAGCCATAGTAATGGGATGGGAACTAGGAGCTCTAAGTTCAAATTGTATTTCAGCTGGAGACACTCACTGTGGCCTTTGACAAGTCGCTGTTTCTCCTGCTAACTCAGATGCCAACTTGGATTTAGGCTTCTTGGAAAACAGACTCAGTGGGCCTGTATGTAATTTACATAATTATTTAAAAGGTGTCTGTATCGCCTTCACAATCCAAAAAGGAAGTCCAAAGCAGTGTACAAACAACCAAAAATATAGAAACAACATAACAATCAGTCAATTAAATCAATCCCATAAAACTGGACCACTGCTTGCCTGAGCCCTAAGGATAAGGCTACCAGATGTTTTAGTGTACAGGCACATCTGGGACACTTATCTGAAGTGTGTATGGGGCGGGGGGGAAGGGACCTTTAGGGGCATGTTTACTAAAAACCGCTAATTTGCGCGCTGCAAAATAGCGCACTAAAAGCGGTACTTAAGAGCGCTTAAACGCCCCGCAATCGTGCATGTCACCCCCGCAGAGGTGCGCGGCACACTAACGGGCCCCGTACAAGTGCGGGCCCGCAAATGTCCGATAGAGGCGTGGAACGGCTAACGGAGGGCGGAGGAAGGCTCCGGAGGGGCGGAGGGACGGGGTCAATGGGTGGAGAGTGGGAGGGGAGAGGCTCCCCGCACATTATCGGGCCCGAATTTGCATGTAAAAATAGCGCGAGTGAAACACTCGCGGTAGAGGGCATTTAAAGGGAAGAGAAACCATTTCCGTCAGCAATGTACAGCAAAATCGGGGAAACCTGCAAAACGTGAGCAGTGTGATACATGTGCACAGAACAAAAGTGAAAATAAAAATAGAAAGTGACCACAACAAAAATATCACAAATAGTAATGCAGCTGGGGAACAGTTATAGTAATGGGCAAATATAGAAAACACACCCAGGAAAGCTCCAGAAAGAAGAAATGAATATTGGAAGGGTCTACGGAGCGGAGACTCATCCAAAACAAATGTCCTTTTTGGAGCTTTCCTGGGAGTGTTTGCTATGGTTGCCCATTAATATCACTTTTGCCCAGCGTGGTGATATATTGTCCCCCAGTGTCTGTGGTCATTTCCGGGGTTTATGTGCACGTTGGTCACCAGACAGGGTGCATGTGCCCACAGTAAAAATGCGTAGAGCAGGGTTTGTGACTCCATCCTGCCAGGTATACTACCTCCAGGGGCTGCATTGTCTCTGTGGCCATAGTGTGGTGCAGCGGACAGAGCCAGTACCTCTAGGACCAGAGGGTCAGAGGTTCAAATCCCAGCTAGGGCACATGCCAGCCCAGCCCCTATATTTTACCCACCACTAAACACAGATAGCGCAGACACCCCTGTATTGCAGGGAACATAAGCATGGGGAAAACACCCATATTTTACACAACACTGCAAAAACACAACAACAATGGGCATTACCTACAGCCAAATCCCCCAAATGCAGTCCCGTACTGCCACATTGCAATCTGGTCATCTGCTGTTTCTGAGAGCAGCTCATGCCAGCATGTTGGCGGACGAGTACATGTGGTGCAGGGGGCAGTGGCTGCTAGCCACAGAAGACAGAGGCCTAGCCATGTGCAGGCTGGCACAGTCCACTGCAACAGACAGGCCCTGCTGGATCCACAGTCATGGACGTTCCAGGGAAACCAGCCAATCTGTGGCTACACGGTGGTGCAATGCACACAGACAGTGCATGCAAGAACAGAAGGTCACAGGTTCAAAGCCCAGCTGGGGCTTCCGCCAATCCTAGCCACATATTTTTCTCACACCTACACAGTGATAGTAAGGACACACCTTTCATGTTGAGGACATATGCAATGGTAATACGTCTATCTTTTACCCCACTGAGCACAGACACCATGAACAGGGGCAGTACCTAGAGCAGACTCTCCCAAATGCATTCCTGGTGTGCCACATACCAGTCAGGTTCCATGCTGCCACTCATACAAATGCCTGTGCTGTATATCTATGCACCACCCCCATGGCATGTAGATGTAGCTCATGCATATTCATGAGGGACAGCAGGAAAACACGAACAGTGTGATGCAGACCTGGACTGGGGTTGGGAATCTCTGCCATAAAGCAGCAGCCAACAGGGGCAGACACACCCACACCCACACCCAGAGGCCCCATTGGCCAATGTCTCCTGGAGAGGCAGAACAGTGGACCCTGCGTGCATCTCCCAATACTAGCACCTGCATACCTTAGCAATGTCACCCTACACCTGAGGTATACGGTACACAGCTCTGAGACGTTTGCTAGGAGTACTGGCAGATAGATATCCATACGTTACGCACATACTGCTAGTTGACCCCATCAGAACAATCTGTTAGGTGTTTGTGGGGCGTGCTCCAGGACTGGCCTCTGACGGTGTTTACCACCCTGGGGAGTGACCCCCAGCAGTACTGCGTACCATATCCATGCCTTGCCGTGCCTAGGACAGGTTTGGTGGCCAAGGCTAATTACCTCCTCAATAGTAGCACCATGCTGGCATAGGTGTGGAAGTGTGTGTCTGTCTATACAGTGGGTGCTGGCGGCAAGCCCCTTCCACAGCCCACACTGCCAGCACTGTTGCCAGTATTGGCCTGCTAATGTGCATAATGAGTAGCAAGGGACCATGGGTATATCTCAGACAGGGTGGGCTGACCAGGATGCAGCTGCACAGGGCATAGGGCACTGGCAGGGACATGGTAGTGCCCGGCCACCACCTACACAAACAGGGGGACCTCTGTATGTGCTGCTGGGGGATCACTCTCACCCTGAGTGTGCAGTGATGGCAGCATGGCTAGGCACACCCATAGTGCTGTATTGTGTTTCTCTCATGTGATATATATGGGTTTCCTGTTGGGGCCTTTTCACTGACTTATCTGCTTGTGTGTGCTGCAACCCCAGTTGTGGGTGCATGCATTTCCATCAGGACCAACCAGCAGACTGAGCACAGATGGTATGTGTCTTGATGGAGTGCCTTGCAGGGTGCAGTGGCTGATGGCTTGCTGCAGGCGAATATCAGATAGTGGTGGGGTGCATCTATGAATATCCAAGCCTAATGTCTGTCTGATATTGTGTTATGGATGTGTGTGGAGCTGCTTGGACTGCCCGGGGGGGGGGGGGTCTACTTCCCCAGCAGGACTGGGGTTGATGGTCGACTCTACTGCCATCAGTGCAGGGGGGGGGGGGGGGGAAGGGAAGATAGTATGGGGATCTGTTGGTGGGAGACCCTGTTTTATCCACCAGGAAGGGGGGGGGGAGGGTGTTCCACTAACTGTGGCAGACAGCGATCTCCAAGATGTTTATGCAGCACCTACCTATTTCACAGGTTATTGCTGCTTTGGAGCTCTGGCATGGCCGCATTCAGCCATGCAAGGTGTTGTGCACCTGGTCCTGGGCGCATCATCACACACTCAGGGTGGGCATAGTAACCGCACAATGTGATGGTGTTTAGCTACTCTTTGCCGTTTGTCCACCCACTCAGGGCACCCTACCAGGCCGAGGTGCTGTGTGGGTGCACAAGGACACCTCCCCCTACCAGGCCGGGAAGCTTTAGGGGTGCAGTTCCTATCTTGTGTGCATCTGTGGACAGCTGATTTGCATGTGCAGTGCATCATGGGTACGGGTGGCCTAACCCTATCCTGTTTACACCAGCAGACTGTCTGTGATGTGACGTGCAGGCTATCTGCAGCCAGGCAGGAGCTTGCTTACAGCTATAGAGGTGTAGCCCAATGGTTACGCCACTGCCTGTGCAGCCAGAGGTCATGGGTTCATACCCACAGTGGGGTTCTGTGATAGGGTTTTCCAAAGCATTTTTTACATTTACTGTACATATGTTGATGCCTGCAATAACACCCTCAGCGTACTGTACCCATAAGGTGCCTCTGAGGGTGCTTTATTGGGCGCCCTATAGGGCACTTTATGGTTGGCATCCATATAGGGTGCACTATACATTATCCTGTGTCGCAACATACATGCTGCCCTATAGGGGACATTCTAGGGTGCCTTGGCGGACGGTGCACTGTAACATGTGCCTTATGGTCCGCCTTATGTTAACATGCTGTGAGAGTGCGTTTGCTAGTAGTTATCACAAAATAGAATTAAAAAGCCTCCTAAAGCACTCCACAACATAAAATATACTGCCTCAGCTAGCCTTTTTCAATGGGCATTGTGAGGGATTGAACCCCTGGTCCCTGCACCATTGGTCAGTGTCTTAACCATTGTGCTGTGGCTGTGTTCCTTTGCTTTAGCATCAGCGCACCGCCTTGTGGCCATCAGCGCGCCGCATCCTGCTGCCCACAATTAACAGTGCGCCGCCTTATGCCGCCCCACAATGAACAGTGCGCCGCCTTATGCCGCCCCAAAATGAACAGTGCGCCGCCTTATGCCGCCCCAAAATTATTTTGCCTCCTGAAACACATTTCCACATTCAAGGTGATGCCTCAGCCAGCCTTTTTGGGCTGCACACACTGGGGGATTGAACTCGTGGCCCCTGCACCATTGGTTATTGTCTTCACCGTTGTGCTACGGCTCTGTTCCTATATGTGCCCAGCTGCGCCCCACTTAGCCTTCCCACGCGCTAATGTGGGCCCCGCACATTAACGCGACGCGCACACATACGGTCTTTTTTTTTCCTTTTTTGGCCTGAACCGCCCACTCCTTATATGGCACAGGCACACTACCGCGGCCCGCACGTTAGGAATGTTTAGTAAACATGCCCCTTAGTTCCAGGTTTGAGCAAGAATGTGTGGAGGAGGGAAGAGGAGTCATTACCATGCCCCCCCCCTCCATGTTCATTCCCATGACAGCAGCAATATCGCTTCCAAGCAGACCGATCACCTGAGAAGCAGAAGCAGTGATGCATTTATCCCAAAATATAAGATAGTGGATGGAAATTTTAAAAACTGGTATATTTAAATCACTAAATTGAAAAACATTTGGACTATAGCTGGAACCGGGGACAGGAGGCTGCCAAACAATTGGGAGTTGGGGGACACTCCCTGAAAATCGGGCACATCTGCTAACCTTACCTAAGGACCATTACAAAAGCTGTTATGGAAATATTCAGGCCTTAACCTTTTTTTGAAAATTAAAATAATTTTCTTCCACTCCAATAGCTGCCAGAAACTTGTGCCATATCAACGGTGCTGCTGCTGCCTTTGCCATATAGATCGGCGACGTACAGTCCTGGTCCTCCATAGCCTCCGCCTGGCCTGGTTTTCAGGAGATCCACCTCTTCGCTGCTGCTTTCGGATCTTGAGTCGCCTGATCTCCCTTGTGTTTCCTTACTATTCCCCCCTAGATGTATCCATGTCTACAGCTACTGTGTTGTTGTCTTGACTAGACCTGATGAGCAGGGACCGTCTTTTACATGTGTCTGTGCAGTGCTGCGTATGTCCTGTAGCGCTATACAATGTTCAGTAGTAGTGTAGCAGCTGATAAGCATGCAATAAATAAAACCAGGAGTCAGTTCAAAGATCCAAGTCAATTTATTGTGCACATGGCTCAGTTAGTCAAAGCTTCAAAAAAGGACTGAGCAACATTCTTACAGAGACATATTCATTTATACCTTTTCTTCAGTTTGATACATGCAAACTTTCTATTGGTTCCAACGCCCCTGCACCTGTCCAATCAGGGACCTCTCTGGGCCTAGCTCCCTGCTCCCCCTTCCCAAACTGTTCTAACAAAGGTGCAGTTTCTAGGTTTGGATACTTCTCTACTGCAAGGTCGTTCCTGGCTCTAGGAATTCAAGTATTGAAACATTTCTATTTTCACAGCACAAGAGAATAATGAAAGATTTATGCATCATGAAAACTTCTTATTAAGCAGTTTAAACAGCTTTCTCAAACTTTTACAGACTTTGGTTCTTTACTAAGATGGGGGTTGGAATCAGGGCCTAACTTACAGGCCTTCCATATTTGCAGACTATTATAGGCCATAGCCTGCCATATTCCCCCCTTTGATTATTCTCACCCGCAAGTGAGAAAGGGTGAGAATTAAAACACATATTATACTTGCGTAAAAGCATCATTTTGGGATATAGGGTAATATTGCCACATAGCTAAAACCTTTCATAGCTGCCTTCCTTTCTACAATGCTATCAATGGCTGCTGACTTTACTCGACTGTGATGAATCCAGGGTTCGAGTTCTGCAACTTTAACTGCTGTTGGGATTAATAAGATGACAACATAAGGTCCCTTCCAATGCGGTGCCAACGGTGTCTTTCTCCACTCTTTGATCCACACCAAGACTCTAGGCTTGAGAGGATGCAGGGGTTCTGTTAGATGGATGGGCAGCTGATCTTGTACCCACGTATGAAGACTGCAAAACAGAACTTAAAACCAATAGTTCTTGTCTAGTAATTTTAGATCTAATCTGTTTCATATCTCCCTTTATTCCCTATACAAATGGCGGGGGTCACCCATACAGAATCTCAAAAGGGGAAACTCCTAAAGACTTAGCAGGCGCTAAGTATATCCTAAGAAGGGCTACAGGAAGAATCTGAAGCCACTTCAGGTGAACCTCTTGGCAAAGTTTGGACAACTGAGATTTCAGGGTTCTATTCATACATTCTACTTTCCCTGAACTCTGGGGTCTGTAAGCAGTGTGCAATTTCCATTGTATCTGCAGAGCTCGAGCTAACTGTTGAGTCACCTGGGATACAAATGAGGGTCCATTATCTGATCCTATAGTCAATGGTATTCCAAATCGAGGAATAATCTCATGGATCAACACTCTAGTGACTTCTCGGGCTTTCTCGGTTCGGGTGGGATAGGCTTCTACCCACCCAGAAAATGTGCAAACTAAAACTAACAAGTAGTGATATCCGTCGGGGCATTTCAGCAAAGTCCAACTGCATATCACTCATCGGGGCCACCCCTACTGACTGAACTCTTGGGGGTGGAATGAGACCTTGCTTAGCATTATTCTTGGCACATGTCAGACATTGCTGTGCCACTGAGGCGGTCAGGGGTCCTAATAGTGAGATACAGAAATGGGGCCTCAGGGCTTTTTCCATGGCTGTTTTCCCATAATGTGTGGCCTGATGAAAAGCATGAACAAAAGCTGGACCTAATGCTTCAGGGATGACTGTGGGACCAGGAGGTGAGCTACCTTCTAAAGGTGGCAGCACTATCCAACCTTTCTCTGTCAGGACCCCTCCTTCCTTTTCACAGAAATAGTCTAACTCTCTTGCAGTGTATCGGGGTGCCCAGGAACTAAGGGACACAGGGAATAGGGCTGCTTGCATCGGGGTATCTTGGGTCACAACTCGTCCAGTTGTGGCTGCTTTTCGGGCTGTGGCATCAGCAAACCTGTTCCCTCGGGTAACTTCTCCTGCTCCTGCCTGATGACCTCGGCAGTGCATGACTGCCACTTGCTTGGGGGCCCATACAGCATCTAATAACATCAGTATCTCGGGCCCATACCTAATGGACTTGCCCCCTGAGGTGATCAACCCTCGTTCTTTATACAAGGCTCCATGTGTGTGCAAAGTTGTGAAAGCATACTTGGAATCTGTGTACACATTTAAGTGGAGTCCTTCTCCTAATGTCAATTCTCTAGTGAGGGCTATTAGTTCAGCTTTCTGTGCTGAAGTTCCTGGGGCCAGGGCTGAGGACTCAACTACCAGATCAAGGGTCACCACTGCATATCCGGCACAACATTGTCCATTAATGATGATAAGACTGCTTCCATCTACAAAGAAAGTCCGTTCAGGGTTCTCCAAAGGAACATCAGTCAAATCCAGGCGACTTGAGAATACAGTGTCCATAATTTCTAAACAGTCATGATCGGGGGGGGGTGTCAAGACCAACTGGTAACAACGTGGCAGGATTCAGAGCTTGACTGACCATCAATTGTACAACATACTTTGATACTTCAACATTCGTGAATTTGTGAGCCAGAAACTTCCTTTGTGTTCCATGAGGGTCAGAACAAAGTGCGGTACAGTAACTTGAAGATTCTGTCTCAAAGTGAGCTTGTCTACTTTGCTCACTAGGAGGGCTGTAGCTGCAACAGCTCTCAAACAAGGGGGCCAGCATTTTGCAACTACATCCGATTGTTTTGACAGATAGGCTACTGGCCGTTGCCAAGATCCAAGAGATTGAGTCAACACTCCTAGAACATTTCCTTGTGACTCATGAACATAGAGACTGAAAGATTTTCTGGACATCTGGTAGACCCAGAGCTGGTGATGACATCAGAGCGGTTTTCAAAGATCAAAAGGCTGCATCCTGTTCAAGTCCCCATTCCAATGGAGACTTTTCCATTCCTTTGGTAGCTTGATACAAGGGTTTTGCCAGCAGAGCGAAATTGGGGATCCATATACGACAGTACCCTGCGGCACCCAAGAAGGCTCTCACTTGCCTCCTGGTGGTTGGAGTAGGAATACTGCATACAGCTTCTTTGCGTTCTGGTCCCAGGCGTTGAATTCCACTGGACAACTGGAATCCTAGGTATTTAACTTGTTTGACATAATTGCGCCTTGGCTCTTGAGACTTTGTATCCAGCCTCATTAAAAAGGTGCAAGAGTTCACTGGTGGCTTGTAGACATTCACTTTCTGAGTTGGTGGCTATGAGCAAGTTGTCCACATACTGAAGAAGAACCCTTTCTCCTGGGTTCACATAGTAGCTTGAAAGATCCTGATTCAGGGTGGCACTGAAGAGAGTAGGTGAATTCTTGAATGTTTGGGGTAATCTAGTCCAGGTGAGTTGGCCCCGCCTTCCTGTTGTGGGGTCTTGCCATTCAAAAGCAAACAAAAGCTGACTGGTGGGGGCAAAGCGTATGCAGAAAAAGGCATCTTTCAGGTCCAGGACAGTGAAATGAGTAGCCTCAGCGGGGATCAGTCCCAAGAGAATATACGGATTTGGTACCACTGGGTGTTGTGATAAGGAAGCTTATCATAGTTCAGGAGGGAGCTATAAAAGAGGTGAATTGGTTCTGAACAAGCAACCTGTCTTTGCTGGTAGAAATACTAAAACAGAATGTTTTCATAAAAGACTACCAGTCCCAGAATGCACCAGGTTACAAACAGCCTCTAGAAGAGCTGAAGTGGGGAAACGTGTGTTCAATCAGGAGAGCTATGAGGTAATCCCCAATCACTCATCTCCAAGGGCAGGGCTTGATTCAGCACACCTGGGCTGTGCTAGGGTGGAATGTCCCTCTAAGCATATTAAAAGTAAAGGATATTCTACACAGAGACAGAACCGGAACTCAGAGAACCGGAACAGGGAGAACCAGGAGAGCAGACAGAAAGAGGAGAGAGGACTACAACAGCAGAAGCAACGTGGAAGGAAGAAGAGAAAGACATCTTGGAGGTCTAAAGAAGGAGCCCACAGCAGTACATGTGTTAGGAGTGAATCCAGAGGCAAGCATACTCCATTGGACTGGAGGAAGCCAGAGGAGTGGGGTTATAAAGCCAGGAATTCCCAGACGGCACCTTTGAAGGAGACGGCTGCATTTGGAAGGGGCCCTAAGACCGGTGCAAGAAGGTATGTGAAGAGAGACCCAGTGTCCAGGGATCTTGATTGGAAGGCTGGACATAAAAGCTGGACTACTTACTGGCCAGGATATCTGGAGAGGAAACCTAACAGCAAAGGAAGCTCAGGTATGAACTTTGATCTATGCCCTAGCTCTTCTCCAGGAAGACAGCAGGGAAACAAATATTATCCTGAGAGTGATCCATTAAGGAATTCCTCTGAGCCAGACCATGATATTGATTCCATGATATTTGAGGAAGAAGGAGATATATTAAATGATCAGAATGAATACATGGACTGCTCTCTGTCTAGGCTGCTGTTTTAAAGTACTTTCTCACTAATACAACAACCACCAAAAGGAACTGTAATTTGTTCTTTTATCTACCCAGAAAAGTCTCTGCAAGAAAGCTTTAGGGTAGGATTGAGCCACGTAGAGAGAGTGAACCAGCAAAGGGGTTTGCAGCTGGCTAATTATTGGTAATTGAGCCAGGCACAAGTGCACGTGAGCTCTGGAAGGAAACTTTTCTTTTTTGTGTGTGTAAATAGAAGAAAGTTATCCTTGATAAAGAACAGTTTTTTTGTTACTTTTGGGTTTTGTTTTTGCCTTTTGGAGCACTGCTAAGAAGGTCCTTAGCAGGAGCCATCAAAAAGACCTTTTCTGTTTACCATCAAGGTCTTTATTGATTTTTGCTTAAGAAGTTCATTTACCTTATATCATGTTTTGTTTTTCCTGAGTACAATACTGGAAGCAAGTGTCCTTTTGTGTTACCAAGTAAATCTGTGTGGGAGAATTAACCCCATGAATAAAATCTGTTTTTCTTTGCTTACACTCGAGCATCACAACTCATTATTTTGTGAACAGCTGTTTCTGGTATGAATGAACTACATCCCCCACAATCCTTTGCAAGTCATAATAATATTTTGCCCTTGCCAAGACTGTGGACATTCACGACCAGCGCCCCCGTTTACAGTGTATAGTTTCAGCTGCATCATTTACCCGCCTTAAATCTTGTACTGGGCGGTAATCCCCTGTCCCAGGTTTCTTAACTGGGAGAAGGGGGTTTCCAAGGTGACTGGCACTCCTTGAGAAGTCCATACTTCAATAGTTTCATTAGCTGGTCGGGAAAGAGGATACTGCTTCACATGCACTGGTTACGCTCCTGGCTTGAGGGTGACAATGACAGGGGCTATATTCTTCGCTAGGCCAGGTGGATTATCTTCTGCCCATACTTCAGGTGGGGCTATAAGGTTGGTAGGTATACAGGAACTGGTTGACTTAATTGGAGGTGCACTATAGAACCGCCACTCTTCTTCTCGGGGAACAGTTAGCACCATCAATGCAGCAGGCTTTGAGTTCACAGTCATTTTCATTTCTCCCCCTTCAGCAAAGGATATCTGTGCCTGGAGCTTGGCAAGCATATCTCGGCCCAAAAGTGGAATAGGGCATTCAGGCATATACAAGAACTGGTGCGTTATTTTCTGTCCCCCTAGTTCACACATGCGGTTCTGCAGGAAAGGCTTTGTGGCCTTAGCCCCAGTAGCTCTGACAATGGTGATGCATCGAGAAAACAAAGGGGCTACTGGCTTTAGTATTCTGCTCCTGTATCCCCCATAAAGTCCATATATTGGTCCCCTATTTTCAGACTGACCATAGACTCCTGGGGACCCAGGGAAACTTGGAGCCCGGTCTGGCCTAGTCTTCATCCATGCTGTAGCCCTCTTCGGCTGCCACTCACTCTATAGCTGCTTCCCTCTCTTGCTGGAACACTGTGCTCGGTTTATTCTTCCATGACTCTAAAATCAACCTCCTGTTCTCCAAGTGCTCCCTCCTCCCTTCCTGGGGGTGGAGTCAAGATGCGGGTATTCACTTCTCTAATGTCCTTCTTCTCTGCAATGGGCGCACTGATTTGCACCCAGTGGGGGCCGATCATTTTCACGACCCCTTCCACTTCCTCTGCTCCTTCGATTAGGAAAACCTCCTCCACGTCATTCAACTAAAGTATCAGCAAGAAGATCTGCTTTCTTCTTCATCTTACATTCACTTTCTCTGTCACATTCATTTTCACAATTCACAAACACTTTTCTGAGCAACTTCCATTAACTTTGCTGTATTCATACCCGCAAATCCATTCATTTTCTGTAATTTTCGCCTTATATCTCTCTGGGACTGACTGACAAAAACTGCATCTACCATACACAAATTCTCCTGGGCTGCTGGATCGCATGGGGTATATAGTGAGGGCTGCCTGCACTATTTGGATCCCACTTGGGGCCATCAAGGCTGATGGATCTGCATAATACTGTTCATTAGTTCAATCAAATCCTAAGGCTTCTCAGTGTAGGAGGCATAATGCAGCTTTCAGTTCAGTAAAGCAGTAGCAGAACCAAGGCTGGTCAGCTGGCTTTCGGCATTAAGGGTGGGTAGGCCCTGGACCTGGTGCAATGGTTTAACTTCTGAAGGCATACGGCAATCGGGACTGTCTGGGTTCCACTTCATGTTCTCGGGCGCTGGCTGTGAGTGACCCTGAACTGGCAAATGAATTCCTGCTTGTAGTGTCATCGGTGGACTGTGGCCCACTCGGAGTACTTTAAACTGAGCCGGGGCTTCCGGTCAAGAGGGGTGCACGTCCTCCTGCTGTGGAGGTGGCTGGTGAACTACTTGGGGTACATCTGCAGGGAGGTGTTCCCCCCCTGCCCTAGGCTCTGCCCGGGGTGGTGGCAGAGCTGAGGGAACTGGCCTATAAAGATAATAAACGGGCAGGGTTTTGTTTTTTTTTTTTATACTTCCGGGCCCCCCCTCCCTTGTGTTTGCTACTAATTTCCTACATTGTTTCTCATAGCAACGCTTTATCCAGGAGGGCTTTTTCCCTCACAAACATTTAACCAGGAGTCTATGTAGGGGAACTGATCAGGGAACATTTTTTGCACAATCTGATGAACACGGGAAACTACGGGGCCATGAAGTAGCTTACACTGGCCACTCCCTTTCACAGAGCATTTCTAATAGGGACGGAGACATTTTAAGTCCGTAGTCTCCAGCAAATCCCTTGCTAAAATTCCTAGTCTTACATTTCAACAAAATCTGCGTGGACTCTGACCCCCCCCCATGATGACGTACTTGACAACAGACAGAGGGGGCAGGCAGTCAGGCTGCATTTTCTTGTGGACTAAACATAATGGATGTATGTGCTCATTCTAAATAGCAACAATTTAGATAAAGTCCTTAAAATATAAAACTATTATTTTGCAACATGTTATAACAACTATCCCAACAGAAAGAACCAAAATCCTCACTTGGTCCGTACAAGAACAGTTTAAGGAACTCGAACGGGGTTAATAAGAACTTAACCCTTTCCAGGCTAAGCCCAAAACTGTCGGGATCCACAATCCTGACTAAACATTCTTATTAAATGATATATAATACATGACCATAGCAGAAGGAACATCACTATTAGAACATATTGAATAAAACAGGTAAATTTTCCTGAAATAAGCACAAATTAACCCAGCTGCAGAGTGTTGAAAATAAGCCTTCACAGGGTTAAAAAATACTAAACATTCCTTTGTACAGACACGCCCCTTCTGTCTCTGCTTGCCAGTTTCACGCTGTGCTGAAGAAAAAACTGGAATGAGTGAGACAGATTCTTTATTTAATAGTGACTCCTGAGTTGGTGTTTCCTTCTTTCTTCTTCTCTTAATACTATCCCTTAATCGGTAAACTGTTTCACAAATTACCCAACAGAATAATCTTACATTATACCAGAAGGGAAACTCGCGGTTTCAACAGATAACAAAAATCAGATACAAACAACACACAGCAAGGACAGACAAACACCAAACGCTTCCTCCTTTTCGCGACCTGGGCGCAGTCGCCTGGCCAGGAACTGCGCTACTCAGGAGTCCACTTTCGCTCGGCCTGTATTTCAAGACCTCTCAATCACACACGCAATCATATTATCACAAAAATCATTTTTCAAGTGCCCAAGGTTTTCTGACTATTTCAAACAAGAAGGGTCGATGGCTTCCCCCCACGCATACTCATGCGGGGTCTACTTGGACCGCCCTTATGAGAGGTGATCAAGCTCTCTTGTCTCGCGCATACCCATGCGAGATTTCTCAGTTAGTCCATACCAAATCAGTCTTGCGCATACTCATGCAAGACTTTTTCCCCAGGCTGCACTGACTTTTAAACAAGAAAATATCTACTCACCGGATCCAGTTCCTGATACCAAACCAGTTCTTGGGTTGGATCCTGGACTCCCCTCGGGTTCGGAGGTGTTGGCCAGCTGGACCCAGTGGCCCGCCGAGGCAAGGCGGAACCCTCTCCGATACAAAGGGATCGGCGGCGCCTGAGAATTCACCTGCGGTCGGACAGACATGGTTCCAACCGGACCAAACCTTTGAGGCGAGAAGTCGTGGTATATTCACTTGCATGCCATCCCCCGCTCGCACATTCCCGGCCAACGCACCAAGAATATGTAGCAGCTGATAAGCATGCAATAAATAAAACCAGGAGTCAGTTCAAAGATCCAAGCCAATTTATTGTGCACATGGCTCAGTTAGTCAAAGCTTCAAAAAAGGACTGAGCAACATTCTTACAGAGACATACTCATTTATACCTTTTCTTCAGTTTGATACATGCAAACTTTCTATTGGTTCCAACGCCCCTGCACCTGTCCAATCAGGGACCCTCTCTGGGCCTAGCTCCCTGCTCCCCCCTCCCAAACTGTTCTAACAAAGATGCAGTTTCTAGGTTTGGATACTTCTCTACTGCAAGGTCGTCCCTGGCTCTAGGAATTCAAGTATTGAAACATTTCTATTTTCACAGCACAAGAGAATAATGAAAGATTTATGCATCATGAAAACTTCTTATTAAGCAGTTTAAACAGCTTTCTCAAACTTTTAGACTTTGGTTCTTTACTAAGATGGGGGTTGGAATCAGGGCCTAACTTACAGGCCTTTCATATTTGCAGACTATTATAGGCCATAGCCTGCCACAGTAGTAGTAGAAGAGTCATCAAACCATCCTTTCTCGCCTTCTGCTGTAAAACCTTGTGGCCTTCGCTGACTCGAACGTTGCCATGAGATCCATCACCGGTGTTCCCCATTGACGCACCAGCAAGTCGAACACCTCTTGATGGAGAACCCACTCTTCTGGATCTACTTTGACGCGACTCAAGAAATCGGCTGTCACATTGTCCATCCCTGCTACATGAGCTGCCGATAACGCCTCCAGATGTTCTTCGGCCCAGCTTAAGAGCTTTCTTGCCTCATCCTCCTGAGCTATGCTGCTGGTGCCCCCTTGGCGATTGATATAGGCCACCGCTGTGGCATTGTCTGACAGCACTCTAATCGCTTTCCCCATCAGCCTGTGCTGCAAGGTCCAAAGTGCTAACTTCACCGCTGTCAGTTCCAACCTGTTGATGGACCACTCCTTTTCTGTTTCTGTCCACTGGCCCTGCGTGAACTGTCCTTTGAAGTGTGCCCCCATTCGAACAGACTGGCATCTGTCGTCAGAGGCATCCAGCTCAGTGACTCTAAGGGCATCCCCCTCGGTAGACTTCCGGACTCGAGCCACCACTGAAGGGCCTCCCTTGTCTCCTGCGGGCAGGGCAACCTTTGAGTCAACCGATTGGACTGATGTGACCATCTCCTGAGTAAGGCCCTCTGTAACGGCCTCATGTGGGCTCTGGCCCACAGTACGACCTCTAGTGTTGCCGCCATCTTTCCTAGCAGTTGCAGATAATGCCATGCCATGGGAGCCCCCCTTCTCTTTAGAAAGGCACGGACGAGCTCCCTTAGCCCCTGGCTCGGAGGAGCGGAAGAAAGACTCTCCCTGCCCTCATGTCGAAGCGGGCTCCCAAATACTCCAACTCCTGTGAAGGCTCTAGCTTGCTCTTTTCTGCATTTACTACCCAGCCCAGACTCTGCAGAAACTCTACCACTCGGCGGGTAGCCTCCTCGCTTTCTCTTCTTGACTTTGCTCGGATCAACAAGTCGTCCAGATAAGGATGCACCAACACGCCCTTTTTTCGCAATGTCGCCGCTACCACCACCATCACCTTGGTGAAGGTTCGCGGAGCTGTTGCCAACCCGAACGGCAATGCCTGGAACTGAAAATGCCCCATAGGGACTGCGAAGCGCAGAAACCGCTGATGCTGCATGCAAATTGGTATGTGCAGACAGGCTTCCGTCAGATCTAAAGACGTGAGAAACTCCCCCTGCCTTACTGCTACTATGACCGATCTCAGCGTCTCCATCTGAAAATGTGACACCCTGAGGCACCGATTCACCCTTTTGAGATCTAGAATCGGCCGAAAGGTGCCCTCTTTCTTTGGGACTATGAAGTATACGGAGTATCGACCGCAACTGCACTTGTCCTCCGGCACCGGCACTACTGCCCTGAGAGCCAGAAGCCTTTCTAACGTCTCTTGTACCGCCAGCCGCTTCGACTGGGCCCTGCAGGGAGAGAGAACGAAGGCGTCGACCACTGGGCGCTGGAACTCCAGAGCATAACCATTGCGAATGACCTCCAACAGCCACTGGTCTGACGTAACCCGGATCCAGGCAGGATAGAATTCCCTTAACCGACCCCCCACGGGTATCAACCCTGCCTGGATTCCTCTTACTTCATTGAGGCTTCTTGAAGGTCGAGGACGAGGAAGCCCTGAAACCTCTTCCTGCTCCTCTGAACTCTCGAAACCCCTGGGATCTGTAAGCCGAACTTCTCCGCTGAAACTGACCCAACCTTGGTGAGCGAAAGTGCCAGAACTCCCTCTGCTGATTTTTCATCGTCCCCAGGGCACATCCCAGCTTTTGCTTATCCTCCGGTAACCTTCCGCCCTTAGATTCTCCGAGACCCTTCACTAACTTATCCAAATCCTCTCCAAACAGGAGCCTGCCCCTGAAGGGAAGCTTATTCAGCTTTGCCTTAGAGGAACCATCTGCAGCCCAGTTACAGAGCCACAAACACCTCCGCGCTGCTATCACCAACGCCATACTCCTGGACAGGCCTCAAATAAGATCATACTGGATATCCGCCAAATAAGCCGCCCCTGTCTCCAACTGGGCTGTCTCCTCGGCCGCATCCTCTAGCTGTAGTCCACTAATCCTCTGACACCACCGAAGACAGGCCCTCGCCACCCATGCCCCACAAATTGAAGCCTGCATGGAAAGGGCATTGACATCAAACACTTGCTTCAACAAGGTGTCTAATCGCCTATCCTGGGCATCCTTAAGGGCTGCACTACCTTCTACGGGTATGGTCGTCTTCTTGGAAACGGCCGCCACCGCCGCATCTACCTTCGGAGACTTAAAAAGATCCTTATCCTGCTCCGCCAAAGTATAAAGGCGAGCCATTACTGTCGACCCCTTCATCCCTGACTCTGGCATGTCCCATTCTTCTTGAATCATTTCCCTAAACACTCTATGTACTGGAAAAACTTTCTGGGACCTGCGAACTGCCTGCAATAACGGGTCCTCCAACACAGAATCCTCCGCTGGACCCGAAACCGGCATGTTAAGCGCCTTCAGTGTTTCCGTGATAAGCACCAGCAAGTCTTCCCACCGGAACACTCTCACCATTCTTGCCTGGTGGTCCTGCTCTGTGAGCTCACCTTCCTCCAACTCCTCTTCTATCTCTAACGCCTCCAAATTCTCTGACTGCTCCTCCATATCTACTGTCTGTTCTGTCCTATCATTCAGTACTCTTGGCTTCTTAGATGGGACGCTGCCTGCACCCGAGTCTAGCTGAGGTCCTGGGCATTTTCCCCCTAGTTCCCCCTCTCCTGCCGGCACATGCACCCTCCCCCCCTCCCCCCAAGGGCTTGCTGTAGCAAGGTTACGAATTCCTGGGAAAAAATCACTGCAAATCCACCCTGAATCAGGGCTGGTGAAGAGGGAATGTCTGGCGCCGTGGATGGTCCTGTTACCGGCTCCAGGAGGGGTTCTGATTGAGAAAGTGGATCAGGAAGGCCAAGAGGTTGTCCCTTTTGGCTCTCTCCCCCATCTTTCGTGGCTATATCCGCTGAGGCTGCTTCCTGCAGACATCCCCAGTCTCAGACAGTGACCCCTTCCTTGCCCCACATAGCAAACATAAAGGCTTGGAAGGCATGCCTGTCAGCCAGCACCTGCGGTTCAGCATTTAATAAAGAAATCCCTTTTCTTTTTTTAAATATAAAACCATCAGGAGAACCCTACAAAGAAATCTCCCCAATGTAGCTCCTGTCATCCGCAGCTAGTATTGCACTCGAAGACAGGCGCAACGCTAATTCACTGTCTCCCGCGCTTTTCCACGTGGCTCGGGCCTAACAGGCCCCGAACTACTACTCTCTCTGCTGTGTGCTTGACTGCATGCTTCCCTGCCGCCAGCACGGCTCTTACCTCCTCCGCCAGCCAGACGTCGGAAACCACTTGTGCTGCTCAATTCCACTGCGCTCTGCCTGTCAGCGGCGTCAGCGGCGTCAGCGGCGGGAAGAGCACAAGCGAGAGAGCAAAAGAGAGAGAGCGAGACTCCGTTTGAGGCGGCGCTGTCCAAATTGCCGACCCAATCCACGGCTGCCGCACACTGCTAGCTGTCCCCGGTGCTCTCCGTTAGCCGGCTCCTCACCCACGTGGTGGGTTCGGGAGCCGGAAACCTCCTCTTTCACTCTGCACCCGCCGGTACTGTGGTAGGCGACGGCCTATGATCCATGCTAATTGAACTAAGCAGACAGGCCTAACCAGCTTGACCTGTAAATGCAGCCTGTGGAGAGGCTATAGGATTGCACATCCCCCAATATGCTGCTATAAACCATGGATTTAATAAGTATGATTGTAGTGACCTAGACAAGTAGAATTTGAGCATGAGAAATACAGAGAAATATGTTGGGCTCACTGATAAGAGAATGCAGCTGTAAGGGATTTAATTAAAACTGATGATAGAGAAGCTGCAGAGCCCTGCTCCCCTGCACGTACAAATTGGCTCTATGGCCTTGAGAGTGTGAAAGTAACAAGTTGATGAACTGACCATTGTAATTGGGACTAGAAGGGGGGCAACCAGGTGCTGAGCCCAGACCAGAGTCCCGATTGGGTAGCCATATCAGTACCGGGACCAATAGATGGGTGAGAGGGGTACTGGGACCAATGAAAAGTTTGCCTATGCTTAGAATGGACAAGAAAGCTATAAAAGTTGTTGTTTTACTAGAAGCCATTGCTCAGCCATTTTGAAATTGCTTATTGCTTGAGCCATGTGCACATTAAACTGGCTTGGATCCTTGAAACGACTCCTGGTTTTATTTATTGCATGCTTATCTGCTGCTACATTCTTGGTGCGTTGGCCGGGAAGTGCGAGTGGTGGATAGTGTTCAAGTGAATAAATCCACGTAATTCGCCTTGAGGTTTGGATCGGTTGGAACCATGCCAATCCGACGCAGAGGAATTCCCTGGGCCCACTGATCCTCTTGTATCGGAGGGAGTTCTGCCTGGCCTCGGCAGGCACTGATTCCGGCTGGAACAACACCTCCGACCCGGGGGAGTCCAGGATCCAACTCAGAAGCTTGGGAACCAGATCTGGTAAGTATAGTTTTGAAAACCTGTCTAGACAGATGAGTTAGAACTGCAGTGTTTGGTAAGACTTAAGTCTTTGTTTGAAAATCCTTGGATGAGTATTCGCGAGGTACAGCTATTATAGAGAATCATGATTCAGCCTAGTCAGAACAGACAGGAACTTGGAATTGGTAATCTCGAGATAAATTGGAAATTGGTAAGAGAGCATGATCAACTCTCAAGACGAGCCGAGTACCCCTGCATGAGTATTCGCGGGGCGAAACCCTTGTCTTTTTGTAATTGGTAATTGGTAAGACTAGTCAGAATAGATAGGAAGAAATGCATTTTGGGATACGTTGCTAGCATGATTGTGTGAATGACGTGTGAATGAGAGGTCTGGCAGCACGGACCAAGCAGAGTGGACTCTGGACTAGCGCAGTTCCTAGCCGGGTGACTGCGTCTAGGTCGCAAAACGGAGGAAGCGTTTGGTGTATTGTCCGTCCTACTGTGTATCTGTTTTTTGTTCTCTGTTGAAACCACGAGTTTCCCTTCTGTTATAAATGTGAGATTATTCTGTTGAGTAATTTGTGACAGTTCACTGATTAAGAAATTGTATTAATAGAGCAGAATGAAGACCCAAAACACCTACAGTCATTTTTAGAAATCAAAAAGCTGGTCTCACCCAGTTGGTTTTAGCACAGTGAAAAAGCTAACAGGGGGCGTGTCTGAAGGAAAGAATGTATAGTGTTTTTCTAACCCCGTGCAGGCTTAAATCTCAATGCTGTTAGTTTGTGCTTATTTCAGGACAATTGTACCTGTATTATTCAATATGTTTTTAATAATAATGTTCCTTCTGCTGTGGTAATGTAATATATATCATTTATTTATCATTTAATAAGAATGTTTAGTCAGGATTGTGGGTCCCGATAGTTTTTGGGTTTAGCCTGAAAAGGATTAAGTTTGTCTTAATCCCTTATGGGTTGCGGACCAAGTGAGAGGAATTTCTGTCGGCTGTATGTTCAAATTTTCAGTAAGCACTGAAACAGTTTAAATAGGAAATGATAAAGAACTGTTTTTGTTTTTCCTTTGATCTACAAAGTAATTAGATCACGACTTAACATTGATTTAAATTGTTTTTTTTCTGGCATCTCTCTGTCCATGTGAATGAGAAGTCTCTTTTTATGAGCACAGTTCAATTGTTTCCCCGCGAGCAGAGGGGTGTGGCTTCCACATAGCCTGCAGAAAAAAAAAAGGGGTTCTGAAGAGACTGTTGGAGACTGCAGGAGATTTCTCCTAGGAATGAAAAGGGACTCCCGATTTGAAAAAGTCTCTTCATTTAATCGAAGCGTGATGAATTTATAATTAGTTTTTTCTCTGGTTTCACTAGCTCTGTTTAACCAAAAGTTTTAAAAACAAAGTTTATCTTTTTATGAATGAGTATAAGTCATTTGAATGCATGCTTCCCCTCTGTGCTGGTTACTAATGAACAAATCAGTTAGCTACACTGACCTTTACAATATTGGCTTTTAAGATAAATTAATCTGTTTTTCTGTATTTAAAAAAAAGGAAAGGTGTACTGTATTTTATGAAAAATATCCGGAATGTCTTTTGAATATTTGCTTCCTGAACTAAAAAATAATTTCTTTTGCAGAGACATGCTGACAGATAGCTATAGTTCTCTCTATAAGAAGCATAATGGATGTATGTGCTCAATCTAAGTGTTTCCTGCCTGCCCTATGTTTACAGAAATAATAAGTGTCTTTTCAAGTATGATCAAGAATTTCAGTAAGGGATTTACTGAAGATTATGAAATGTCTCTGTCCCAATCAGGATTTTGCCCCAGAATTTCTAGATATCCTGTCTCGTCTCTCTCTCTCTCTCTGTAAGTAGTTCTGTTCAGAGTGCTTAAGGGGGGGATGGAGCCCAGTCCACCGATGATGTCAACCCCCCCCCCCCCCCCGGTGGGCGTGAACTAATGTGCCCACAGCAGAGAAGTGGATCCTTAAAAAAAAAAAAAAAATCAACCTCCTGGATAGAGCATTGCTAGGAGAAACAGAATCCAGGAGAGGGGGGGGGGGACTACAGGTTCCCAAGTAGTTTGCTAGCCACCTCTGCAACAGGGGAATGTCCACCCCCTCCGGACTAGAAGTGAAAGTCAGCTGACCAGACTTGTTTAGAACTGAAAAAAAACTGCATTATACACTGAGAAGTTTTAGGACTTGATTGAACTAATGAACGGAAATTGCAAAGAACTGGATGAATTTGCGGGCATAATGGTTAAATGAAAGTTAATCAGAGGGTGTGTGAATTGTGAAAATAAATGTAACAGAGAAAGTGAATGATATTTTAGTTGAATGATGTGAGGAGGTTATCCTAATCGAAGGAACAGAGGAAGTGAAAAACTGGGTGTGAGTACGCCCATTATAGAAAAAGAAGGACATTAGAGAAGTGAATGCCCGTATCTTGACTCCACCCCAGGAGGGAGTACTTGATTGTAGAATCATAGACAGAATAAAACCAAGCACAGTGTTTCAGCACGAGAGTGGAGCAGCTATAGCGTGAGTGGCAGCCTGAGAGGGCTACAGCATGGATGAAGACTAGGCCAGACCGGACTCTCCAGTTTCCCTGGGTCCCCAGGAGTCAGTCTGAAAAATAGGGGACCAATATATGGACTTTTATGGGGGATACAGGAGCAGAATACTAAAGCCAGTAGCCCCTGTGTTTTTCTCGCAAAGCCTTCCTGCAGAACCGCATGTGTGAACTAAAAAAATAATAATAATAATGTACCAGTTCCTGTATATGCCTGAATGCCCTATTCCATTTTTGGGCCGAGACCTGCTTGCAAAGCTTCAAGCACAGATATCCTTTGTTGAAGGGGAAAAAAAATGAAACTATTGAAGTATGGACTTTTGCAAAGGAATGTCAGTCACCTTGGAACACTCCCCTTCTTCCTGTTAAGAAGCCTGGGACAGGTGATTACCGCCCAGTGCAGGATCTAAGAAGAATGAATGATGCAGCTGAAACTATACAACCAGTGGTACCAAAATCCTTATATTCTCTTGGAACTGATCTCTGCTGAAGCTATACATTTCATCATTCTGGACTTAAAAAGATGCCTTTTTCTGCATACGCTTAGCCCAAGACCCCACTACAAGGAGGGGGGGGGGGGCCAACTCATCTGGACAAGATTACCTCAAGAATTCAAGAACTCGCCTCACTCAGCAAAAGATTTGACAAGTTATCCAGAAACTCCAGAAAAAAAGAAAAAAAAAGAAAAAATTCTACTTCAATATGTAGTATTCCTACTCCAACCACCAGGAGGCAAGTGAGAGCCTTCTTGGGTGCCACAGAGTATGTTGTATATGGATCCCCAATTTTGCGCTGCTAGCAAAACCATTGTATCACATTGTATCAAGCTACCAAAGGAATGAAAAAGTCTCCATTGGAATGGGGACTTGAATAGGAATGCAGTCTTTTGATCTTTGAAAACCGCTCTGATGTTATCACCAGTTCTGGGTCTACCCGATGTCCAGAAAACCTTGCAGTCTCTATGTTCATGAGTCGCAAGGAAATGTTCTGGGAGTGTTGACTCAATCTCTTGGACCTTATTTGAGAAGCTGTTACAGCTACAGCCTTCCTAGTAAGCAAAAACTAAATCACTTTGAGATAGAATCTTCAAGTTACTGTACCACACTCTGTTCTAACCATTATGAAACACAAAGGAAATTACTAGCTAACAAATCTATGAATGTTGAAGTATTAGAGTATGTTGTGTGAAAACCCCAGATACAACTGAAGGGTCAGTCAAGCTTTCAATCCTGCTATGTTGTTATCAGTTAGTCTTGATCCCCTGATCATGACTGTTTAGAAATTATGGACACTGTATTCTCAAGCCGCCTGGATTTGACTGATGTCCCTCTGGAGAACCCTGAACAGACTTTCTTTGTGGCTGAAGGCAGTTTCATCATCAATGGACATTGTTGTGCTAGATATGCAGTGGTGACCCCTGATTTGGTAGTTGAGTCCTCAGCCCTGGCCCCAGAAACTTCACCACAGAAAGCTGAACTGATAGTCCTCACTAGAGCACTAACAATAGGAAAAGAGCCCTGTCTAAATGTGTACCCAGATTTCAAGTATACCCTTACAACCTTGCATGCATATGGGGCCCTGTACAAAGAATGAGGGTGGATAACCTTAGGAAGCAAGTCCATTAAGTATAGCCCCAAGATATTGATATTAATGGATACATACTGCCTATAGATCTCAGAATTTAGGAAAAGTAGAATGTATGAATAGAACCCTGAAATCTCAGTTGTCCAAACTTTGCCAAGAGGTTTACCTGAAGTGGCCCCAGGTTCTTCCTATAGCCTTTCCTAGGATATACTTAGCCCCTGCTAAGTCTTTAGGAGTTTCCCCTTTTTTTTGAGATTCTGTATGGGCAACCCCTGCCTATTGTATAGGAAATAAAAGGAGATATGAGACAGATAGGATCTGAAATTATTAGACATGAACTATTGGTTTTAAGTTCTGTTTTGCAGGAGTCTTCATACCTGAGTACAAAATCGATTACTCATCAATTTGCCTGCACCCCTGCATCCTTTCAAGCCTGGAGTCTCGGTGTGGATCAAAGAGTGGAGAAGAAAGATACTGTTAGCCCTGCATTGGAGAGGACCCTATGTCGTCATCCTGTCAACTCCAACTGCAGTAAAAGTCGCAGAATTTAAACCTTGGATCCATCATAATCAAGTGAAGCCAGCAGCTGCTCTTGAACCTGATCACTGGACTACTGTACAGCATCCTGAGACTCCATTGCACCTCACCCTACGACAACAACCACGGACCTAAGACTTATTGGTCCCTCAGAAACTGCACTGTTTCAAGACTGTTTGTTTATCTGAAGGTAAGCCTCGCATCTGGAAAAAAACTGCAATCATCAGAAAGAGACTGTGTTGTGTTAAGAAATTGAATCTTCTAAGAGACTGTGTTTAAATACTCTGAAAAGACTGTTTTGATCTCCTAAAGAGTGAACTGCTCTAAGGAAGCAATAATAGCCTAAGAGACTATGCTATGATATTTTAAGAAATTGAGACATCCCAGAGGACAGTGATACTTTGGAATCTACAGCCCTACTCCTGCCAAAAAGTTGGTAGGTCTACGTACGGCAGAAGCTTGAGGATCTACAATCAACCCTACATCTGTTATCTGTTGTGGAAGTCGACAGTTCCACCAATTTTCCAGAGACTATGCCCATTATGAATTATTATTATTGCTTTATTTTGGCAGCAGCCTTGGAGTGCTTTGAAATGACTTTTGCCTTATCTCCCTGGGCAGCCTGTATAAGTACAACATGAACTGGACCGAAGGTCACTCAGACCTTGTTTTATCATTCTTCCTATACTTGCATTGGTATACTCTCCAATCCAAAAGTTGTTCTAGATCTTGACTTTCTACAAGGCTATGCAAGCCACCGTTGCAATTCCTCATGCCACCACCAGAACTTGTTTCTTGAACTTGCTGGAGCAATAGCATCTAGTCTCCACACTTCTGACTGTTTCTATTGTGGAGGAACTAAGATGGGAGATCAGTGGCCCTGGGAGACGCAAGAACTGAACTATTCTATCCTATACAATCAGACTGATTTACATAATACTACTAGTGAGTGGGTATTGGCCCACCCCATTGTTGACAGTTTGTGTTTTGTTCAGACTGGACCACAATCTACTACGAAGGATGGACAGCTGGTCTGTCTAAATCAGAAGCTTTACGACAGCACAACAAAGATGCAACTGAACCTTCTAATCCTTTAGTTCTTTTTCCCACTCTTGCCAAACTATGGACTTTGACTATCTGCTTGTTGCTCCCTTGTTTCTTGCCATTTTGCTTGCAAATGATAACTTCAGTTATTAATAACACTGTAGAGCGTAAGACAGCTACAAAGATGCTAGCTATGTGAACTTACTACCCTATACCACAGAGTGATACCTTTACCTAGTATTATGTGATTTGATTCTCACACCTTATTAACATGCGGGTGAGAATAATCAAAGGGGGGAATGTGGTAGGCGACGGCCTATGATCCATGCTAATTGAACTAAGCAGACAGGCCTAACCAGCTTGACCTGTAAATGCAGCCTGTGGAGAGGCTATAGGATTGCACATCCCCCAATATGCTGCTATAAACCATGGATTTAATAAGTATGATTGTAGTGACCTAGACAAGTAGAATTTGAGCATGAGAAATACAGAGAAATATGTTGGGCTCACTGATAAGAGAATGCAGCTGTAAGGGATTTAATTAAAACTGATGATAGAGAAGCTGCAGAGCCCTGCTCCCCTGCACGTACAAATTGGCTCTATGGCCTTGAGAGTGTGTGAAAGTAACAAGTTGATGAACTGACCATTGTAATTGGGACTAGAAGGGGGGCAACCAGGTGCTGAGCCCAGACCAGAGTCCCGATTGGGTAGCCATATCAGTACCGGGACCAATAGATGGGTGAGAGGGGTACTGGGACCAATGAAAAGTTTGCCTATGCTTAGAATGGACAAGAAAGCTATAAAAGTTGTTGTTTTACTAGAAGCCATTGCTCAGCCATTTTGAAATTGCTTATTGCTTGAGCCATGTGCACATTAAACTGGCTTGGATCCTTGAAACGACTCCTGGTTTTATTTATTGCATGCTTATCTGCTGCTACAGTACTACCAATCTGCAAGTAGGATGGGAGGGGAGGGAGGGAGGAGTGAGAAGGCAGCCCCTGCAGCCTATTTCTCACAGGCAAGCTAATTCTGCCCTTAATATATGCAGAACATCAATTGCAGATCCATTCTTGTTTTTTTTTTTAAAACCAATGAACTAAACTAATTCTGCTTATTCATTCCTCTAGTGAGTCCTGAACTTCCTAGGGTCAATACTCCTCCAGCTGCTTTGGAGACTGAGCTTACTGGAGCGAGTAGGCGGATCCTGGCCTATTTATATGGGGGTCACCAAAAGAGTGACGTGCTCAGTCTCCAAAGCTGCGGGAGGAGGTACTTAACCCAGAGGTTCAGGACTAGACTGGAGGGACGATAAGGAACTCTCATTTTGAGGTTGCTTGTACATCTGTAAAACACTCTCCTAAAATCTCTAGTTTGTCTTGACTGGATTGTAAGTTCTGTTCTATATGTGTCTGTAGAGCGCTGTGTACGCCTGGGGGCACTTTGGAAGTGCTACATACCAGTAATCATAGTAAAATAGCACATGTGCATTCAGGGATTGAGTGAATCCACGTGCTGCAGTCCTCCCCCAACCTAAAGACACTCCCAGAAGAGCCTCGTTTTCCCGCAGTCCAATGTGCACACTGGAACTCGCTCATACTTTTTGCCATGTTTGAGAAAGCTGATTCCCGACAGCCACTTTACTCTGCTAAATCACTATTTCCCCAGATAAATCACCACTTTCTTACTGCTTGCATTGCTGCAAGGTCCAAAGGTATTATTTACCTTGATCCTTGCAGCAGTTTTCAAAAGCACATGCAGGGTTTCACTGTAAAAACTGGCTAAGGGAAAAATGCCCACAGATACGTGCACCTCCTCTATCTACAAGCCGTACCACCTCTAGGGCACACGAAGCCCTGGGTGAAAATTCCGATGACGCATCCCAAGGACAGTGGAATATATTTTGCAAGGAGAGGCCCAACAAACCAACCTCAAGCCACACCGCCAAGCTCTCTAGTTGGGTGGTGCCATGGCCCCTATGGCCCACCCCATTCCGCTGCCTGTGGTGCACGCTTTATGACTCCATGCATATGTCTTGCAGTTGCTCATGGATGGGTTGCTGCGTATATGATGAGGAAGTGTAGGGGGAGGAGGATGTGTGGGAGATGAGTGCAGGGGGTGTTTTAGAGTGTAAGGGAAAGGGGCAAGGCTGGCGTCGCCATTAGGCAAACTAGGAGGTCACTTAGAGCGCTGGGCTTCTGGGGAGGGGGCACCAATTGCCACCCATGCTGCCCCTTTCTGGGGCCTGCAGTGACGGCAATAGCTATGAAAACGTGACACAGTGCTTACATTAGGGCTCCAGCCCTGTGCCATGGCTTCAGGTTCCTACTAGTTTATGAAAAGCAGAAGTCTGTGCTGGAGGGGCAGAAGCAGCAGCTAGTTAAAACCTGAAATCGCAGCACAGCGCTGGAGCTCTAAGGTGTTGCGTCGCCGCAGGTCCCGGAGAGAGGTGGCAGGATGGAGGGCCCACCTAGGGTGCCTCCAGTCCTTGCAGTGGCCCTAGAAAGGGGTGCATTGGGAACAGGCATCATAGGATATCCCACGCTCTTGTACCCCTCCACTCCATTCAGCCTGATTCCATGATCTACTGTAGTATCCTTCCCAACACTTCCCCATCAGCTCTTTCAGCCACACCCCCACTTGCTCCCCTACCCCACCACTTAACCCAGGGTACAATAAAAATAAAACTACAAAAACAAACAAAATGCCTCATAAAGAGAACAGCAACATTCGGTCTACTACAAATTAAGAACTCTTAAGAACCTCCATCCCCTGATAAGCCCAGAGCTTTTCCGGACAGTTTGCCAGTTTCTCATCAAACCCATCCTGAATTATGCTAACATCATATACCACGGCCTTCCCAAACACTTCTTGCACCCCCTCCAGATGGCCCAGAACACAGTAGCAAGAATAATCCACAATCCCACGTCACCCCCATTCCGATGCACCTACGCTGGTTACCTATCCAATCAAGAATAAGATACAAAGCACTCGTCACTATATTCAAAATCATTCACGGCAGCGCCCCCTTATTTCAAAACCCAAAAATGACAGACTTCGAAGGCAGGTTTCACTGAACCTCCTAACCCTCCCTTCCCAAAAGACCAAGAGCAAACAGCTCGTCTTGCAATCGGGCACTCTCACTCTTTGCCCACACAATTTGGAATTCCCTACCCCTGGTCCTAAGAGGATGCCCAAACCTAGCAGAATTCCGTAAAACGTGGAAGACACATCTAGTTAAAGAACATTTCAACTCCGAACCTCGACCAGACCTTAGCCAGAGCCACCTATAACCCCAAACTTACAGACATGTCGGAGATAATTGTAAATATCCCCTTGAATATAATCATGCAATTGTATCATAATTCGTAGTTGTAATCTGAAGTTTAAGTTATTGATATAAGCTTATACACAAGTTTAGTTTTGTTCTACAGCAGTAGGCATGCCCTTGCCCTGTTAAATTTTGGTTTCATGTAAACCGCTTTGAATAGTAGAAAGATGGTATAGAAATAAGCTTAAATAAATAATCGGTCCACTGTTTTTTTCAGAGAGCCAGGTTGTTACCATTTGTTGAAAACTAAAATAAACAGAGTTGGCTCTAATGTCTCCTTGTAAATCATTGCAGATTCATGAGCTGCTCTCAGTAATATTTGTTCCCTTTTGCTAAGGGAATGATTAACCATAACTGTTTGTGAGAGGAGGGTTTGCCGGGGTAAATATTGCTGAACACTTCATTGTAAATAACTTGGTCCAATACCATGCAGTCTCCTTAAAAATAAAATGTCCGTAACTTAAAAAGAATTCTAAAAATTAAGAGGACTTTGGTATAAAGTACTTAGGAGGGAAAAGCCCTGTCCCATCTCTTATCTTTACTGCTGTGTTCTCCAAAAGTTGTAATTGGCCAATTTATTGAGCGGCCCTAGATAAAGCAGATTACAATAGTCAGTAAGAGAGAGGGGCTGGAGGGAGGCTTCAGAGCAGACAGCAGTGGAAACTAAGGCTCACGCACACAGGGCTGGCTTAAACACTAGACAATCTAGGTGGCTGCCTAGAGTGGCAACTTCTGGAGGGTGGCAAAGAGCGGCTGCACTCAAAGACAAACGATAGATCCTTGACAGATAACTCAAAGAACCATCGGCGTGTGCATGCACGTGCAGAGAGAGTGGGTCATTGGGTAAGTTCTGGGGCATTTGTTGATGATTTAAAGAGCTTTGTAAAATTGCACGCGTGTGTATATGTATAAAACAAAGCTCCAAACATAAAAGAAAGCTATCCTTCTGTGCAGTTTAATGGGATTGTTCTCAGATGGGTGAAGTTGAGATAATCATGATTGTTGTTTTAAGTAAGAAAATCTCAAGTGGGACTTACAGGCAGAGAGACAGTCGAAGGGAGGGGCGTAAGGTTGAAAGTTCACCTACTACTACCTATCATTTGTATAGCACTACAAGGCATATGCAGAGCTGTACAAGAGACAGTCCCTGCTCTTAAGAGCTTACAGTCAGTCAAGACAGACAACACAACGACTGGGGACTAGGATACATCTAGGAGAATGGTCAGGAAACACATAGGAGATAAACAGGATCCAAAAGCAGTCTCAGAGAAATGAGTTTTTAGCCTGGATTTAAACAGGGCCACAGATGGAGCCTGATGTACTGACTCGAGTAGTTTGTTCCAGGCCTAAGGAGCAGCAAGGTGGAAAGATCAGGCTAGAGTTGACAGTGGAAGAGAAGGGCACAGATAGAAGGGATCTGCCAGAAGAGCGGAGTTCCTGAAGAGGGGAGTAGAGAGAGATAAGAGAGGAAAGGTAGTGAGGAGCAGCAGAATGAATGCACCTATAGGTTAGTAGAAGTTTCAACTGGATATGGAAAAAGATATAAACATTGAAACATGAAGACAGAAAAAGACCACATGGTCTATCTAGTCTGTCCTTCCATATCAACCACTACAACAGTCCCCTTTTTACCTTTAGAGATCTTCTATGTTTGTCCCATGCTTCTTTGAATTCAGATACTGTCCTCATCTCTACCACCTCCACTGGGAGACTATTCCATGGATCCACCACTCTTTCCATAAAGAAATATTTCCGCATATCGCTTCTCAATCTATCCCCTTTCATCCCTCACCCCATATCCCCTCATAGCAAAGCTTGCTTTCAATCGAAAGAGGCTCTCCCCTTGTACATTTATGACACGGAGGTATTTAAACTTCTCAATCATATCACCTCTAACCCACCTTTTCTCTAAGGTGTACATATTAAGATCTTTAAGTCTGTCCTCATGTGGTCTCCAGAATTTCACACTATACTCCAAATGAGGTCGCACCAAAGACTTATACAGAGGCACTATCACCTCTTTTCTTCTGCTCTCCCTATGCACCCAAGCATCCTTCTAGCTTTCGCTGTCACCTTTTCTACCTGTTTAGTTACTTTAAGATCATCAGACTCAATCACACCTAGGTCCCGCTCTTCTTTAGTGGACAAAAGTACTTCACCTCCTATACTATATTGCTCTCTTGTATTGCTGCAGCCCAAATGCATGACCTTTCATTTTTTAACATTAAATCTTAGCTGCCAAACTCTGGACCATTCTTCAAGCTTAGCTAGACCCCCCTCCTCATGTTATCTACACCTTCCTGGGTGTCTACTCTATTGCAGATTTTGGTATAATCCACAAAGAGGGCAAACCTTACCCAACAGCCCTTCCGCTATATCACTAACAAAGATGTTAAAAAGAATCGGACAAAGACAGATCCCTGGGGCACACCACTAGTAACCACCTTCTCCTCAGAGTGAGCTCCATTTACTTGTACCCTTTTTGCTTCCCACTCAACCAATTTCCAACCCAAGCAGTAACTTTAGGGTCCATCCCTAGGGTGCTCAGTTTGTCTATAAGTCGCCTGTGAGGAACAGTGTCAAAGGCTTTACTGAAATCTAAATACACCACATCTAGGGCTCTCCCTCGGTCCAACTCACTGGTCACCCAGTCAAAGAAATCAATCAGATTTGTCTGACAAGACCTGCCTCTGGTGAATCTATGCTGCCTCAGATCCTGTAATCCGCTGGACTCCAGAAATCTCACTATTTTCTCTCTTAGCAGCGTTTCCAATAATTTACTCACCACCGAAGTTAAACCACCCGGCCTGTAGTTTTCAACCACATCCTTACTTCTGCTTTTGTGTAAAGGCACCACATGAACCTCTCTCCAGTCCTTTGGCACCGCTCCCGACTCCAATGAGGCATTGAAAAGGTCAGTCAGTCAGATAGGGGGCCAATGAAGTGACTTGAGAAGAGGGGTGATGTGAGCATAGCGACACTGACAGAAGATTAGTCATGCGGCTGAGTTTTGAACAGATTGAAGTGGGAAGAGATGATTCAGAGGAAGACCAGAGAAGAGGAAGGTTGCAATAGTCTTAGTAGTGTGTTCAGAAAAGAAGGGATGAATTTTGCAAATATTACTGAGAAAGGAAGCAACAGGTTTTAGCTATCTGTTGGATGTGTGTGGAGAAAGAGAGGGAGGAGTTACAGATGACCCCAAGGTTGTGAGCGGAGGAAACAGGGAGGAGTGTTATCCACAGAAATAGAGAAAGGAGGAAGGGGGGAGATGGGCTTAGAGGGAAAGATAAGAAGCTCAGTTTTGCCATGTTCAATTACAGAAGGTAGTGAGACATCCAAGCACTAATGTGAGACAGGCAGAGATCTGGGCCTGGATTCCCAGAGAGATTTCTCGTGCAGAGAGATAGATTTGAGAGTCATCAGCGTAGAAATGGTACTAAAAACCATAGGAAGAGATGAGTGCACCAAGGGACTTAATGTAGAGAGAGAAGAAGAGGTCCCAGGACAGATCCCTGAGGGGGGGGTTGTTAAGAGCCATCGAGTCAGAGTTGACTCATGGCAACCCTCTGGATAGTTGTCCTAAATTGTGTTCGGTCTTCAGTCAGGTATCTCATTGTTGATAGAGGGGCACCCATAGCTGCTGTTATTGTATAGATCCATCTCATTGCTGGCCTTCCTCTTTTGCGTTGACCTTCTACCTTGCCAAGCATGATGTCTTTCTCTAACAATCTCTCTCTTCGCATGATGTGTCCACAGTATGAAAGACGAAGTCTTGTCTGAGCTTCTAAAGAAAGCTTAGGTTTGATCTCCTCTAGTACCGATCGGTATGTTCTTCGGGTAGTCCATGTTATATGCAGTATTCGCCACCAGCACCATAATTTAAAGGCATCAATTTTCTTCCTCTCTGTCTTTTTCACTGTCCAGCTTTCACATCCATATGATGTTATTGAAAATACCATGGCTTGAACAAGTCAAATCTTTGTATGGCGAGAGACATCTCTGCTCTTGAGAATCTTATCTAGGTCCTTCATAGCCATTCTGCCAAGAGCAATGCATCGTCGGATTTCTTGACTGCTTGTTGCTTCTTTATTGATAGTTGATCCAAGTAGGTTAAAGTTGTCAACTATTTCAATTTCTTCTCCATCAATGATGAACTTATTGATTTTGCCAGTTGCCAGGATCTTTGTTGTCTTTACATTAAGGTGCAGACCCATTTTAAGACTGTTTCTTGATTCTGAGAAGCAAATGTTTCACATCATCTTCACTTTCAGCCAGTAATGTGGTATCATCAGCATAAAGAAGGTTGTGGGTGAGTCTTCCTCCAGTCTTCACACTTTGGTTGTCTTCATACAGTCCTGTTTCTCTGATGATTTGTTCTGCATATAAATTAAACAGGGGAAAGTATACAACTTTGTCATACATCTTTGCTGATTTTAAACCATTCTGTTTCTCCTTGTTCCATTCAAATTGTTGTTTCTTGATCCAATGTAAAGGTTGTGCAAGAGAACTAACAGGTGTTCTGATATCCCATACTTCTTAATGTGACCCAGAGTTTCTCATAGTTTACACAGTCAAAAGCCTTGCTGTAGTTGCTAAAACACATATAGATATCCTTTTGGTATTCTTTTATCTTTTAAGGATCCATCTCACATCCGCGATGATGTCTTTCATTCCTCGCCCTTTCCTGAACCCTGCTTGCACTTCAGGCAGTTCTCATTCCAGGTATGGTTGTAGTCTCTGCTGAATGATCTTGAGTAGAATCTTGCTGGTATGTGGGATTAGTGCAATTGTGCGATAATTTCCATAGTCAGTTGGATTACCTTTCTTTAGTATTGGTATAAACACAGATCTTTTCCAGTCAGTTGGCCATGATGTTATCTTCCAGATTTCCTGGCTGAGCCTTTTAAGTATAACAGCTGCATCCAATTGCTGTAATACCTCAATGGCAATACCATCAATGCCTGGTGCTTTATTCTTTGATAAGGCTTTCAATATTTCTTTGATGACTTCTTTCATCGCCAGTGGTTCCTGATCATAATGTACAGGTTGAAACAACTGTTGGTCCACTTGATCTTTATTGTATAAAATACAGTACTCTGTGTATTCTTTTCACCTTTTCTTGATCTTCTCAGCATCATTCAATATGGATCCTTGAGCTTCTTGTAGCATTACAATTCGAGGCTAGAATTTTTTCTTTAACTCTCGTAGCTTTAGGAAAGCCAATCTTGTTCTTCCTCTAGTTTTTGCTTCTATTTCCTTGTTTGCGTCATTGTAGTACTTCTCCTTGTCTTGTCTTGCTGCACATTGGAAATCTCTGTTGAGCTCTGTGATTGCCTCCCTTTCTCCTCTGGCTTTAGCTTCTCTGCGTTTCTGGGCAATTTTCAGAGTTTCTTCAGTCATCCATTTTGGCCATTTTTGCTTTTTCACCTTTTGTAGAGACTTCTCACTTTTTTCCAAGACAACCTTCTTGATGTCATTGCATAACTCTTCTGGAGCTCTGTCATTTGTATCTAAAGCAGCAAATCGATTTTGCAGGCAGTCTTTAAATTCTGGTGGTATATTCTCAAGGTCATATTTTGCTACATTCATGAGTGGCTTGCTCTTTTTCAACTTTAGTTTGAGTATGCGTACTAAAGGTTGGTGATCTCTACCACAGTCAGCTCCAGGTTTTATCTTTGTTGATATTATAGAGCTTTTAGATTGTTGACGTCCACAGATGTAGTCATTTGATTTTTGTAAAATCCATTGAGTGAAGTCCATGTCTACAGTCGCTGCTTGTGTTGCTGGAAGAAGGTGTTTGAGATGAATAGATCGTTGGTCTTGCAGAATTCTATCAGTCTTTCTTCAGCTTCATTTCTATTGCCAAGTCCATATTTTCCAACCACTTTGACGCCTTCTTTGTTGCCAACCTTTGCATTCCAGTCACCCATGACTATCAGGATATCCTGTTTGCATGTTCTGTCAATTTCAGCTTGTACTTTATTTATTTAATAATCTTTGATATATCGCTTTTCTACAAGACAAAGCGGTTTACAATGAACAAGTTGTCAACAACATTAGAACTTTTTACAATGAATTAGGTCTCTTAGAATGAACATGTTATGAACATCATTAGAACTTGTGCAATGAATATTATATGAAACTGAGAACAAATGAAATTATATACAAGGGTATGGGGTTGTGAGGTTTCATGAAAGTGGGCAGAGGAAGGATGTGCATATGGGCATGAGTTTCTGTTGATTTGATTTGTCAGTTACTCATTGGTAAAATGCTTCTGGAATAGATGCATCTTAAGTTGTTTACATTAGTCCGTGGAAGACTTGATAGTTCAGATATATGGGGGATGTGCATTCCAGAGGGTGGGGGCGTAAAGTGAGAATGCTCATGCTTTTGTGGTCTGCTTGCAGTTGCGAGTATGTGGTGTGATATTGAGGAGGTCCTGTGTTCCTTTTCTCTTTGGCCTATTAGAGTTCAAGTTATGAATTAGGGCATGTAGTACCTCTGTTGATTTCCCTTCTATAGATTTGTGGATGAGGGTTAGAACCTTTTATTGTATTCTTGAGTTGAAGGGAAGCCAACGGAAATGTTTGAGAATTGGAGTGATGTGGGTTTTCCGTGAGGCTTGGAAGATTATTCTAGCAACTGTGTTTTGGGCGAGCTCCAGTGGATGGATTGCATATCTGGGTAATTCTTGATAAACGGAGTTACAGTAATTGAATATATGAGTGATGGCAGCCTGGCAGATTGTACAGAATGTATCTGTGGATAGGAGGGGGCATAGGTTCCGGATGGTTTTTAGCTTGTAGTATACTACTTTGGTGATGCTGTAAAATTGTTCCTTGAAGGTCAGTTGCTGGTCGAGTATGACTCCAAGGTATTTTATGTGGGAGCTAACTCTGATCTTGATGATGCCAAGCTTGACAGATGTGGGAGGGGTGAAGTTGGGGTTCTTAGTTATGTGTAGTAGCTTTGTTTTGCTGAGGTTGATGGAAAGATTATGATGGTGTAGCCAGTTGATGGTTTTGTTGAGGCAACTTGAAAGTGTGGAGTAATCCAGAGTGGAGGTGGAGAATGGTGTGAAGATCACAATATCATCTGCGTATATCAGAAATTGGACTGGGAATTGCTGGAGAATATCACAGAGGTCGAATATATATGTTGGATAATAGGGAGGAGAGGGATGATGCCTGTGGGGTATACCCTGGTTCAGGGTGAACGGAGTTGAGGTATGTATTTGAATACTTATGTGCTGACTTTGATTGGTAAGATAGGAGTGGAACCATTTGAGGGGGATGCCACGGACTCCAATATGATGGAGCTTGTTGATGAGTAGCTTGTGGGATACAGTGTCAAAGGCGGCAGAGATGTCTAGGAAGAGCAGGAGGAAGCCTTGTGTGAGTGATTTGATGCCTGTAATGAATGAGTTCAAGAGGGAAGTTATGAGGGTTTCCATGCCGTGATTGGGTTGGAATCCATGTTGCTGTGGGTGTATGTAGGTCAATGTGATCTTGGAGTTGTGTTCGTGAGGCTTTTTTGATGATTTTGGAGATGAAGGGTATACTGGTTATGGGTCTGTAGGAAGATGGGAAGTTTGGATCCAGGTTTGGTTTCTTCAGGAGCAGCCTGATGGATGCTTGTTTGAGGGAGGGCGGAAGATATCCTTGGGTGAGGGAGGAGTGGACGATGTCAGATATTAAAGATAGGAATTGGTCCTTTGTCACTTTCAGACAGTGTTGAGGTTGCTGATGATTTTGTTGAGCTCACCCCCCCCCCCCTTTACTTCTCTTTGCTATATACTGGAGAAATACAAATACAATAAATAGATACCCTCCTGAACCTCTTTATAAATGATATGGCTTAATTAGGGAATTAGTCTTCTCCCCCCTCTAAACCTGTCTGTTTATGAAACTTGTGATAAGGAAGCTTATCATAGCTCAGGAAGGAGCTATAGGAAAGGTGAAGTGACTCTGAACAAGCAACCTGTCAGTTCTGGTAGAAATAAGAAAACAGAATTTTCCCATAAAAGACTACCAGTCCCAGAATGCACCAGGTTTCCAGCAGCCATTAGAGGAGCTGAAGTGGGGAAACGTGTGTTCAATCAGGAGGGCTATGAGGTAATCCCTAAGCACTCATCTCAAAGGGCAGGGCCTGATTCAGCACAGCTGCGCTGCGTTAGGGAGGAGCACTCATCTAAGCAGAATAAAGGTAGAGTTTATTCTACAGAGAAGCAGCTTGAGCTTGAGCTTGATCATCTTCATCATCTAGAGGATCATCAGAAGCAGAAGCCAAACCGGACGGACAGAGAGGGAAAGAAACCCTTTGGAAGAAAGAGGATAAAAGCCTTTGAGAGGTCTAGAAGAGTCCAGAGCAGTACGTATACTGGGAGGCATTCCAAGGGCCAGCATACACCATTGGACTGGGGAAAGCCAGAGGAATGGTGCTGCAGAGCTAGGAATCTCCAGACGGTACCTGTGAGGGAGACGGCTGCACGTGGAAGGGACCCTAAGACCCGTGCCAGAAGGTATGTGAAGAGAGATCCAGTGTCCAGGGATCTGGATTGGAAGGCTGGACATAAGAACTGGACTACATACTGGCCAGGCTATATAGAGAGGAGCTCTAACAGCAATGGAAGCTCAGGTATGAACACTGATCTATGCCTAGCTATAACCTTGAAAGACAGCAGGGAAACAAGTATTCTCCTGAAAGTGCTCCATTGGGAGATTCATCTGTGCCAATCCATGATATTGAACCCATGCTTGTTGAAGAAGAGGGAGTGATAGCAGATGAAGAATCTGTTTACATGGACTGCTCTCTGTCTAAACTCCTTTGGTGATTTTCTGTTACAAAGTACAGCAACCATCACAAAGAAATACAAACTTGTTCTTTAATCTACTCAGAAAAGCTCCTGAGTAGGATTTTTAGCCACGCAGTAGAAAGCAAGCCAGCTAAGGGGTTTCAGCTGGATAACTGCTAGCAATTGAGCCTTACCTAATTGCTTGTGAGCTCTGAGAGAATCACTTCTGAATCTATGTGGGAAGATATAAGAAGTTAACCTGAAAAGAACAGTTTTTCTTTTCTTTGTGGCTTTCGTTTGTTGTTTGATACATTGCTAAGAGAATATTAGCTAAAGCCTACAGAAAAGACCAGATTGTTGCCAACCAGGTCTTATTTCTTTTGCTTTGATTGCCTGACAAGTTCAAATGTTGTTTTCCTTATTTTGTTTTTCCAAGTTTAACACTGAAAGCAAGTAACCTGATTTATGTGCTACCAAGCATATCTGTGTTGGGAGAAATAACCCCATAAATAAATATCTTATTGGCTTTACCCAAAAGCACAACTAATTATTGTGAGCAGCTGTGTCTGGTGTGAATGAACTGCATTGCCCACAATCCCTTGCAAATCATATAGATATATGCACTTGCCAAGACTGTGAGGATTCTCACCCAGGCAGCCGTCTGACAAACTCCATTTAATATATGTCTCCCTTATTCCGTTCCCTTCCCCACCCTACACTGTAATTAGCTCTGCCTCAGCATCTGCTATTCTGCTGTATATGTGAACAGCTGATTGGTAAACAGTACCTTGTAATATAGTTTGATATGTTCTATGTTCTTTGTAAACGAGTTCTGTTCATTGTAAACCACCCCTGATCACTGGAAGGGGAGGTATATAAAAATGTTTAAATTAAAAAAAAAAAAAAAGAGTGTTGAGGGTAGTCAAGTGGTGATCTTGGCTAGTTTCATTGTTTGAGGCGGGAATATGGAGGCTGGTGGATGGAATAGCTTTGCTTTTGGCTATCAGATATGAGACCATGTCTTGTGGATTGAGAGAGTGGTCTTGGTTTGATTGAGAAGGGTCCTTAGTGAGTGGTTTGACCAAGTCAAAGAGGTCTCTGGGTTTGTTGATGGAGCGCATGTACTTGTTCATAGAACTCATCAACGTCATTCTCTTCTGCAGCTGTTGTTGGGGCATATACCTGAATTATAGTTGTGTTGATGGGCATTCCTCATAGACAAATAGAAATTAAGTGTTCACTGATTACATTGTATTTCATTACAGTTATTGAAAGTTTCTTCTTGATTATAAATGCAACACCATTTCTTCTTTGGCTTTCATTTTCAGGATAGTAGACCATGTGCTCATCAGATGCAAAGTGCCCGATGGCTGTGCATTTCAATTCGCTGATGCCCAACAGATCGAGTTGTACACGTTCCATTTCATTCTTAACCACCTCCAACTTCCCTTGGTTCATTCTTCATATGTTCCATGTCCCAATATGTAGGACATCTTTGCAGCTTCTGACATACATTTCATGCACAGCTACATCAGCAGTCAGACGTCCCTAGGGCTTTGATCCAACCACATCATAAATGCTGGTTTTACTCTGCAAGGTTTTCAGCTCCTGTTCAGTAGCCAGTTGAGTGCCTTCTGATCTGGGGCTCTCATCTTCCAGCACTATTATGTAATTTGTTTTGCTGTAACTATCCATTGGGTTTTCATGGCAATATATGGAAGTAGATTGCCAGGCCTTTCGTCCATGCAGGTAATTCTAGTGTTGTTGCCGTTGTCACAGAAATGTGATCCTCTGCCACCAACACTGTACCATTCTGCTGCTCTCTTGGTCTGGCACCTCAGCTGAGACCTGTCTATCTTAGGAGACCCTGCCAGTAGTTAAGCTACCGATAGCTTAGCTCTCATCATCACTAATGCACACAAGTCCTCACAGTATGATAAGCTGCAAGCTAAGTGAGAGGAGCCTTGGGTACACTGACTGAAAGGGGGATAGCAGTAGAGGAGGATCTACCAGAATATACACTAAACGTGTGGTGGAGATTGGAAGAAACCCAGGACAAGACAGAACCCCTAAATCTAAGCAAGGACAGGGTATCGAGGAGAAGGTGATGATCAACCGTGTCAAAAGCAGCAGACAGGTCAAGAAGAATAAAAACTAAGTAAAGGTCCTTGGATTTGGCAAGGGACAAGTCATTGGAGACATTGGCAAGAGCTTTCTCAGTAGAATGTAGAGGGCGAACACCAGATTACAGTGGATCCACAAGTGACTGAAAGGAGAGAAAGGAGAGACAACAGAAATGAACCTCACGTTCAAGTAGTTTAGAAATAAAGGGGAGGAGAGAGATGGGTTGATAATTAGAAGGAGGGGTAGGATCAAGGGATGGTTTCTTGAGGAGAAGTATAACCACAGCATGCTTCCTCTCTTATCTCACTCTGCACTCCTCCTTGGGAACTCTGCTCTTATGGCAGATCCCTTTTAGCTGTGCCCTTCTCTACCACTGCCAACTCCAGATTTCATTCATTCCACGACTCCTCACTATCTTTCCTCTCTTATCTCACTCTACACCCCTCCTCGGGAACTCCGCTCCTCTGGCAGATCCCTTCTATCTGTGCCCTTCTCTACCACTGCCAACTCCAGACTTCATTCATTCCACCACTCCTCACTACCTTTCCTCTCTTATCTCACTCTACACCCCTCCTCGGGAACTCCACTCCTCTGGCAGATCCCTTCTCTCTGTGCCCTTCTCTGCCACTGCCAACTCCAGACTTCATTCATTCCACGACTCCTCACTACCTTTCCTCTCTTATCTCTCTCTACACCCCTCCTCAGGAACTCCGCTCCTCTGGCAGATCCCTTCTATCTGTGCCCTTCTCTACCACTGCCAACTCCAGATTTCATTCATTTCACCTTGTTGCTCCTTATGCCTGGAACAAACTCTTGAGTCAGTGCATCAGGCTCCTTCTCTGGCCCTATTCAAGTCTAAACTGAAGACCCACTTCTTGGAGGCTGCTTTTGGATGCTGATGCTCCTCATTCTCTTGACTACTACAGGGCAGATTTTATCTAAATGGATTAGTTTTGTGCATACCATGATGGTCATGAACCTCACTTCTAAGCCAGGGTATGTGAAGTTAAATCAATCAATCAAGCTCAGCCTCTCAGATTTACTGCTAATGCTCGGCATAGTACTTGCATCATGCCAGAGAGCTTCCTTATGAAATTAGTAAGATGTAACAGATATGGGTAATTTGTCAAGATGAGCTTGGAAATTTTTCTTTATTAAGCCTGTGGCTCCCAATACAATGAGAATTTCTATATCTTTCTGCCACATTTTCTTGGTACTCCAGGATCCTTCTGTCTCTCCACGTGATTCACAGAATAATCACTTAGAACCGACACCTCTTTTTTTTCAACTTTACCACCATGTTGGGTTTCCTCGCATCCACTTTCTTATCCGTTGGAATGGGAACGTTGTGTCTTGGTTGTGCCACTACTTAAGTGCATCTTCCATAGTCTAGTTTTGCGATGTTATTCCATCTTGATTAGATTGTAAGCTCTGATGAGCAGGGACTGTGTCTTACATCTATATGTACAGGAACGTAGGTAGCAGGTTTTAGAGGACAGCCAGGCTGACGTACAGTATTCCTCTCAGGACGTGAAGTGTGAGGAGCAAGAGTATCCAACTCAGAGGAGTTACAGAAAGTACCGTGTTACAGAAAGATACAGCCTCATCAACAGACTTACTGTAGATGACATAGTGGAGGAAAGAGGTGGTAAGACAGCAGTAGAGAGAGCTGATAGTGTGAAAACTCTTAAAGATGTTGGAGGAGATTATGTGAGAGTGAAGTGGGTGGTGATGAAGAGTGTAACTTAGCAGGTGATGATCAGATAAGGGAAGAACTGAGGTACAGAAATTTGAGGGCAGGCATTTAGAGAAGGTCAAAGCAGAGGCTTATCTGATGAGTAGGGGCAGGAGAACAGAGCTGGAAATTGAATGAGGTGGTAAGGAAAAGGAGCTTTAAGTCATGCAGGTCAGAGGGGTTATAAAGCTGAATGTTAAAAGCCCGAAGAATAACTCCAAGTCAGTTTTCAAATTGTTGATCAAACCTGTGGAAATTTCCCAAGGCTTTCATGGCTTCCCACAGGTTGTCCATCATGACTTCAGCAGGTCTAGAGCTGCTATTACCTCAGTATTTGTACCTAAGCCATGGAAAAGAACCCCTGGCTGCACAACCCGCAATGAGGGTAATGAGGACTAACAGTCTAAAGAGCAGAACTACGAGTACAAGGCCAACCAAGAGCAATGTAGCCCGCAGGGCTATACCAGAGGAAATATCTGTTCACCACAAACTGGAGTAGCTCATATCAGCTCAGACTAGAACATAGCAAATCGTATCAGATCAGATCATAACATTGGGTCCTGGTATGTCCTAGCAGGACTCAAGGAAAGGACATTATCACCCCTATTGTCTATTGTCACCCCTCTTCTCAAGTAACTTCACTGGCTCCCTATCCACTTCCGCATCCAGTTTAAACTTCTCCAACTGACCTATAAGTGCATTCACTCTGTGGCTCCTCACTACCTTTCCTCTCTTATCTCTCTCTACACCACTCCTCGGGAACTCCGCTCTTCTGGCAGATCCCTTCTATCTGTGCCCTTCTCTGCCACTGCCAACTCCAGACTTTCATCTTTCTACCTCGCCGCTCCTTATGCCTAGAACAAACTACCTGAGTTGGTACGTCAGGCTCTATCTGTGGCCCAGTTCAAATCCAGACTAAAAGCTCACTTTTTTTAGACTGTTTTTGGATCCTGATCCCTTCAGTTTCTTGTTCACCTCCTATGTGTTTCCTTACCTTTCTCCTAGAGATACCCTAGTCCCCAGTTGTTATGTTGTCTGTCTTGACTAGACTGTAAGGTCTTATGAGCAAGGACTGTCTCTTACATGTCTCTGTAAAGTGCTGCGTAAGCCTTGTAGTGCTATACAAATGATAAATAGTAGCAATAGTAGTAGTATTAGTAAGTAAGATGCCACCTTCCATATCGTCCTGCAAGGCCAGTAAAGAGAAGTGGACGTACCAAAACTACACCTCCACTGGGCAGGAAGAAGACACTGCAGCCATCAAAACTTCTGCACCGAAGGATGTACCTGCCTAGATGTGGACATCCAAACAGAATTGCTTGAGAAAGGTGACCACATTGCAGCCCGAGAGATGTCTAAGAGAGCAACCAAGTTGCACTCCACCCAGGAGCAATCCTGAACCCAGTCCTGTACAGAATATGCATGCAAACCCTACAGGACCATTCAGTTCTGCAACAGATAGGCTGAGGCTATCGTCCCATTTATCCAACAGCCCAAGGGAGACTTTGTGACCTTTTGGCCCTTAGGCAGGCTTACAAACAAGACAAAACGTCTGTCCAACTTTCAGAAGACGTTAATGACCTTCAGGTGTCTAAGAAACACCTATCTAATGTCTACCATGAGAGGAACCCTGTCTTTCTCCTGGCAATGCTACTTTCCAAAAAAAGACACAGACCACCTGGTTGACATGGAAAACTGATACCACCTTGAGCCAGAAGGAAGGAACGGGTCATAAACACATGACCTCTTCTGAAAACGACAGATATGAATCTTGGCATGACTAGACCAGCAACTCCAACATACATCGCCAGGCAGATTGCAACCAAAAGGGGCAGGCTTAAGGGAAGTTGGAGGCCCCCACAGACAATACTGAAGAAGCACAGAAACAAGATCTTAAATTTGGTAGTCATCTCTGGGGAGCCCACGCAGGAATGGTGCTGGGCTCAGTGCTACTCCCCTACTGCCAAGGCCTGCAGCCACATACCTCTTGAGTCTTCATGCCATCTTTGGGGGAGAGCCATGGGAGGAGGAGGAGGGGAAAGAGGGCACTGAGGTTGTGCAACCAACAATTCCTTCGGGGTCCTGATCCAACAGTTTTGGCTATTCAACCAGCCCTTAACAGGATAAGGATGGGGAACTGGAATGACACCCCTCCTCCTTGGTAAACCCAGGAAGGCATTGGTTTTAAGGGAGACTAAACTAGTGCCTCCCACATTGAGCTCAAGAAGTCGCCCCTAAGAGTGGTTACTCACGAGTTAAATCAATCTTTCTCAAAGTTTTCACAGAGCTTCTCTGATGTGTTCGCACTTTTCTGGAGACAGAGAAATACTGAAGCAGTGTACCTTCTAGCTGCTCCAGATATGATACAGGATGAGATCATCAGAAGCCTCTGGATTTTTCTCCGTCACCACTTCTGCTGGGTAGGAGAAGACAGCCAACTTGTGTGGACTGGCCTAGCAGGGGACATGGAATGAACGCTTTGATTCTGCTGTACCTTCACCGGCAAGGCCTGGAGATTGTTGCAGGACTTTGCTTGAAGTTACCAAATTTTTGGAGGTAAATATGGGGACACTTAATTGAAGTGGGGGGAGGGGTAGAGGAAACAATACTTTAGTTCTAGGTTTGAACAATAAGGCATGAAGGAGGGAAGGAGAAAAATTACCTTGATCTCCTCATCCATTCTATGACATCAACAATATCACTTCCAAGTAGACAAATTGATAGAGAAAAAGAAACTGATGTATTTCACCCGTACTGTCCAAAATATAAAGGTAATGGATGTAAATTCTAAAAGATTACATATTCAAATCACTAAATTGAAAATCAACATTTTTTTCTACCCTCTTTGTCCTCATTGCTGGAATTGGGGACAGGAGGCTGCCAAACAGGTGGGAGTCAGGGTCACAGCTATAAAATTGGGGACAATCCCTGAAAATTGGGGACATCTGATAACCTTAACTTTGTTTGATGTTGTAGCTCCTCCGTGTCTTTGCCAGTGGGGTCTGGGGGCTGTTTACTGGCACTTTTTCCCTTTCCAGAGCACCTCGGACCTGATCAGTCGTGCTGACTAGCACGATTGCAGCGCCTAGCTCTCGCCACTGAACACTAAACCCAGATCTTCAGAGCCGGGGTCATATCCAGTCACTGGCATTGACTAACCAATTCAGCTGTGGAAACAGGAAGCTGACCGGGCTCAGCTGCTGCCCAGTTAGCCTCAGTGGGAAACGTTAGGCCAGCTTTTGCTGCGCCTCACTTTCACCCACCGAGGGATAACTGGACAGCAGCTGACTATCACTGTTTATTGTTTGTTTATTCTTGATATAGCGCCCTTTATTACATCAGGGTGGTTTACAAACAAGTAATAACATTTAAAGGTTGGCACATAGCCCGGGAATGGAAAAAGAACTACAAAAAATAACAGGAAAGTGGAAGGAGTAGAAGACAAAGACTGGACGTAGAGAGGAGAGTGGACAAACACGCATAAACTAGGTCAGTGGTGGCTGTCAGAGAGATTATATGCAGTGGAGAATAAATGTGTCTTCAGAAGGGATTTGAACGTGGAGTAAATCTGTTCCTGACGGAGTGAAGTGGGTAGAGAATTCCAAAGGGTAGGGCCGTGAAAGAAAAAAGCAGAGTTGACTGATTATCCTCAGGAACTGCCCCCGGAACGCCTGTGCTACCCGTAGATATCCCGCTTAGGGGCATTTACGTGGTTCACAGGTCTGTAAACCATGTAAAGGCCTTTGAATATTGGCCCCTCATCGTTGGCTGGTGAAGCCCAGGCTCCTGCTGGCTTTTTGTTTTCCCTCGTGCCGTGGACCAGCCCAAAGATCTATGTGGTGTATATCCCGGGCACCTTTCCAACTCCACTACCCAAACATTGGCCCAGTCTCTGCTTTCACCAGCTAATACATTGTGTGTATTTTTGACATACAAAATTGTGTACGTTGTTACAATCAATGCCCTTATTTTCCTCCATCGGGCTTTGGTAAAAGTAGCCTTTTTTTTTTACCCATGTAGATAGCCCAAACCTTTTAAAATACATAAACAATAGAAAAAAATATTTCGCACTCACACTTTTCAGAATGCTTGCAAGTGGCGTCTGAAGTTTACAAACGTGGCCTTGGCTTATAAAGGCAGGTCCTTCACAGGATAATGTACAGAGGGTCCGGCAGGATTAGACAATAGGGTGGGTGCGGCAGCAGCTTACGAAAGTTGAGAAGGCCGCACTGACTCTCCCCTGGGGAATGGATGAAAAGCACTTCTGACAAGTGACAGGGCAGGAGCTGACTCTTCAGCTACCAGTATCAGGCCTGCTATTGAGAGATCAGCTAACGTCACAGAGGAGGGGAAGACGAAAAACAGAATGACAGACATACTCGCTAACTGGTATATTACTACTGCTAGTATTGATCATTTGTATAGTGCTACAAGGTGTACACATTGCTATACATTTGTGTGACATGTACCCAGTGTGGGTAGCTGGAGAGGCTCTACTGGACGCTAGCTGTCTATCCTTGAAGTAGAAGGCGAATCTGACTGAGGCCATAGCTGAGCCCTGGATTTGCCAAAAGTTCACTAGCAGGGAAGCAATGGTGTAAATTCTGCCCAAGCGGCTCCAGAGGTGCAAAGGGACCCCAAAGAAGAAGAGGTCACACTGTTGCTCAGGGGCCCATAATTTGAACGTCTGCCCCTGCAGGGAGGAGTTGTTGAGTGATAAGGGTGGTTGTGAAGAAGTTGAGGGATGGAGGGAGACAGAGTTGGTGGTGTTTCTGAGTGGGAAAATGAGGGGAAGATTTGCACCGGTTCCCTACTATCCCAGCAGCACGGCCTTCCCAAAGGTATCATAGCACTTTCAGAAATGCAGCCTCCAGACTGGCAACACCATTCTACATTATGTCTCCTCAATCTAGTGCAATAGTATTAAACACCTGAGATGAGCCTTGCGCCCCTAGGGCCCAGCCCAAAATTGTGATAATTAAACTCAACAGCCATGATCATCCCAACACAGGGTAATGTTCTAACAAGGCATCTAGGTTACTTGGTGGGAAGGTGCCTCTTTTATAAAACCCTAGGACACGTCCTGCAGAAAGCATGCCTAGATTGAAGGTGTGGACATTATGTAAGTGTAAATGTTAGCACGTACTTACAGACCTATGTGCCCACACTTAGCCCAAACTCCTCCCTGGAGTTTGCACCCACTCTGTACCACAGGTACGTTTAGGCCTTTTCCACCTGTATATCAGCATCTTACGATGAGCGTAGAAGGTATGTGTATGCATGTGTACCGAGTGTGGGGGAAGGGTTGGTTATATGCATATGTAATAGAGTGCGCGTGGGTATGTTTGGGTGCCGAGGTGACTGCCGGCAATGCAGGGATCTCTTAGGGGGGGGGGCATGGTTCCCCCAAGCCTGGGTTTACGATATGCTTTCTCACACAGGTGTGTCTTTAGCTCTGGGTGGCCTGGTGCACATGTGACTGAGCTAGGAATAAGCCCTGGGGGCGGATGGCAGCTTTCCTTACAGAGCATGAATGACGACGGTCCCTGTGGAACAGTCTGCACCAGATGGTATTGAACATCTGCTGAGTTCTTGCGTCATATCAGGGGCTGTTATCTTGCTACCAGCTCTCATGTCTACTGTTCCCTGCTGTGTCCCAGTAACCCCCCCTCACTGTCCAGCCCAGTCCCCCAGTGTTAGCACCTTTCTAGCCCCAGAAACTTCCAGTATCAGCCCCCTTCCAGAAACAGGACAAGAAGCTTTAGGAAGGGTATTAACGATGTTGCTAAGTAGAAATATGATTAACATCAACAAGGCTGTGATAAGTTTAAGATAGAAATGCAACCTGAGAAAAGCTTGAATACGAGCCAAAGACGGGATAAGATGCATCATTCTCTTTCGTAACCTTTTGCAGGCTACAATGTTCTCCTTTATCCTGCAATAAAACGCAGGCGTCTTCTGTCTTCCTTTGTGTTTATATTGTCCTTTTCCTGCAGGTATTATTCATACCTCAGTAGGAGATACCCTGGAAATTAATTCCTTACACACTCATGGGACAATGGCTCACAGTTCCTGATACGCCCCTCTTCACAGTTGGTGTCAGATTTTCTGGTAAAACATGTTTTTCAGCAGTCACCTGTGTCCATACCAAAATATTTGAAACATGTGGCCTAATCCCCTTTGCTGTGGCTTTCTTGTCTTGTTACATTGCTTGTCAGGGATTCCCGTCTTGGGCAGAAGACGTTTCCTCGCCTCCCCACATTCTGTTACCTTCCCCTGGTGTAATATCCTCTACGCAATTGTTTTTCAGTTTCCACCATGACTGAGCCCCCTCATGTCATTCACCTCATCCAATCCCCTTGTTTTGTGCTAAACCCAAGCTCTTGGTACCTACAAGACCCTGTATTCCCAATTTTGTTCAGTACTTTCTTCTTCCCTCTCATCAGCACAAAGATCTGCAACAGAGTGGACAGTCCTGAGGGAAAAGACAAAATGAGAAATGATTTAAAAATGCTTGAATTGCGGTCCGATGCTTGGCGGTTTCGTAAGAGTCATGCATTTAGCATGCAGAATTCTGAGGGTGTGGCAAACACAAAGTGAAGAGCTTACCAGCAGTGATTAGGAGACGGAGGTCAGGGCAGGGCCGGTTCAACCGTTAGGAAAGCCTAGGCAGTTGTCTAGAGCAGCGGCTGCTGAGGGCAGTGACAGTCAAAGCAAAACAATTGGTACAGGCAACCTCACAGACTCAAAGAGCTAGTAGCACATTCTTTTACCTGCAGGGAAACTAGGCGCACACATACATGGTAACATAGCAAATGACGGCAGATAAAGACCAGTAGGGTCCATCTAGTCTGCCCAGTAAGATGGCAAAAAGTAGGTGCACCTGCCGCTCTGTGCAGGTCACCCCTCCCCATGCCTTTGTTTAGGGGTGTACCCACCGCTCCGTGTAGGACACCCCTATTTGTTCAGATATAAGAGATAGTTATGTTTGTTTTTTATTTTATCCTGTTGCTATAAAGGGATCCACTGTGTCTGTCCCATGCCATTTTGAATTCTGTCACTGTATTTGCCCCCTCCACTTCCATCGGGAGGGCATTCCAAGAATCCACCACCCTATCAGTGAAAAAGTATTTCCTGACATTGCTTTTCAGTTTACCCCCTTGCAGCTTCATGTTATGCCCTCTAGTTTTACAGCTTCCCTGTCTTTGGAAGAGGTTTGTTTGTTCATTAATACTCCTTAAGTATTTAAAGGTCTGAATCATATCTCCCCTATCCCTCCTCTTCTCATAAGGCTTCTGATGCAGGCTCCAAATCATTTTGTTTGCCTTCCTCTGAACAGTTTCCAATCTTTTTACATCCTTTGCGAGATATGGTCTCCAAAACTGAACACAGTATTCCAAGTGAGGCCTCACCAGTGACTTATACAGTGGCATTAGTACCTCTTCCTTTCTGCTGGTAATTCCTGTTTGTATGCAACCCAGCATCCTTCTGGCTTTTGCCACTGCCTTGTCGCACTGTTTTGCCACCTTGAGATCCTCAGAAATAATCACACCAAGGACCTTCTCCTGGTCCGTGTACACCAACTTCTTGCCCCCTATTGCGAACATTTCTTTATTTTATTATATTCTCTTATATACCATGCTATTCTGCATTAGTGCGGTTTACATTGAACAAACTGAAATTACATTGAACAGGGCATTATAACTTGGAGATAACTATTTTACAGGGAACATGGGCTATGGAGGGTTAAGTGGTTTGCCCAAGACCACAAGGAGCACCTGTGGGACTAGAAACCTCAGTCCTTCCGGCCCGAGGTTGCTGTCCTCTAGTGGGATTTGAACCCCCGACCTTCCGGCCTGAAGTACCTTGCCCCAACCACTAGGCCACTCCTCCACTCCTTGGATTTCTCTTGGATTTCTGCTTTCCAGGTACATGACACTGCACTTCTTCGCATTACGTTTTAACCATTCTTCCAGCTTTTGTAAATCTTTCCTCATGTTATCCACTCCCTCAGGGGGAGTCCACTCTTTTGCAAATTTTCGTGTCATCTGCAAAAAGACAGACTTTTCCATTCAGTCCTTCAGCAACATCACCCACAAATACATTGAACAGTGCTGGTCCCAGGACCGAACCTAGGGCACCCCGCTAATCACCCTCCTTTCATCCGAGTGAGCTCCATTTACCATCACCTTCTGTCGTCTGTCAGTCAGCCAATTTCTGATACAGTTCATCACCTTGGATACACAGCAAAGTTTAACATTTAAAAATGTAAAGTGACATTTTAGAAAGATGTCCAAGTCAAACCGGGGGTGTCCAGGGCAGAACGTGTCAGGAAACGTTAGGCCTGAGTTTAGTAACACAGATGTCCCCAATATGGACGTCCACGCCGGTGGTCACATAGACATCCCCTGAGGAGGAAAGCATGGGGTGTGGACAACCATCTCATATATGCTAGCACAAGTGGACATCAAGATATATAGCAAAAGAAAAACATACTCACTAATTCCCCATCAATTTTGGTTATCAACATGGAAAGTATAGGAGATATGAGGGGACCCTCCTTCTTCACACCCTCCAGATATGTGACAAAATGAGCACTTTTATTATACCTATTTGCGCCTTGAGTAAGCTTGGACATGGCTTGGGACGTCCAGGTCATTTCTGAAATTGGGCAAGGACGTCCAAGTACTGGGAACACTCCAGACATGACTACTCCATGCCCCTGTTCAGACTTGGACGTCTTTGCTCAATTAAAAAAAAACAAACCCAAACCAACCTCTGCCTCGGGATGATAATATCTGATGATCTCACAGGGGCCAGAGCCAGGAGGATACTGGGTTACCTGGAAAAAAATCACAATCTGCCAAAAAAAATGTGATGGTATCTCTCTCCAGGTTGCTTTTGAGGCCTCATCTGGGAAAGTGTGTGAAATTTTGGAGGCCATATCTCAGGAAGGACGGAGAGAAGTTAGAGGCATCCACCAGCTGAATGAATGAGACTGGTGGACTTAAATATGTATATCCTAGAGGAGAGCCAAGTTGGAACATGACATAGACATTTAAATACCTAAAAGGTCTGAATGGTGCACAGGGGTCAGGGCTGACTCTACAATTATTTAATTAACAGGTTTTGTATACTGTCTTTATCTTATAATCAGAATGGTTTACATGATACAGTACGTGGCAGTTATACATTACATAGTCGTGTGGAGTGGGGCGACATGTGGGAGGTTCTTGGTAGTAACTTATTTACAAAGAGACGTATGATACAATATTTACAAGACAGTGTCATAAGTTGAGGCAGCTGATTTTTTGTTGGGGGGGTCTATGGGGAGAGGGGGAGTTGCACATTAAGTGACGGCTCCGTAGTGTTCTGTGAAGAGGTGGGTTTGAGTTTCTTCCTGCCCATCTAGTTCATTAGGTGAACTTAGGTGGTCACCTAGAGTGCCAATAGTCTGAGGGCACCCACTACCATCCCTCTCCTGCACATGCAGCAGCTGCAATACTTCCAAAATGGCACCGCAGCACTGGAGTTACTGTCACCTCCGGCACCACAGCTCTGGAGTTACTGTCACCTCCAGCACCGTAGATCTGGAGTTACTGTCACCTCCGGCACCACAGCTCTTGGGTTACTGTCACCTCTGGCATCACAGCTCTGGAGTTACTGTCACCTCCGGCACCACAGCTCTGGAGTTACTGTCACCTCTGGCACCACAGCTCTGGAGTTACTGTCACCTCTGGCACCGTAGCTCTGGAGTTACTGTCACCTCCGGCAATGCAGCACTCGAGTTACTGTCACCTCCAGCACCGTAGCTCTGGAGTTACTGTCACCTCCGGCAATGCAGCACTCAAGTTACTGTCACCTCCGGCACCGTAGCTCTGGAGTTACTGTCACCTCCGGCAATGCAGCACTCGAGTTACTGTCACCTCCGGCACCGTAGCTCTGGAGTTACTGTCACCTCCGGCACCATAGCTCTGGAGTTACTGTCACCTCCGGCACTGTAGCTCTGGAGTTACTGTCACCTCCGGCACCACAGCTCTGGAGTTACTGTCACCTCCGGCACCATAGCTCTGGAGTTACTGTCACCTCCGGCACCACAGCTCTGGAGTTACTGTCACCTCCAGAGCTCTGGAGTTATTGTCACCTCCAGCAATGCAGCACTCGAGTTACTGTCACCTCTGGCACCGTAGCTCTGGAGTTACTGTCACCTCCGGCAATGCAGCACTCGAGTTACTGTCACCTCCGGCACCGTAGCTCTGGAGTTACTGTCATCTCCGGCACCGCAGCACTAGAGTTACTGTCACCTCCGGCACCGTAGCTCTGGAGTTACTGTCACCTCCGTCATCGCAGCACTGAAGTTACCGGCACCTCCGGCACTACAATGTTGTTTGTGTTTCCGCTCCCCTCTGATTCCACTTCCCTTTTGCAAGGGGCGGAAGCAGAGGTGACTAACTCTGGTGCTGTGATGCTGTTTTAAAGTAGTGCCACCGCTGCATGTTCCAGAGTGCAGTGACAATGGGGGTGGGGGCTGGAGCAGGGCAGAACTACGAATGAGGTTCGCCTGGGGCATTTTATATCCTTGCGCTGGACCTGACAGTCAGCAAACCTTTTTCCACAGAAGGGAACTCGAAGAACTAGAGGCCATGATGTGAAGCTCCAAAGGGAAAGATTTTTTCACTAAAAGGGTTCTGGGTGCCTGGAATGTCCTTCTGGAGGACGTGCTGGCGATGTAAATGGTAATGTGGCATTACAAAAAACTGTGGAATAAACACAGGGAATTTACAGACCAAGAGGATGGAAATGGAGCACATGGGGGGGGGGGGGTACGAATGGAATGTCAGTTATAGCCCTAAATAGCAGTGGTATGATTGCACTGGGGGTCCGAAAAAGCATGGTGAGGCTGACACTGTGCGTGGGAGGATCGAGAAGTCGGGTGTTGGGTTGCATTTGGAAATTTTATAAGCAAATCTGGCAGAAGAGGATGATTCTTAAAAGGGCAAACTTAATGAGCCATTTGGGTCGTTATCTGCCAGCATTTACTAAGCAAATTTCCTCTATTCTAAGCGCCTGGGAAAGGAGTGATGGTAATGCACGCACGCCTGGCTGGAAAATCTTGAGCGGGCTGTAGATTGTGCATTTGTTAGTATTATGCCATCTAGACTACTGCAACCTGCTCCTCGCTGGTCTCCCCTGAATCATTTCTCTCTTCTCCAGTTCATTCAAAGCCATGAGGCTAATCCTCTGCCAGAGAAACCCCTCTCCTCAAGTCACTTCATTGGCTCCCAATCTCTTTCTGCATCCACTTCAAACTTCTCCTTCGGACCTACAAGTGCATTCACTCTGCTGCTCATTACCTCTCCTCGGGAACTCACTCATCAGGCAACTCTTCTATCCCTTCTCTTCCACTACCAAGTCCAGCCTGCGTTCTTTCCACCTGCTGCACTGTATGCCTGGGACAGACTGTCCTACTCGGTGCATCAGGCTCCATCTCTGGTCCTATTCAATTCCAGGCTAAAAACCCACCTCTTCGTGGCTGCTTTTGGTTTCTGACCATTATGTTCCTGTATCACCCATGTACAATGGGACCATCTCTAGTCTCTTCTCTGTTGAGTGTCTCTCTTGCTTAGACTGCAAGCTCTATTGAGCTTTTACATGTATACGAGGGCGTGACAAAAAAGAAATGAGACTGTGGCAGCCACGCCCATGACTCAATGCCAATTGGCTAACCGCTTATGTCACTGTGTTGTGCAACATCTCGCCACTACTCTGCTATAATATTTTTCATCTCTCGCACTCTGTTTTTCTTTTTCAGTTTTTTTTGTAGCACGCTGCTCCATCGCTTTGTCACGCAACTGGAGGTGGCAGAAATTTGGAGCAAAGAATCAACTTGAAATTTCTGGTTAAGTGGAGAAGGGCTCAACTAAGTGTCTCCAACTTCTCCAAAAGGCTTATGGAGAAGATGCAATGTCAAGGCTGCGAGTCTTCGAGTGGCACAAACACTTCAAGAGTGGCCACGAGGAGGTGGAGGATGACCCCAAGTCAGGACAGCCTTCCACGACAAAGACGGCTGAGAACATTGACAAAGTGAACCAGCTGGTGCGGACTGATCGCAGATTGACAGTGCGGATGATAGCTGAGGAGCTCAGTCTGAACAGGGAGTCAGTGCGGACCATCTTGGTGCAGGAGCTGGGGATGTGGAAGGTGGGTGCCAAGATGGTGCCCAAGCTTTTATCGGACAACCAGAAGGAGCACCGGGTCAATGTTTGTTGAGACTTGCTAGAGAAGATCGGAGAAGAGCCAGAGTTTGTTGGCCGAGTCATCACAGGAGACAAGACTTGGGTCTTCCAGTATGACCCTGAAAGCAAGAGATAGAGCCTGCAGTGGAAGACTTGACTGTCACCCAGACCCAGGAAGGCACACATGTCCAGATCAAGGTCATGCTGATCGCATTCTTTGACCAGAAGGGAGTGGTACATCATGAGTTTGTGCCTGAGGGTCAGATAGTCAACCAGCACTTCTACCAGCAGGTCCTCAATCGCCTCCATGACCGGGTTCGGTGCAGCAGGCGGGCTCTGTGGAGAGACAAGTCGTGGCTGTGCCCGCACACACAGCGCTCAATGTGAGGCAATTCTTGGCCAACAAACAGATCACAGCTCTCGACCACCCTCCTTATTCCCCAGATCTCACACTGTGCGACTTCTGGCTCTTCCCCAGGCTGAAGACTGTGCTCAAAGGAACTTATTTTGCCTCTGTAGAAGAGATCAAGGCCACTGTGATTTGGGAGCTGAGGGACCTCAAGGAGGAGGACTTTACCGAGTGCTTCCGTACGTGGCAGAAGCAAATGTAGAAGTGCATTAACTGTGGGGGTGGGGGGATTACTTTGAAGGGGACAATGTGTAATTTCTCTGTAGATTTTGTAATAAAACATTTATGGGACCATCTCGTTTCTTTTTTGTCACACCTCGTATGTACAGTGCTGCATACACCTTGTAACTCTAAACATACGAGAAGTAATAGTAGTAGCAGTATCCAGTTGCTAACAGGAGAGGCAAATCACATACATTTAGGATAGCTCAATGACTGAATACTTGGATTTAGGTTCAGCAGCTGTGGCCAGGCGCTTTCAAAATGCTGGACCACCACCACTAAATATCAACCTCTATACTTTTAAATATGAAACTTTGCTTTGTGCGTGTGTGTGTGTACGTACGGGTGTACATGAGTGTGTACGTGCTGTTCCTGCAGGTAAGAGAAGGTGCTGATAGATCTTTGAGTTTTTCTAGCTGTCGGAATCTATTTTTGTGCTTTGACCACTGCTGCTCTTTGCTGCCCCCAGAGGCCACTGCCCTAGGTGACGGCCTAGTCTTGCCTAATGGTTGGGCCGGCCCTGCACCCCTCTGCCATTCCAGGTGGTTTATAGCTAGCATACAGCTCAATGAAGAAAACTCTAGCACCGTTTTGCTAGAGCTTTTCCAGTGCTAGTTTTGCTCTCCAATGCATATTGCAAGCTAGTGCAGGAACATCACCAGCAAAACTACTACACTAAAGCATAGCACAGTGGGCATGCTAATCGCTTATAAAATAATGAATTTTGAATTGCCCCCAGTTAAAGCTGTGGAGAAGTAGCCTAGTTGTTAGAGCACTTCTTGGTAACCAAGAGACCAAGGATATTGATTCTCACTAGCATTCTTTGTGACCTTGGGCAAGTCGCTTAACCCCTCCATTGCCTTGGAAGCTAGGCCTGGCAACCTACTTCCGGTCACACTGCCAAGAAAACCCAGGAGCTGCTTGGTCGCCAGGAGTCTGCATTGACTCGAAAGCATGCATTGCATTGCAAGGTTAAAATTTCTCTGAAACTTAGCACAGTTCATTAATCTTCTTTTAACGCTGCATCTTTCCCCCAGCTTTAGGTAGGAAGATAAAGATCATCTGATGTGAAGTTTGACACTTCATCTCAGATGACTAGACCCCCTGATCGAGTCGCTTGATCGTGGTCCCCTCCAAACCAAGAAAATAACCTGGTGGCTAATGGCCCTTACCCCCTCCACCTCCCAGAACCAATAAAATAGTCTGGTGGCCCAGTGGCCCCTAGACCCCACCCCCTAAACCCCTTCTGGAAGAATGAGGACCCCCAGTGGTACCTTGAAAGTCAGGAGGCAGGAGCAATGCCCACATGCTCCCACCCTCACACTGTCATCTTGAAAGATGGTGGCACCTGTCCTCATGTGATACATCTGAGATGCACTGGGTGGCGTTGGTCTGTCAAATAAGACAAAAATGTCAACTGTCCCAGGATGCACCCTAGGGGGGTCACTGCCATATAAGGCAATTTTTGCCTCATATGGCAAACCAAGCTCACCCAATGTGTCCTAGAATGCACCGTGTCAGGCCAGGTGACATTTTCAAGATGGTGGCTTGGGGAGGGGAGTATGTGGGTATCGTTCCAGCCACTGACTTTTAAGGTATTGGGGGGGGGGGCTTCTTTATGCTTCCGGAGAGGGCTTGGGGTGGGTTAGAGTTACTGGGCTAGTTTCTTGGTTATGGGGGAAGGGGGCCACTGAGCCACCAGACTATTTTATTGGTTCAGAGAAGGTATTGCGATCGAGGGGCGGCTCACCATGAAGTAGGGCTGCGATTGGTAGGCGGGGTCATCTGAGATGAAGTGCACATGAGTCTGGCTTGCTCCCCTTGTTTAGTGCTGATGATTTCGTGCTTTTTGCTTACATCATCACTGTGCAAAAGGTCAGCATTCAACTTGTGTTAGAAAACCTTGTTAGAGCTTTAGCACTGGGCTCTGGCGCGGGGTTTCTATATCGGCTGATAGTGAATAAAAGCAGTACACAAACAAAACCCGAACCTCAACATAAACATATCAAATCAACACAACCCCATAACATGTCCTGTTTTATGCAGGGTATAGCTAACTAGGCTAGAACCAAAAGAAACCAACCCTCATAAACATAACAGCGGCTGCAGTCAAAGCCAAACAATAGGTCTTGATGGTTACCGAAACTCAAAGAGCCGTCAGGGTCTACTTTTAACCACAGGGAAGGTGCAACAACTTCCGAAGAGTCCATTTACCTGGGTAGTTTTTGCTAAGTGCCCTAATTGAGGTGATATTTCATAAAGCTTTTCCATAGGTTAAAGGGCTTTTATGAAATTGTGTACCCAAATATTTATTTATTTTATTTATTTGCTTATATACCGCTTTTCACCGGGTCAAAGCGGTTTACAATAAACGAGGGAATACATTGAACAGGGTTATTTGTATTTACAGGGGGAAAGGAGTATACCGTCACCAGGGGGAGTATAATATATTTACATTCTCACGAGATGTATCAAGTCATGGGTACATTTCTGACTCGCTCTTCAGTCTTATTCATAGATTGTATTTATTTACAGTTCTGGCTTTCTCTGCTGTCTTAATCCACCTTGGAGAACTTCACTGGGTGCTGTTCTGCATCGATCCTAGGTGTTCCCAGAATAGTAGGGTTTTTATCTGCTTTTGAAATGTAGATAGGTCATTGTTGCTGCGGACTTGTGTTGGAAGAGAGTTCCAAAGTGAGGGTGCATAAAGATCAAAGAACATATATATGGAAAAAGGAGACATTTTACTTACCGATAATTTCCTTTCCTGGAATCCTGCTAGACCAGTCCAGACTAATGGGATGTGTTCCCCTGCCAGCAGATGGTGGAAAAATTCCCAAAGCTTTGTGACATCACCTTGGTATAAAAACCCATCTCCCAAGAGGAGCTTCAGTATATCCATAACAAGCAGCAGATGTTCAAAACAGCCAAGCAGCGCACAATACCAGACCAAAAGTAACATTTTAAACAAATAACTCTCATAACAACAATATAAGATGAATAATGTAAAACAGGACCCTCAGGCCAAGGAAGTATGTACATGGCAAGATATAGCAATGTCACCGATACATAAAGAGAGTCTTAGCTAGGTGATGGACTAAACAGTTTAGAGGGGCGAGTCCTAGACTAGTCTAGCAGGATTCCAGGAAAGGGAAATTATCGGTAAGTAAAACGTCTTCTTCCGAATACATCCTGCTAGACCAATCCAGACTCGTGGGGAGTACCATAGCTGAACCACTCCAGGGCAGGAAGAAACAGCTGCAGCCAAGACCGAGGCTCCGAAGCAAGTTGCTTCTCAACTTGGACATCCAAACGATAATGATGTGCAAACATAGAGAGGGAGGACCAGGTGGCCGCCCTGCAAATATCTAGCAGAGCTACCCATGAGCATTCTGCCCAGGAGGTAGCCTGTACCCACATAGAATGTGCCCGAAGACCTACAGATACAGGTTTGTTCTCTAAAATATAAGCTGACTCAATGGTCTGCTTGATCCAGCACATAATGGTCGCTTTGGAAGTAGCTGCCCCTTTTGGTGGACCAGAGGTCAAGACAAAGAGGTGATCAGAGAGACAAAATGAATTAATTAGTTTGAGATAACAGCGTAACACTCTACTGACATCCAAAAGGTGAAGGACTTTGTTGTCACCCGAACACTGCTCCTTAAAAAAGGAAGGAACCAAAACTGATCAACTCGCATGAAAGTCTGAAAGGACCTTTGGCAGATAAGAGGGCACTGTTCGAATGGTAACCCTCTCTGGGGAAAAAGACAGAACAGGATCCTGGCAAGAAATCGCCTGGCGCTCCAAAAGGCGCAATGCCAAAGTGAATGGTATAAGAAAAACATTTTTAAGAGTCCAATCTTTGAGAGATGCCCTATGGAGAGGCTCAAATGGGGCACAGGTGAGTGCGTGAAGCACTAAAGGCAAATCCCAAGAAGGGATGATTGGATGAATGTGGGACCTCAGGGTGCGAATGCCCCACAGAAAATGGGAAATGACTACAAGAGAAGCAAGAGACCATCCATGGAAAGTATGTCAAGGCCGCAATATGCACCTTTAATGAATTAAGGGTGATACCCTTATCAAATCCATCCTGAAGGAAGGAAAGGATGTCTGGAACATCAACGCGCCAAGAGGAGAGGGATCTCTTAGAGCACCAGAAATAAAAAAGATGTGAGATCCAGGCAGATACGTGAAGTAGAAGTCCATTGAGCTCGCAGCACAGTGGCCACTACTTGCGGCAAGTAACCTTTGCGCAACAAGTGACACTGCTCAATAGCCAAGCCATAAGTGAATAAGGAGCTGGGTCGTCCATTAGAACTGGCCTCTGAAACAGGATATCTCTCTGGTCACTGAGGGGCCTCCTGCAGGAGGGGAAGGAGATTGGCATACCATGGACACCAAGGCCAATCCTGGGCCACCAGCACTTCCCAACTGGAGTGTGACTCTATCCGACGGAGTACACGGCTGATTAGCTGCCAAGGAGGAAAGATGTAGAGAAGCTGGTTTGAGGGCCAGGTCTGATCCCAGAGCATCTCGGCCATGAGACTTCAGTTCCTTTTGATGACTGAAAAAGATTGATGTCTTGGCATAAGGTCTAGAGCTGGATGACCCCACCGACGCACAATGTTTTACAAATGCCCATGGAGTTAGTTCCCACTTGCCAGGGTCCAGGGTATGACGATTCAGGAAATCTGCTTGAATGTTCTCCATTCCTGCAATGTGCTGTGCAGAAAGAGCCAGGAGGTTAGATTCTGCCCAGGGAAAAAGAAGGATCATTTCCCCAGCTATACAGGAACATTTGGTCCCCCCCTGTCTGTTGAGATAAGTCACAGTGGTGAAATTGTCAGAGAGCATTCAGACTGCTCGACTCTGGAGGTGGGACTGAAAGAAGAGTAAAGCCAGATGAACAGCCCAAACTTCGAAGCAATTGATGGTCCATGAGGCTTCTTGAAAGGACCAAGACTCCTGTGCTGTCTGTCCCTGGCAGTGTGCTCCCCAACCAGCAAGACTGGTATCCGTGGTGACCACCACCCAATGTGGAATTTCCAAGGGCACACCCTTCAACAAGTGATGAGGACAAAGTCGCCAGTGGAGACTGCAGTGAACCACTGAGGAAAGGGATATTTGAATCTGATAGTCCTGGGTGGATGGAGACTAGTGTGACAGGAGAGAGTACTGAAGTATATGCATGTGAGCATGGGCTCAGGGGACTATGTCAAGAGCAGCCACCATGGTGCTGATTTGTTGCAGGGAGGAGTGGCCTAGTGGTTGAGGCAAGGTACCACAGGCCGGAAGGTCGGTGGTTCAAATCCCACTAGAGGACAGCAACCTTGGGCCGGAAGGACTGGGGTTTCTAGTCCCATAGGTGCTCCTTGTGGTCTTGGGCAAGCCACTTAATCCTCCCATTGCCCTTGTTCCCTGTAAGTATTAGTGTATGTGTCTCATATCCCCTCATGTTAAATGTATCCCCCAACCGCTTTGACCCGGTGAAAAGCGGGATATAAATGCAGCTAAATAAATAAAATAATTCCAGGCAGTGGGAACTGCCATGTGTTGGAAGGCATGGACCTGAAGGCAGAACTTTTTGTATCTATCCTGAAAGTGGAAGACACAATCTACTCTCATGCTGAAGCAGGTGCCAAGGAACTCCAGGGACTGAATTGGGCATATATTGCTTTTGACATAATTGACCACCCAACCGAGATGGCCCAGAAAGGAGAGGACCTGAGGGATCATAGAAGTAGCTTCCATGAAAGTCGTTGCTCTGATCAGCTAATCGTCCAGATAAGGATGAACCCGAACACCTTGGCGCCACAGGGAAGCTGCCACTACTACCATCACCTTGGAGAAAGTGCATGGAACTGTGGCAAGACCAAAGGGTAGGGCATAAAACTGATAATGTTGACCAAGGACCACAAAATGTAAATACTGATGATGATCTTGGTGGATAGGAATGTGAAAATATGCCGCCTCCAAGTCTGGGGATGTGAGAAATTTACCTGGCCAGACAGCCTAAATGACTGTCCTGAGGATTTCCATCAAAAAACCACGGCATCAGAAGACAGCGGTTGACTTCCTTGAGGTCCAGGATAGGATGGAAGGAGCCGTCCTTCTTGGGAATGACAAAGTAAATGGAATAATGTCCTAAATCTGGGAACTGGACATACCACATTGAGCTGAATAAGGCAGTGGAGCATCTGGTGTATAGCTGCTGCCTTGGCTGCGAATCTGCATGGAGAGACTAGGAAGACATTCAGCACATGCTCAGCGAAACTGAGAGCATAACCTTGTGTTATTACCTTGAACACCCACCTGTCCAGGCCCATTCACGGGAAAAATACTGCAAGCAGCTGCCCAAAGATGGCATCCTGGAATGGACCCGGAACCCATCAACAGGAAGATCTGGTGGACCCAAGGAGAAATTGTCCCAGTTGCCATGGATACCCCCAAAAGACTGAGGTTTATATCCAGACCTATTAGAAGGACTGGATTTGGCAGGCCAGTAGCGATGAATGTCTCTAAAGCAGACAACGACGTGGCAGGACGACGAGAATTAGATTTGGGCTTATCCTCCAGTAAACATTGAGGTTTGACTTCCCCCAAATCCTTCACCAAAAAAAGGTGGCCTTTGAATGGAAGCTACTTCTGCATTCCAGTGACAGAGTCAAAGCCAACGCCAAGCCACTGTGGCAGCAGCCATAGAACGAGCAGATAAGCGAAGCAGATCATAAAAGCCATCTGCTAGAAAGGCAGTGACTGATTCTAAATAAGGCAAAGCTGGATCATCCGGAAGTGAATGAAGCCATTGTAGCAGAGCGCGTACAGTGAGACCTCCACAAATAGAGGTCTGCAAAGCCAAGGTCGATGAAGAGAAAGTGATTTTTAAAAAGCCCTCCATCTTGTGAACCATCTGATCTCAGAGAGCAGTGCTGTCCTCCACAGGAATGGTTGTGGGTTTAGTGGCTGCAGTGACCAGGGCATCTACTTTGGGAAAACGCAACCACTTGTCAAGATCATCCAAAGACCAAATGTAAAAGTGCCCCAAGCAATGAGCTGAGCATAGAGACACATCTGGAGAATCCCACTCAAAGGAGACAATCTGTTGTAGTTCAAGGGGAAAAGGAAAAGCCTTAGCAGGTTTCCTGATGCCCACGATGATGGGGTCTGCCTGAGGTTTAGAGAGATCAGAAGGCTGATGCGCTTGAGGATCCAAGAGGTACAGATCCTCCGTAATTTTGCCAATGAGAGCAGGGAGTTCTTCCTTACAGAATAACCGAATATCTCGACTATCTTCTTGAGGCTCCTGGTCATCTTCCAGTGGTGAGAGCTCTCCTTCTTCCCAGTCAGACTCAGAAGTGATTGAATGCTCATCTAAAGGACAGTTATTCTTCCAGTTACCGATCTGAAGGGATCGGCGTCGTCGTTTATATGAATATAGGGGCAGGCCGAGTTGCTGGTCCTGTTCCAGAGGGATAAGGAAAAAGGAAGGGCGTATCGTAGCAAGCGTGCAGGAGCCGGTCCATGTGGGTGGCAGGGCGGCATATGCCCAGGGCCCACATACCCAGTACAGACAGGGTGGTGCGATCCAGACATCCGGGGAGAGCCAGGCAAGGGAGGAATGAGTAAGATTCCCCAACGTCTGTAGAGATGGGAAATGAGGGAAGAGGGGGCCAGGGAGCGAGGTGGAATTGCTGCCTGTCCACCAGGTGGTGGTATTTGTGGAGGCATTAAATGTGAGCTGGCTTAGGCAAGTCAAATTCCCGACTTGCGTAAGCAGATGGGCACCCAGGTGGGAAAAAACAGAGATTGGTGACAATAGAATGTCTCAGGGTCCACTCGGAAACAGGGGCATAGGGAATACCGGTGAAATTGGATTCGGTGTCATGGTTATATTCCATGGCCTCCCACGACCATTGGTCACCCATGTTAGTACCACTGCAGACATAACAATTTGAAATGTTGAGGACGTTGGTGATGGTCTCCACCAATTCAATAAACAAGTTGCGTGTGGCTAGAGGTACTTCCAGAGCAACGTCTGGAGTGGGCAGTGCCTCGTAAAATGAGTGGAAAATGCGAGTCTGTTGGGAGATGCAAGCTCGTTCAAACAACTGGATATGCAGGTAGGTACCCAGGTCAGAACCTGGAGCATATATTAACATGCCGAAAACCTGGCCTGTGAGCCAACTGGTATGGTGAGGGTTCAAGATAGTGAGATTTAGAGGGTTGCAGGTTGCCACACCATAGTGAGAGGAGGAAGACATCCGTGTCAAAATCGCTTGGCGGTTATCGCCCTGACGACCAGTCGGCCTTCCTGTCCAAGACGCAAAATATACACATGCCCATCGGGGGCAATAGTAGGCGCCTGCCGCCGCCACTACCCAACAGTTAGGGTTCTTTAGACCGGTGCACTGGTCCCAATCAAACGCCCGCTGGGGGCACATGTATTTGTCATTTAGTGAATACGTCCGTTCCCAGTCGAGTGACCCTCACCTACCTGAGTATGAGGTCTTGTTGATGGCAGAGCAGGCATCAAAGTAGAGGGACTTGGGTCTCCCATCGTCAAAGGTAATGGAGCTAAGAAGGGGTCCTTGCTAGTTGTCTGAGTGGAGCTCCAGAGTCCACTGGACCGGAGTTATGCAAGGGTCAAAACATACAGGGCGGGGGGGGGGGAGACGTAACAAATGGTGGGATCGGTGTTATCATATCGGCAAGGGGCTTTGCCGTATGGTAACGGGGCACCGGTACGAGGTGTAATACAACAGGGTCTGGGTGACATTTTGACCAACACGGGTGGTGCGTAGGTAGGGAATACAAGGCTTCATGGTTATCACACTCCCCCTGCAGAGTTAAACAGAGCATCATGAAAATTACAACAAGACACATGATTCGGCACAAATTACAACAGTCAGGATTAAACAACAGTTAGGTAACAAACTAAGGTGGGCCGCAAAGATGTCCTCAGGCTTCAGCTGTACGTAGACCCGTCAGCTTCCGGGGGTGACGGGAGTAGGGCGTGGATCTGGAGGCAATGCTGCCCTCCGGGTCAAGGTGATCTTCAGCTGGTTGTCTGGATCTGCCCTTGCCGTCCAGCTGTTGTCTGTCGGGGGGCTGGCGGCCTTAAGTTGGCTGTGGTGTATCCAGGGAGTCACTTCGGCTACCTTGACGGCCGTTGGGGTGGACAGCAGGACTGTGAAAGGGCTTCACCAATAGGGCAGTGGCTGCTATGGACCGTAAACATGGGGGCCAACCTTTTGCGACGGCGTCAAGCTGTTTAGATAGATAGGCAACAGGGCGTTTCCAGGAACCCAACTCTTGGGTTAATACTCCAGTGGCCTGTCCGCTTACTTCGTGGACATATAGGTGAAATGGCTTGGCCAAATTGGGAAGGCCCAGTGCAGGGCTGGTGGTCAGAGAAGTCTTAATGGACTCGAAGGCCTTTGCTTGTTCAGGGCCCCATTCCAAGGGGGCCCTTTTAGGTCCACGGGTGGCATCATATAAGGGTCTCGACAGTAGGGCGAAGTTAGGGATCCAGATGCAACAGTATCCGGCATCTCCGAGAAAACCTCTGAGTTCCCTGCGCGTCTCAGGGGGCTGAAGGCGAAGAACCGCTTCCTTACGCTCTGAGCCCAGGTGTCGGACGCCCTGGGAAATGTAGAACCCCAGGTATTTTACTTCAGTTTGGTTCAGATGGGCTTTGGTCCATGACACTCGATAGCCGGCGGATCCCAGCAACCGCAGGAGCTCCGTGGTAGCAGTCTAACATTTTGAGGCGGAAGAACAGGCCAACAGAAGATCATCCGCTGGTCGGGTTTGGATGTGTAGGTAGCCAGATCCTGAGCAAGGGAAGTGCTGAAGATTGTCGGGAAGTTTTTGAACCCTTGGGGCAGTTGGGTCCAGGTAAGTTGTCCCCGGACTCCGGTGTCCGGGTGTTCCCATTCAAAAGCAAATATTGGCTGTGAGGCCTCGGCGAGGCGTATGCAGAAGAAAGCGTCCTTTAAGTCCAGTACAGTAAAATGGGTGGCTTCAGCTGGAATTAGGCCCAGAAGAGTGTAAGGGTTTGGCACCACCGGATGTATAGTGACCATGGCATTATTGACGCGTCGCAGGTCTTGTACAAGGCAATAGTCGTTGGACTGTGGTTTCCTTACTGGCAGCAGAGGAGTATTCCATGGAGATTGGCAGGGCCGCAGAAGGCCATAATGTAGAAGTCTTTGTAGATGACGGTAGATCCTCAAAATAGCAGGCCGGAGTAGTCGGTACTGGCGGACATGCACAGGAGTGGCCCCTGGCCGCAACGTGACTATCGCTGGTGGGATGTTGAGGGCTAAACCTGCGGGATATTTTCAGCCCAAACTCCTGAAATGGGCAGAGGTGGATGCACAGAGAGTTTGGGTGCTGATACTTGTTCATACAGCTGCCACTCTTCAGTCTGGGGAACAGAGAGGACCAGTAGGTGGGGTGGTTCGCCCTCAAGAGTAAGGGTGCTGTCTCCTGAGTCATTGAAAGATATGTGGGCTTGCAATTTGGAGAGGAGGTCTCGGACCAAGAGCAGGATCGGGCAGTCCGGCATGTAGAGGAACTGGTGACGGACTCGGTGGCCTCTGAGAACACACTCCCTGGCTTGCAGGAAGTTGTGGCACACTTGAGATCTGGTGGCGCCCACAATCGTTGTGGCTTGTGAGGACGTAGGTGCCACTTTGCAGGTTACAACCGAGTGCTGGGCTCTGGTGTTGACAAGGAAATCCAAAGGTTGGCCCCCTACAGACATGGTGACCATGGGCTCCCGGGGGCCTAGGCTAAAGTTGGAGCCCGGTCTGTCCTAGTAATCATCCTCGTCCATCTCGTCCATGGTGGTCAGACCTTCCAGGGCCTCATCCGGGTTCTTGAAAGGATACGATGGGGCGTTAGGCTGCAGGGAGGATGTTCCTGGGCCTCTTTCCCATTGGGAGAGCGTCGGCCGCCGGGGGGGTGACGGTTGGGGCATTTGTCCTTCCAGTGTCCATCCTGTTTACAGTAGGCACCTTGGTTGGGACCCAACGGCGGCCGGGCGTTCTGGTGGTTTATGTTGGAGTAGCCTCCCCGGGATCTAGGTGGGGCTCCGCCTCGGGGTGGGCGAGAAGGGGTAGTCGTCTGTCCTGCTTGATAGTCACTCATGGCCGCTGCCAGAAGGTCCACCTTCTTTCACATACGGCGATCATTTTCCCGCCTCTCCTCCTGGTCTCGGTTAACATAGACCTTCTGGGCCACGTTCATGAGCTGGGCGAGGTTCATGCCGTCGAACCCTTCCAGTTTCTGCAGCTTCCTCCGAATGTCACCTTGGCTCTGGGCGACGAAAGCAGAATTTACCATTCTCTGACTACCGGGGTCCTCAGGGTCGTAGGGGATGTATAGCCAGTAGGCTTCCAGAAGGTGCTCATAAAAAGCAGCCAGGCTCTCATCCGATTTCTGCAGGACTTACGTCACTTTACTGATGTTTACGGCCCGTTGGCCTCCCTTCTTGAGGCCTTCCATGAGGGCTAGGCGGAATCGACTCAAGGCTCGGGCCCCGTTTGCAGCGTTCGGGTTCCAACCCAGGTCAGTGTCCGGGGAAATCTCTGACAGCGGCCTGCTGGGCATTCATTCCGTCCCAGGCAGCAGGATCAGGGTGGTCCTCCAGCCACCGAAGGGCTGCCTTCTGTATCCGGGACCTTTCTTTGGTATTGAAAAGGTGAATTAGGAGCTGGCGGCAGTCCAACCATGTGGGCTGGTGGGTCTGCATTATAGTGGCCATAAGGTCGATCAGGGCCTGAAGTTTTTCTGTGTAGGAGACATGGCTGTATTCTGGCTGTATTCTGCCCCCCATCTGATCTAGCTATAACCAACCATCAGTTGTATGTAACTCTATGTAAATTTTATATGTATATATCTTATAAATAGTTTCCCCCGTTATCCTCCCGTTATGACTGTACCCCTGTTCTATGTAAGCACATTGTGTTATGTAAAAAACATTGTTGCATTGTTCAGTTGTAATGTAAACCGCACTGATCTTAATAGCGCGGTATATAAGAAAAGCAAATAAATATAAATAAATAAATAAACATAGTGTGTTTTCCAATTCATGAGGTCAGTTGTAGAAAAAGGCACATAAATGAGGCTGGATGGGCCGACAACCACTTGTTGGTTTTCATCTAACATGGGCAATCCATGGACCTCTCGGAGCGGCAATAGGCCCCCCTCCCCCGGTACTGGGCCCCCTCGAGGTCGGAGCTGAGGACCTGGTTTGAAAGGGGAGGAGGCGGCAGCTGGGAGCGGGAAAGATTGAACTGCAATACCCTGAGATTGAGGATCCGAGAAATCTAGTAGGTCCCTGTCTACCAAACTGCTGTTGGTGGAACTTGTAGAGAGGTCCAGGGATTGAGCGCCCTCGGTTGAGAGGGTTGCCGGTTCAGTTTTGGGGAGGTTCCTGTGTTGGGAGAGGGAGCCCGTCTCTATGGGTGTATGTACGCCCAGGGCGGGAATTGGGGGGGGGGGCGCTGGGGGTGTCATTTGGGTAAGGGGGCGGTGGAGCCGGAAGGGGGGATACAAATGGTTTCGCGGCCTCTCAAAGGGGCCAGGGGTGTCAGGGTTCCTGTATATAGGAGGCCTGGACTGATTCCTAGGGGCCCAGGGAGACCCATGACTGGGTCGGGACAGAAAAATTCAGCATTGATCTTCGTGGCACTTGATAAGCCACATGGGTTTTTTTAGAGCCGACTTCTAACCAGGAATCGATATATGGAAACTGGTCGGGATGACTCAGACGTACCACCTTGTGCACGTCCAGTATCCGGTCTAGATCGAGGGACCCTTCAGGCAGCCAATAGGGGCCACTCACGTTCACATAAAATTTCCAATCTGCTCGGGGTCATAGTGACGCCATAATCCCAAGAAAAACCCTTCTTAAAATTTTTAATCATACACTGCAAGGGAGTCATGGTGGACCCTCCCCCTCCCATATTCCCCGATACCTAACACACAACAATGTCAATGTCAACCGCTTTCCCCTTTTTGTGACCTGGGTGCGATCGCCCGGCCAGGAAATGCACTATTAAGGGGTCCACACTTGCTTGGTCCGCATGTGGGCCTCTCACTCAGTCAGGTATCACCCTCCCCAAAAGGAAAACACAACAGATTCCGATATAACAGGTTACAACACGAGGAGCGGCGGTTTCAGCCAGTTACTCGGCTTAATAGGGCCATCCTCAGGAGGTGATCAGTCTCCTTCAGGTTACAGGTCACAAGTAAGAGGTACAGAAGAAATATAAACAGGTAAAGGTAGAACTTACCAGATCCGGTATGCAAGTCTGCTTGGTTTCCGGCCCCGTGGAGGGTTCGTGAACGGGACCAGCCGGTCCCGCAGTCTCCGGGGTTGCCGAGTCGTCCCAACTGGAAACAGTCTGGTGGCGCCTTGGGACCTCACCAAGGCCCCGGAACCCGTCGGACCGCCGGTTGACCATTCCAAGACGAAAAACATCTTCGTTTCCCAGTCAGGGAACCACGAAATGTTATAGTTTCCTGACCCAGAAAGGACACCGGAGGCCTTCGTGAAAGCAAACCGCAGTTTATTAGCTGGCGTGAGCTCAGTAGAATCACTTCTCAAGACTGAGCCCCCGAGCACAGGTTACATGGGCATATATATTCTTACAATCATTATGCATATCCGGGAAACACCTCACATACAGTCGCGTCAGTATTCCATTGGTTCATGTGGGTCTGCTCTGGTGGCTAGCAAATCATGACTGACCTGGGAGAGTCTGGGGCATTTACAGAATCTAATGACATGCATTTCTAGCTGCGTAGCTTTCTTTCAAAGCAAGATACGGAACTAGAGTTGGGTTCTTACATGCCTGATGGATAAGGGGGTTTACGTCGACCTCAGGCTAGGCAGGGCCTACTTCAGTTCAGTATATTTTGATTTTATCCTGTTGCTGCAAAGGGATCCACTGTGTCTGTCCCATGCCATTTTGAATTCTGTCACTGTATTTGCCCCCACCACTTCCATCGGGAGGGCATTCCAAGCATCCACCACCCTTTCAGTGAAAAAGTATTTCCTGACATTGCCTTTCAATTTACCCCCTTGCAGCTTCATGTTATGCCCTCTAGTTTTACAGCTTCCCCATCTTTGGAAGAGGTTTGTTTGTTCATTATTTCTCTTTAAGTATTTAAAGGTCTGAATCATATCTCCCCTATCTCTCCTCTCCTCCAAAGTGCACATATTTAGGTCGTCAAGTCTCTTCTCATTAAGCTTCTGACGCAGGCTCAAAATCATTTTGTTCGCCATCCTCTAAACAGTTTCCAGTCTTTTTACATCCTTTGCAAGATATGGTCTCCAGAACTGAACACAGTATTCCAAGTGAGGCCTCACCAGTGACTTATACAGTGGCATTAGTACCTCTTCATTTCTGCTGGTAATTCCTCTTTGTATGCAGCCCAACATCCTCCTGGCTTTTGCCACCGCCTTGTCGCACTGTTTTGCCACCTTGAGATCTTGAGATCTCCTGATCCGTGCACACCAACCTCTCGCCCCCTATAACTTACATTTCCCTTGGATTTCTGCTACCCAAGTGCATGACACTGCACTTCTTTGCATTAAATCTTAATTGCCAAGCATTAGACCATTCTTCCAGCTTTTGTAGATCTTTCCTCATGTTAACCTCTCCCTTGGGGGAGTCACATTTTGCAAATTTTTGTGTCATCTGCAAAAAGACAGACTTTTTCATTCAGTCTTTCAGCAATATCACTCATAAATACATTGAACTGTGCCAGGCCCAGGACCGAACCCTGGGGCACCCCGCTAATCACCTTCCTTTCATCCGAGTGAGCTCCATTTACCATCACCTTCTGTCGTCTGTCAGTCAACCAATTTCTGATCCAGTTTACCACCTTGGGACCCATCCCAAAACTATTGAGTTTATTGATAAGACTCCTATGAGGAACAGTATCAAAGGCTTTGCTGAAATCCAGGTAGATGACATCCATCGCCTGCCCCTGATGTAGTTCTCTGGTCACCCAGTCAAAGAAATCAATCAGATTTGTTTGGCAAGATCGTCCTTCGGTAAAACCATGTTGCCTCGAATCTTGCAACCTGTTGGTTTCGAGAAAGTTCACTATTCGCTCTTTCAGGAGCGCCTCCATTACTTTTCCCACCACCGAGGTAAGGCTCATGGACCTGTAGTTTGTCACTTCTTCCCTGTCACCACTTTTGTGTAGAGGTACGACATCAGCCATTCTCCAGTCCTGAGGAACCTCTCCTGTTTCCAAGGATCTGTTGAAAACATCCTTTAACCACCCTGCAAGAACCTCTCTGAGCTCTTTCAGTATCCTGGGATGTATCCCATCCGGTCCCATAGCCTTGTCCATTTTCAGCTTTGCAAGTTGTTCTAACACCTCATCCTCTCCGAATGGTGTGGTATCTACTTCATTCCCATTTTTATATTTGGGAGTCACAGATGGTCCTTCTCCAGGATTTTCTTTAGTAAAAACAGCGCAGAAGTATTTGTTTAGCAATTTCGCTTTTTCAATGTCACTTTCCATGAGTCCGTTCCCAGCACTTCTGAGTCCTGCAATTCCAACTCTGATCTTCTTCCTTTCCGGAATATACCTGAAGAAAGTTTTGTCGCCACACTTCCATCTTTAGCCATCTTGTCCTCTGCCTTTGATTTTGCTATCCTTATTTCTCTTTTTGTCTCTTTGAGTTTGATCCTGTATTCATTTCTGTGTTCCTCTGTTTGCAAGCTTTTGAATTTTGCGAAAGCTGTGTTTTTTTACTTTATTTGAGCAGCCACTTCTTTGGAAAACCAAATAGGTTTCCTTATCCTCTTGTTTTTATTTACTTTTCTTACATATTTATCCGTTGCCCCTTTTATTGCCACCTTTAGTTTAGCCCATTGCAATTCCACTTCCCTTATCCCCTTCCACCCTGCCAACTCCTCCTTTAGGTACGCGGCCATTTTACTTGTAGAACAGTCAGAACGGAAGTTTGCAACTGTTCCTCATGAGCAGGAGCACTTCCCTTCAGAGGTGCTCCACTAGCCGTCCTCTTGACCAGGAGCAACTCTGGAAAGTGAAGAAAGGAAAACTGTTGGCAAAGAAGGAGCACCACAGTGCGCTCAACTGCCAAAGATAGCTAGGCTGACACCACATCTCTTCTCAGAGAACGCCAGGAGCTAGGAGAAATCCAGCATCTGCTGAGACAGAGAAAATGCTGAAGCTGCCCTTGGGGGATGGGTTTTTATACCAAGGGTGATGTCACAAAGCTTTGGGAATTTTTCTCTGTCTCACCATCTGCTGGCAGGAGGACACAACCCACTAGTCTGGACTGGTCTAGCAGGATGTATTTGGAGATTGGGCCCAAAGAAAGAGTACTGCTTCTTATGGGATCTGACTGCAGGCATTTCTGGGGCAGAGTCTGGGTGAGTTGCAATATAGGCATGTATTTTATAATAGACATAGGTACATGTGCAGAATTGTTTTGTTTTGGTTTTTTTTAATGCTGTCAAGTCTATGCTGACTCCTGGTGACCCAGCAGCTCCTGCGTTTTCTTTTTAACATCTTTATTAGTGATATAGCGGAAGGGCTGTCGGGTAAGGAAGCTACAGGGTAACCTATTTAAAACTAATAAGAGAAAATACTTTTTCACTCAACGTGTAATCAAACTCTGGAATTTGTTACCGGGGAATGTATTAAGGCTGTTAGTGTAGCTGGGTTTAAAAAAGGTTTGGACAAGTTCCTGGAGGAAAGGTCCATAAACCATTATTAAAAGGGACTTGGGATATCACTGCTTGACCCAATACAAGCATTGAGGAACCTGTGTCTTTTGGGGAAACTGCTGGTTTCCTGGATTGGCCACTGTTGGAAACAGGATACTGGGCTTGATGGACCTTGGTCTGACCCAGTATGGCATATCTTATGTTCTTATGCCTCTTTGCGGATGATACCAAAATCTGCAATAGAGCAGACACCCAGGAAGGTGTAGATAACATGAGGAGGGATCTAGCTAAGCTTGAAGGATGGTGTAGAATTTGGCAGCTGAGATTTAATGTTAAAAAATGCAAGGTCATGCATTTGGGTTGCAGCAATCCAAGGGAGCAATATAATATAGGGAGGAGTAGCCTAGTGGTTGGGGCAAGGTACTTCAGGCCGGAAGGTCGGAGGTTCAAATCCCACTAGAGGACAGCAACCTTGGGCCGGAAGGACTGGGGTTTCTAGTCCCACAGATGCTCCTTGTGGTCTTGGGCAAGCCACTTAACCCTCCATTGCCCATGTTCCCTGTAAGTATTAGTGTATGTGTCTCATATCCCTGCGTGTTAAATGTATCCCCCAATTGTGTTGTGACCGCTTTGATTGAAGGATAAGGCGGTATACAAAACTGTCTAAATAAATAAATAAATAAATAAATATATGGGGTGAAGTACTTTTGTCCACTAAAGAAGAGTGGGACCTCGATGTGGTTGTGTCTGATGATCTTAAAGTAGCTAAACAGGTAGAAAAGGTGACAGCAAAAGCTAGAAGGATGCTTGGGTGTATAGGGAGAGGAATGGCCAGCAGGAAAAAGGAGGCGATAGTGCCTCTTTATAAGTCTTTGGTGCAACCTCATTTGGAGTATAGTGTGCAATTCTGGAGACTGCACCTTCAGAAAGATATAAACAGGCTGGAGTCAGTACAGAGGGTGACTACTAAAATGGTTAGTGGTCTTCATTATAAAGCATATGAGGACAGACTTAAGGATTTTAATATGTACACTTTAGAGCAGGGGTCTCAAACTCAAATTGCTTTAAGGGCCAAATGAGGTCTTGTAAAGTAACCCGCGGGCCGCATAAGACGCGGGACCTCATTTGCATAAATACCATTCAAAGCGCAGACGTTAATAATGCACATTTCCCAGAGCTGACATATTCCAGTTAATACATTCAAAATAGATATTTTTCTACCTTTTGTGCATTTTTTTCAGTTGCAATTGTTCCAGCCACTTTCTTCTGGTTTCTTCGTGTCTTCTGCTAACTCTCCATCGTCTGCTGTCCATTTGTCCTTTCTTCTCTCTTCTAGTTTTTTTTACATTCTCTCTCTACATCTGCTTTAACATACTAATCTTTCTCCTTTTGCTCCTTTCTCATTCCTATTTCATCCACTCAAATTTTACCCCTCCATCCTCAATCACCACTTACTCTCCCAATACCCGGCCAATTGCAGATTTTTCTTCCCTCCCACACAAAATATTTTTCCCCTCTCCATTTCACTCTCCCAGCTCCATCCCATTCTAATCCTCCCCCAACATCAGCTCCCTTCTAGTTCCAGTCTCACCCAGCATCCATTCCCTTCTAGTCCCTGCATCAGCCCATTTCCAGTCCTAGCCCCACCATCAGCCCATTTCCTGTCCTAGCTCCCCCCGCACTAAGCCCATTTCCAGTCCTAGCAACCCCCCCAGTCCATTACCATTTCTAGCCCCCCCATAGCCCATTACCAGTCCTAAGCCCCCCAACAGCCCACTTCCAGTCCTAACCCTCCCATCACCCCATTTTCATTCTTAGTTGCCCCCCATAAGCCCATTACCAGTCTTAACCCACCAATTAGCCCACCTCCAGTCCTAGCCCCCACCATAGCCCATTACCAGTCCTACCCCCCCCCCGCTGCCATTAGCCCACTTCCAGTCCTAACCCCCTATTACCCCATTTCAGTCTTAGCCCCTCCATAGCTCATTACCAGTCCTAATTCCCCCCCATCAGCCCACCTCCAGTCCTTCCTAACCATCAGCCCATTTCCAGTCCTAACTCCCCCCCCATCAGCCCACCTCCAGTCCTTCCTAACCCCCATCAGCCCATTTCCAGTCCTAACCCCCCCTCCCCCCCATCAGCCCATTTCCCGTCCTAACCCCCCTCCCCCCCCCCATCAGCCCAGGTAAATAAAAAAAAAAAAAAACCCTGGCTTCTGCTGCTGCAGCCGTGGCAGCAGCAGAATCAGCTGTCCCGCAGCCCCTTCCCCTCTGCCCGGAAGAGCCCTGAGTCTGCTCCATCAGCTTGAAAAGCCCGCCGCTGATGGAGCAGACTCAGGGCTCTTCCGGGCAGAGGAGAAGGGGCCGCGGGACAGCTGATTCTGCTGTTGCCACGGCTGCAGCAGCAGAAGCCAGGTTTTTGTTTGTTTTTTAATTGACAGTTGATTCTGCCGCTGCCACGGTGGCAATGGCAGCAGCAGAAGCCAAGGGGGTTTTTGTTTTTTTTTTTCCCCTCCGTCGCGGGCCGCACAAAGTTCTTTCGCGGGCCGCGTGTTTGAGACCCCGGCTTTAGAGGAAAGGCGGAATAGAGGTGATATGATTGAGACGTTTAAATTCCTCCATGACATAAATGCACAGGGGGAGAGCCTCTTTCGATTGAAAGCAAGTTCTGCTACGAGGGGACATGGGATGAGGGTGAAGGGAGATAGGTTCAGGAGTGATATGCGGAAATATTTCTTTACGGAAAGAGTAGTGGATCCGTGGAATAGTCTCCCAGTGGAGGTGGTAGAGATGAGGACAGTAACTGTATTCAAAAAAGCATGGGACCAACACAGAGGATCTCTAAAGGTAAAAAGTGGACTGTTGTAGTTGTTGATATGGAAGGACAGACTAGATAGGCCATGTGGTCTTTTCTGTCGTCATTTTTCTCTGTTTCTATGACCGGAAGTAGATCGCCAGGTCTTTTCTTCCAAGGCAATGGAGAATAAAGTGACTTGCTCAAGATCACAAGGAGTGCTAGTGGGAAACAAACCCTGATCTTTTGGGCGCTAGGCTGTTGCTCTAACCGCTATGCTGGTCCTCCAAAAGCCAGATGAGATACGTGCAGAGTACACATGCACATTTCACGGCTGTTTCAGAGTGGAGGCAGAGCCTGGAGCAGTGGCCTGATGAGTAAGAATTTTTTTTTCTTTTTTATACTGTGCTCTTTAGAATCAGTGCGGTTTACATGTATACTTACAGGTACTTTTTTATTCCTTTGTCCCTGAAGGGCTCACAATCTAAGTATACCTGAGGCAATGGAGGGTTGAGTGGCTTGCCCAAGGCCACAAGGAGTGGCCATGGAACTAGAGACCCCAGTCCCTCCGGCCTGAGGTTGCTTGTCCCCATGTGGGAATTGAACCCCTGGCCTTCTGGCCTGAGGTCACCTGTCCCAACCACTGAGCCGCTCCTCCCACTAAGACACTAAGGTTTGATTCCTTGTAACTTTGGGCAAGTCATTTTACCCTCCATTGCCTCAGAAGAAAGGCCTCACAATCTATATCTTTGTTAGTGATATTGTAGAAGGGCTGTCGGGTAAGGTTTGCCTCTTTGTGGATGATACCAAAATCTGCAACAGAGTAGACAACCAGGAAAGAGTAGATAGCACAAGGAGGATCTAGCTAAGCTGATATTTAATGCTAAAAAGAGCAGGGTTGTGCATTTGGGCTGCAAAAATCCAAGGGAGCAGTACAGTGTAGGGGGTAAAGTACTTCTGTCCATGAAAGAAGAGTAGGACCTGGGCATGATTGTTTCTGATGATCTTAAAGTGATTAAACAGATAGAAAAGGCGACGGCAAAAGCCAGAAGGATGCTTGAGTGCATAGGCAGAGGAATGGCCAGCAGAAGAAAGGAGGTGATAGTGCCTCTGTATAAGTCTCTGGTGCAATCTCAGTTGGAGTACTCTGTGCAATTCTGGAGACCGCACCTTCAAAAGGATATAAATCGGAAGGAGTCAGTGCAGAGGGTGGCTACTAAAATGGTTAGTGGCCTTTGTTATAAACCATATGGGGATAGACTTAAATAGGTTAATTGGTTTTCCTTGAGTACTTCCAGTCCAGTCCCGACTTGTGGGTTGTCACCCCTTATCAGCAGCTTGGAGACTGATCATGAATATTTTAATGACATCACCTCCACCTACCAGCCTCAGTATTCTATTGACAATGCAGAACCCCCAGGAGCAACAACTAAGGACCAGCCAAAATCACTGCAACATCTCCCACCTCAAAGACAGACAGGATAACCCACATAAGCTAAGGAACCTCACCCTGCCCATTAAACAAACCCAGGTACTCAAATTCTCTTGACCAGTTTATGACCTGTAATACCTTTGCTATGTAGTATATACTTGACTTCTCTTGGTGAGAGGCAACGAAAATGAAGGCTAGAAAACTCCCCACAGGAGTCTCAATCAGCCACAGCATCGCGAGAATCATTATAGTCCCGGGCCTTCGCCGATGGAAGCAACTCTGTAGGCCCTGGATCGCTAACACCCCATGTACAGCTCAACCCAGAGAGGGTCCAGGACTGGACTGAAGGTAATCAAGGAAAGCCAATTAGTAGATAAATCCTAATTAACCCTTCCTTATCATACCTCCGGTCCAGTCCCAACTTGTAGGGTGTACTATAGCAGTATTAAACTTGGGAGGAACCCGTGAACCCAGCCTTCAGCACTGCCACTCTGAATCTCGTGTCCCCCACTGCCTGCACTTTGAGATGATAATGGTGTACAAAGGTATGTAACGACGACCACGTGGCCACCCTGCAGATGTCCACTGGGGAACTAGACTAGCCTCCGTCCAAGATGACGACTGTGCCCAGGTGGAATGAGTCCGTAATCACACAGGCAAACTCTTCCGCTTCAGCATATACATGGAAGAAATCGCTTCCTTAATTAACCTGGAAATGGAGGCCTTGGACACTGCCTCACCTTTACATGGTCGGCCAAATAATCTGTCCAACCTTCTAAAGGGCTCTGTCCATTTCAAATATCTATTCAGCACGTGGCGCACATCCAAAGGTTGTAACTGAGGGTCCTGCCCAGCTCCCACCTTACCTGATAACACTGGTAGATTCAAGTGAAAAACCAAGACGACCTTAGGTAGAAAGGAAGGCACCGACCACAGTACTACCTTTTCCTTAGAGATGAAGAGAAAAGGTTCCCGGCACGACAGTGCCTGCAATTCAGAGAGTCACCTGGCTGAACAGATGGCCACCAAAAAGACCATCTTCAGTGTCAAATCCTTCATCGTGCACGCCCGAAGTGGCTCAAAGGGCACCTTCGTCAGAACAGACAACCCAAGATTCAAATCCCAAAGAAGGACCAGTGATCTCACTGGTGGCTGGACCCGCTTCACTGTGCGTAAGAAACAAACTACGTCCAGATGAGTTGCTATGGATGTCCCCTGGACTCTACCCAATTAAGAGGTCAAAGCTCCCACCTGCACCTGGAGTGAACTGCAAACCAGGCCCTTTTCCAGTCCAGCCTGCAAAAATGCCAAGACGTCCAGGACCGAAGCTGTAGATGGCTGACAGGCGTGGTCTGCACACCAATCCTCAAAGATTCTCCACACCCGCATGTACGACAAGGAGGTGGAGCACTTCCGCACCTTTAACAGAGTAGAAATGACTGATGCCAAGTAGCCACATTTCCTCAACCTAGCTCTCTCAAGAGCCAGGCCGTAAGCGAGAATTGATCCACTTACGGCATTAATACCGGGCCTTGCATGAGAAGATCGGTCCAGGCTGGAAGCGCCATGAATGATCCACTGCCAACCAAACCAGATCCATGTACCATGGACATCGTGGCTAATCTGTTTCATCTCAGGACGACTGGACCTTGATGCACTTTGATCCTTTGCACCACTCGACCGATGAGCGCCCATGGTGGGAACACATACAGCAGCCCCTCTATGGGCCAGCGCTGCACTAATGCATCCAGCCCCTCTGACATGCACTCCTTTCTCCTACTGTAGAAGCGAGCCACCTTCACTGACTCGAGGTCGCCATCAGGTCCATGATCGGTGCTCCCCAACACTGAACCAGCAGAGCAAAAATTTCCACAATGAATGTCCACTTGCTGGAGTTGAGGTGATGCTGAGAAAATCGACTGCCATGTTGTCCTTGCTGGCCACGTGAGCCACAGAGAGGGCCAGTAGATTGTCCTCTGCCCACTCCAACGGTGGCATATGATCTTGCACTTCAGCTGTACACTGCCTGTGCCCCCTTGTTGAATGATGTATGCTACCGTGGTGGCATTGTCCAAAAACATGCGCACCACCTTGCCTTGCAGGAAGGACTGAAACTTCTGTAGTGCCAAAAAAATCCACTCTCATCTCCAGTCAATTGATGTGCCAAGTGTTCTCCACCACCAACCAGCAACCCTGCGCTATCTGGCTTTGCAGTGAGCTCCCAAACCTGTCAGTCATCAGTGGAAGCCACTGCAGTGGCTCCAGAGGCATCTCTGCCAACAGCTTGTCCTTTCAGAGCCACCACCAGAGGGACAGGTGAGGGACTGCGTGAGTAAGTGGTGCTGAGCTGACCATTTGCGCATTAGTGCCTTTTGTAATGGTTGCATGTGGGCTTGAGCCCAGGGCATGAGATCAATCTCCACCGCCATCGACCCCAGCACTTGCCACGCTGTAGGAACCTGGATCTGGAGAAACAGTCACACCTGACCCTGTAGAGTGTGCATCTGGTCTTCTGGCAACAACACTAGCCCCCTGTCTGTCCTAAACCGGGCCCCCAGGTACACCACATCCTGTGATGGCTGTAGCCAAATCTTTGGAAAATTGATGACCCATCCTAGACTCTGTAGATGGGCAACAACTCTCTGTGTGGCTTGCGTACTCTCCTCCTTGGATTTTGCTTGGATGAGCCAATCGTCCAAATAAGGATGCACCAAGATGCCTTCCTACCTCAACGCTGCAGCCACCACCATCATGACTTTGGTGAAAGTGCGAGGGGCGGTTGCATGACTGAAGGGAAGTGCAGTGCCCTGAACTGAAAATGCCCCATTGGTACCGCAAAATGGAAAAACCACTGATGCTCCGGCCACAACGGAATGTGCAGATAGGCCTCTGTGAGGTTGAGTACCATCAGAAACTCTGCTTCCCAGATGGCTGTGATGATCCAGTGCAGTATTTCCATTCTAAATTGGGGCACCTTGAGACAGCGATTCACATGCTTCAGGTCTAAAATGGGTCTGAATGCTCTCTCTTTTTTGGGGACAACAAAGTAGATGGAGTATTGACCCCACCCACATTGGTCTGGAGGCACTTCCACCACAGCCTGTAAGTCTCAAAGCCATGACAAAGTGTCCCACGTGGCCTTGACCTTGAGAGGTGCCTTGCAGGGGGACCATACAAAGACATCGGCAAGGAGACTGTAAAACTCAAGAGCGTAACCCTCCCGTATGACCTCCAGTACCCACTGGTTGGTCGTGATCTGGATCCAGGCACGGTAAAAATCCCGCAGCCTCCCCCTATAGGCACTAGCCTTGCCTGGACCCCCCTGATTTTATTGCAGCTTTTTTGAAGTGGCAGAGGAGGAGGCGTAACCTCCCTTGCCTGATCTTCAAAAGCCCCAAAAGGGTTGCCCTCTTACCGAAAATCTGCCTCAGTACAGTGCAAAGTGGATAGCGCAGAAGCATCAAAAGTCCCGTGATTGTATCTGTGTCAGACCTGCGGTCTATATTGGTTTCTGGCAACCTGCTGCCCTTGGACTCCTCCAAGTCCTTTACCAACTTATCTAAAGCTTCACCATGCAACAGCTTCCTCTTAAAGGGAAGCCTACTCAAAAGGGACTTGGAAGACACATCCGCTGACCAATTCTGCAGTCACAAATAATGCTGGGCGGCCACCGCCGAGGTCATACTCTTAGAGAGGCCTTTAATAAGGCCATAAAAGGCGTTTGCCAAATAAACAGCCCCTGACTCTAACTTAGCTGCCGTGCTGCCCTCACTGGAATAGTGGTTTTCTTTGTGACCACGGAAACTGCTGCATCCACCTTAGGCGAACACAGGAGCTCTTTTTCCTGCTCTGGTAGAGGATAGAGCCGCGTCATCACTGTATTCCTTTGAGCCTCACTTCCGGGACGTCCCATTCGTCCTGAATCATATGCTTAGTCACTCAATGGAGGGGAAATACTTTCAGTGACTTCCTGACTGCCTGGAACAAGCTGTCTTCCAAGGGCTCTTCTTCTTGCGGGACCTCTGCTGACATACTGAGGACCCGCATGACGGAGCGATCAGCGCCGCCAGCTCTTCCTGGCAAAAGACTCTCACAATCTGAGCCTCATCCTCTTGGGAAACTCACCTTCTTCCAGTTCTGCCGACTCTGCCGTGGCATCCTCCGCCACTGGGTCATTATCTTCCTCTGATCTCAGGGACCCTGTCTCATCCCAAAAGTCCTCTTCCAGATGCCTATGACTGGGACAGGGTTCCTCCTTCATTCGCTGGTTAGGGGCGTCCAAGAGACTGCGCTTCCTCATTCTTTCGTGCCCTACTGGGGAGCTCGACCCTCCCTGCTGCTTCATGCAAAAAGCTTTATGCATGAGCAGAATAAATTCAGGGGGGAACCCTCCAGTATATCTACCATCACAGCCTCCCTAGAAGATGATGGTTGGGGAGTTCTACCGCTCCCAACCTGTGCTTCCAGCACCGGCAGAGCAGATGGATTCGCGTCCATTGGCCTTGTTGCACCCCTGGTGTCTGAGAAGAGGGCTCGGACCCGTCCGAGGCCTTCTCTCTGTCACTCTTCTGTGACTTCACCTCCAAAAAACTCCACCTCTGCAGATTGAGACTCTGCCTCACAACTCATGAAAAACCTCGCTGTAGAGATGGAGTTTTTGCGCAACCCTAGTTAAGCGAGTGGCCTTAGAGGGCAGTGTGCAGAAGAACTAACTTCCTTGGGTTTGCGCCTGCTTTTCTGCTGCTTTCCCTTTTTTTATTTTTTTTTAAACGGCAAGTCCCACTAAAATAAAAAAATGTGAAGGCAGAACCCCCCCCCAGCGTCTGGGCCCAGTAAACCTCAATTCCCCTCGCTGGAAGGCACAGTGTGCTGTCTGAAAATGACACTATTTCCCGTGCACTATGGGATGGCCTGACAGACCGCATGCAGTCCTCAGCCCTGTCTGCACTCCCCCCCCCCCCCGCAAAAAGACGAACCACGGTAAAAGAAACACCTTCCCCGAAGAGCTGAGGAAGAAGAAACTCCCGTGCAACTCATCGTGTGCTTGGCCCTTCACGCGGCGGCAGTGGGAATTCTGTGCAGGCATCTGGCTTCGCGGCAGGCAGCGGCACCTCACCCACTGAAGGGATCGGGAGCCGCTGCAGTCAAACCCGGTCTCCAGCAATTCAGATCCCCCAGCCCTTACCGGCACCACGGGCTCCTGAACCCTCTGGGCCTAGCCCACTGACTTTTTCCTTTCTCATTTTTTTCAATGTACTTTATTGCAAACAACTGTGATTCCAGTTTTAAAAGGCTCCAACAAAACCAACTCAAAGTGAAGAAAAAATCCCAAAATGTCTCTTATTTGTTCCTTCAGTGAGCCCAACTGGTGGGAGTCACCCTTTTCCAGCTGCTTGGAGACTGAAATACTGAGGCTGGTAGGTGGTGCCAGCTGGTATATGAGGTGATTTTATTTTATTTGGATGATTTTTACGAATATCAAGAATCAAAGCGGTTTACAGAGAACAAACAATTTTTTACAGGGGATATGGAGCATAACTAAAAATACTGTATCACATTTCGTACAGGGAAATTTGTATGAACTTATTTACAAATAAACATTTACGGTGAGATTATGATACAGTTTACAGTATTATGTTTGGGTTAATTATATTGGAATGTATCAGAGCGTGTGTGTGTTGGGTGAGTGTTGAACATTTTCAATTATGTTGGCAGGGCATCCGTTTCTGTTTGTGTGTTTCCATAATGCTCTGAAAGGAGTAGTCTTGCTCTTTTTCCGGAATGTAGATAGGGCGTTCCATAGTGTGGGGGCATATGTTGGGGGTGACAACACACAACTCGGGATGAGACTGGAGGTACAATAAAAAAATCTTAATATGTATGCGTTAGATGAAAGGCGGGATAGAGGAGATACGATAGAGACGTGTAAATACCTCCATGGCATAAATGCACAAGAGGAGAGCCTCTTTTGATTGAAGGTAAGCTCTATAACGAGGGGGCATAGACTCAGGAGTAATATGCGTAAATGTTTCTTTACGGAAAGAGTGGAATAGTCTCCCAGAGGAGGTGGTAGAGACGAGCATAGTAGCTGAATTCAAGAAAGCATGGAATAAACACAGAGGATCTCTAAAGGAAAAAAGGGGACTGTTGTGTGTTTGATATGGAAGGGCAGACTTCATAGGCCATGTGGTCTTTTTCTGCTGACATGTTTCAGCCCTTGCCTAGAGGACCCAGGGGCAGCTGAGTACATTGCATTTTTTGTAAATTTGTGCAACATTGGGGTATCTTCTGGGAGCCAAACACGTTTAAAAGAGGTGCATATTAGGCTTCTCACATAGGCGCCCTATTAGGGAACTACCATCATGAGGACATGACTATGTATATAATTATATTTTTTTATGAAACAAACTTTAATATTTAAAAGTACAATGCCCAATTCTCAATTTTACAGGAATGTTCTGGGAAGGGTGGTGTTGGAGTGATCATGAGTGTTCAATGTTTCATTATCAAAATCTCAGGGGACTGAAAGTTAATATGGGGGAGGCGCAGGTTTTCTTGGGGTGACGAACCCCTTGTATCCGCCCTGTTGCCAGACCGGCCTTTGTGGAATTTTCACCAGCAGAACTAAGTGAGTTTATCTGGAATTCGCTCAAGCTGTTCATACTGCGGGAGACTCGCTTTGTTTCTCTCGGCCTATCTCTGAACTCTTCTTCGCTCCCTTCCCTCCCCCTCTGCGTCCCAGCCAGGGCTGAGCTGGTTAGGACAGAGCTGGAATCAGCTTACAGAGGAGTGACTCACCTCCTGGCGCATCAATAGCACATAGCACACCTCCCTTCTCCTCTCCTCCTAGCCCTGCTGCTATTTGATGTACCTGTGCGCCCTCCCTCTCTCCCTGCTGCCTGTGAGGACCACACCCTGTACACAAGCTGCTGTTTTGCCAGGTGTAATAATAGGGTACAGGAAGGGTAGCCCAGTGCGAGCTTCTGCTGCCACGCCCGTAGTGCAGTGCACTTAACCCCTCCTTTGCAGCTGCTGCCTCAAAGAAAAGTCCTTCCATACCCTACCCACCCGTCGCCCTCAGCTGGCAGCCTGCCTGGGCAGTGGCAGAGAAAGTGGGGTGGGAGATGGGAAGGAGGCGATGCACACACTCACCGATGATTCAGACATTATTAGACAGACAGGGCACGGCGGAAAAATCATGTCCTTTGTTACATAAGGCCTTTCACCTGAACAGAATCCCAAAGCACTTGACACATCCTCTGAGGCGGATTCTCAGTGAAGTTTGCAGAAAGCAGGGGAGCAGCGTGAAAAAGGAAGGACCCTACAGCTGTGAACCCAAGCCCAGAGAGACAGGGGACTTCTCCATGGTCACACTGCGGGAAGCTCTGAGACTCTGCATTTTATGTAGTCACTCTGGTCCTTAAAGCATCGGGTTTTGTGAATGTAAAATCTAGTGGGCTGCATTTCATCTCCACAGTAAGCAGAGGAGTCTTTGATCTCCCACAATTCCATGACAGCAGAAGGGGCACAAAATCCAAGTCCTACCGATGGAATTGCCCAGCTGCCACAAAACCGCTGTGGGGGACTGCGGGTCGAGCCAGACAGAGTCAGTGCCTTTTCATTTCCGCCTGGGGCAGGATTTAAAATTTGGGTGCCCACAGACAAGACCAGACAGCGGATCCCAGGGAAAGGGAGGCTGTCAGAGATTGCTAAAAAGAGCAAAGAAGGCCACAGTGCCCCAGCGGCGCTGCCATTTGACACCTTCAAACTCTGGCACCCTAAGCAGCTGCCTGTGCCTATATCCAGGCCTGTTTCCACCCCCACCTTAACAGTGGCACGAGAGGAAGAGCAGGGCTCTTTCGAGTCATCTCTCCCCTGCTGTCGAACAACAGATGAAAGCAGTAGTGCAAAGGGGGAGAATGGGGCCCTTTTACAGTGCTACTCTCCTAGTCCCCTGACCAGCGCAGGTGGGGGGAAGAAGTGTAAAGGGGTCGCCAGTGCTACTCTCCTAGTCCCCTGATCAGCGCAGGTGGGGGAAGAAGTGTAAAGGGGTCGCCAGTCACTTCATGTATTTGAAAAGTTGCCTAAGGGGCTCCGGGGCTGCAGCAGGTGGGAAGCTCCAGGGGGTGAGAGAGGGGAGTTGAGACTGGCTGGGTCATTTATTGTGTAGAGTGAGGTGATCAGGAGAGAGTGAGGGATGGCAGGCTGTGAGAGAATGAGTGTTGGGTCTGGAGGGGTTGTGGAGCCTAAGGGGGGGGGGATCTTTCCTCCCTCTTTTGATCCAGGATCCCCTCCTCTTCCTCCTCTTCAATCTTCTCCTCCTTCCCTCCCCTCCGCCTTTGCTCCCCCTGCCTGAGATCCTGTCTCCCTCTCCCCAATGTCACATGTCGCCTCCCCTATTCTCTATCCCCCTCCTCCCTTCCCAAGAGAATAAAAAACCCAAATACTGGATTTAGTTCACACCTTTTCTCAGAGTTCAAGGTGAGTTATATTCGGGAACAAGTAGGTATTTTCCTGTCCCCAGAGGGCTTCCCATCTAAGTTTGTACCTGCACAGGCGAGAAATATCAGGTGAAGGATAAGTTTAGAAAGTGTTTATTTTTCTGTGTGCATTTCGTGTCTAGTTTATAAAGTAAATAGGGGCGTAAGACATTGCAAACCCATGTTAAATCTAGGCGTGACCCTGTAAATGCCCACAATGAGATTTTTCAAGGTCGCGCGTATAGTATTTTATAACATATCCGCGCACTTTGCCCAAATTCCAGCACGCGCAGCTCCGCAGTGAGAGTATGTGCCTTCGGATTTAAGCATGTACTTAGCAAATAGCGACTGGCAAATGTCACAGGAAATCACTAAAATACTGTGATTTACCCACGTAGAGGGCGCCTTATACAGTTACCTCCAGAAAGCCAAAACGTTCAACATATAAATATGCTATGTAACTGCTGCAGGATTTTGGAAACTTTGCCAAGTCTTGCTGCTGAGTCTTGGAAAATCTGCAGCAGGAAACTAGCACTAGGTTTCCCCAGTACACAGTGCCCTAGGGCAGCATTGCAAGGAGAGGGGGAGGGGGAGGGGCAGCATTGCAAGGAGAGGGGCAGGGAGAGGGGGAGGGGCAGCATTGCAAGGGGGAGGGGGAGGGGCAGCATTGCAAGGAGAGGGGCAGGGGCAGCATTGCAAGGGGGAGGGGGAGGGGCAGCATTGCAAGGTGAGGGGCAGGGGGAGGGGAGGGACTCTGTCTTAGCTCTGCTTCAGGTCTCTGACATCTTCACAGCTAAGCTTACTGAGAGAAGGATTTTGTGGTTGCAGTCACGGCAGCTCCTATATGGAAGGATTTACCAGTCTTCTTGTTCCACTGGTGCTTTAGATGGTTTGAGCTCTGAACTGAGCAGATGTCATATGCCTGGTCTGCGAATACAAAAACATAGAAACATGACGGCAGATAAAGACCATGCGGCCTATCCAGTCTGCACTTCCATTCCAACTACTAAGCTCTGCAGCCCCTTTTTTTCCTTTAGAGACCTTCTGTGTTTGTCCCATGCTTTCTTGAATTCATACTGTCCTCGTCTCTACCACCTCCACTGGGAGACTATTCCATGGATCCACTACTCTTTCCATAAAGAAATATTTCCACGTAATATCCTGAGTCGATCCTCTTCATCTTCATTCTATGTCGCCTTGTTGCAGAGCTTGCCTTCAATCGAAAGAGGCTCTCCTCTGGTGCATTTATGTAAAGGCTACCTCCAGCATATTTAGGTCGTACTGACCTTCTTAAATAAAAGTTGAATAAAAGGAGGGTCTGTCATTTGAGAGTGTTGTTACACCCTCACGACAGACGATCCGACAAAAATAGTATTTTCTGGTTGATTTCCACCGTCAAGAACATGTTTTGATATTACATATGGGAAATAGTGAGTGATCCTTTATAGTGCCCATATACCTTATGACAAAGCCCACTGACCATTTTAATAGCCACCTGCACCCACTCCCACCTCCATATATCCTTTTGAAGATGCGGTCTCCAGAGTTGCACACAATGCGCCAAATGAGGTCGCACCAAAGACTTATACAGAGGCATTATCACCTCCTTTCTTCTGCTGGCCATTCCGCTCCCTATGCACCCAAGCATCCTTCTAGCTTTTGCTGTTGCCTTTTCTACTTATTTAAGATCATCTTTAAGATCATCTTTAAGATCATCAGAAACAATCATGCCCAGGTCCTGCTCTTTTTTCATGGACAGAAACACTTTGCCCTCTGAACTGTACCACGCTCCTGAATTTTTTCAGCCCAAAGGCATGACTCTGCATTTCTTAGCTTTAAATCCCAGCTGCCCAATCGTTAATCATTCTTCAAACGTTGCTAGATCTTTCCTCATGTTATCTAGTTCTTCCTGGGCATCTATTGCAGATTTTGGTATCATCCGCACACAGGGCTGGCTCAACCACTAGGTGAACTAAGCTGTCACCTAGGACAGCAGGTCCTGGTGGGCAGCATTGCCCCCCCCCCTTCTTCCAGTGAAGCTGCAGTTTGTTGCCGCCCAGGCTGTTCCCCCTCCCGGCATCCATCTTCTCACCTGGGGGGAGGGCTAGCACAGAGATGCCTGTGTTAGCGTGCTCACGGCCTACTGCTCCTGCCCAACAGGAAGTTGCATTTGAGAGGTGCAAGAATCGCAGGCTGTGAGCACTTTAAAACCAGACGCAGCAGAGGCATCACTGTGCTACCCCCCCTCTCCTCCCATGTGAGAAGATGGATGCTGGTGGGGGGGGGGGGGGGGAGGCAGCACTACCATCATTGGGAGGCAACATAGAGGGTTTGTCTAGGGTGGCAGCAACCCTCGGGCCGACCCTGTCACAAAAAGACAAAGCTTACCCAACAGCCTTTCTGTAATACCACTTACGGTATCATCGTTAACTAGGTTACATCTGAGTGATTAAAGGCCTATGTGTGTACAGAGGTGCGACAACATCCTCCTAGCTGCCAGTATTTTCAGCTCCTGCTGCACTCGGCATCTTGACAGGGCCTCTCCTGGTATTTTCACCCCTGCACTGCTTTCAGCCCCTGTGCTTTCTGCATTTTTAGGAAAAACCACTAAGTGCAGGTCATCAGTGTAAAAGTAACAGCTCATTCCCAAATGCTGAATCATAGTGGTTAACGGGGCAAGGGATAAACTGCAGAATGACCATCGTGGCGTGGCATGGGGGACAGGAAGAGAGCTAGACTCGGCAAACTTCCATTTGAACACAAATGAGCAGTTATACACAAAAGAACAGCAGCATGCACCATGCCTGGTTCCTGCAGGCGTGAGACCAATAGGGAATGATCTACTAAGTCGAAAACAGAGGACCAAAGGGATCGTCTTTGCCCCATCCAGATTCACCGTTCTTTCACTGGTCAGAGCAACCAAAGCAGACTCGGTGCTGATGATGTCAGAGATGGAGACAGGCATTACTCCATCTTGGACACAACGAGAAGGTTGGAGACTGGTGAGCGGAGGACAGCGGCGATACTTAGCCTCTTCTCTGTCCTCAGTGATCCGGACAAGGGACTGAAAATCGCTGCTCTCAGGATAACGTCTGCGTCCACCCATGCTCCGCCCCGACCCCTGTCCCGATAGCGCCAAAGAGTCAGTACGAAACTCGTCACACAGACCTGACCAGTGACACTGGGTTATGTACGTTCTCTTGTAAGTAATCAGGGGCTGGCACAAGGACAGGATAAATAATGAAATGTATATCTTGGTGATGCAGACTAGCTGCAATTTTTGCTCTAGGATCATGTCGTGTATCAAAATTGATTCTGACTTAATGGAACAAGCATTAAGTACGCCTGGCTGACAGGGCAAGCTTGTGAAAAGTGTAGGCTGAACAGAAGATTTTGGGTGTGACGAGAGAGAGAGAGAAGGTACCTGGGGCGTTGCTGAAGGGAATAACTGTGTCTTGGTCTGTTAACGTGAAGATCCTGGCTGCACGACCAATACATATAGACTGTGTCCTCAGAGCGAGTCTGGGGTGAACATCTCAAGAGACAGTGAGAATTATTTATTTAGCTGTGCTTCTAGGCTGCTTTTCACCAGGTTCAAACAACTCAAAGATACAATAAAACAAGGAGTGTATACATTAACTGTGTACAAATAACGTGACTATGTACAGATAACTAAATTATATATAATGATTTGTATTTGTTGGGGTGAATGGGTGAGTGGGATTAAGTTACAGGACCATACTGTCCGATGAACAGATGAGTTTTCAGATGTTCCTGAATGAGGAAAGGTCTTTGATGCATCTGATGGTGGTGGGGAAAGAGCCCCATAGGGTTTGTGCAAATGCCCTTAAACCAGCCTGCTGGGTGCTCTTAGCTTTTGAGTGGGGATGGTCAGTGTTGCTATTGGATTGGCAGCTGGCTCTGGTTGGAAGGGATGAAGAAGCTTTTGAGGAGATGGGAGGAGGAGAGACCAGATAATACTTTGTGGGTTGTCATCAACGATTTGTATTTGATGTGATTGTTGAGGGGAAGCCAGTGGAGTTGCTTGAGGATGGGGGTAATGAGTTCTTGTTTAGACATCGCCAGAAGGGTACGTGCGGCAGTGTGGAGAGGCTACGTAATGGGAGAATAGTTGATTGTAGGAGACCTTGATAAACAGAGTTGCAATAGTCGAGGCTTGGAAGGATTGCTGTTTGGAGTGCTGATCCGAAGTCAGGGGGGTCCAGGATTGGTCAGAGGTGTTGGAGAGTGCGGATCTTGTAGAAGATTGAGTTCGCTGTTTTCTTCACTTGTTGTTTGAAGGTGAGGTTATGGTCAAGTGTGATACTGAGGTATTTTATTTCTTGCTATACCTTGATATGCATTTTGTTTAGTATTGTAGTTGCAGGGGGAGTGAACATACTATCCTTAGTGACAAAGACGGCTTTGGTTTTCTTGTAGTTGATGGAGAGGTGGTTGCTTGTGAGTCATTGTGAAATTTTAGAGAATCAGAGTTGTAACTGTGCCTATGTGTGTTGATTAGTGTCGAATGAGGTAAAGATGAGGCTGTAATCAGCACAGAGATGGTAGAGTAAGTTGTGGGACTTGATAATCAAACAGAGTGGTTGTAGATATATGTTAAAGAGCAGGGTGAAGAGGGAGAAGCCTTGTGGGATGCCTTGAGTTTGAGTGAATGGGGAGAAGATGTCTCCCATCTTAATTTGTTTCTGATGGTTGGACAGGAAGGATTGGAATCACTTCAACACTGTATTCTGGATTCTGATAGACTGGAGGCATTGGAGAAGGATAGTGTGATTTACTGAGTCAAAAGCAGCTGAGATATTGAGGGAAACTAAGATAAATCCTTGTTGCAGACTGGATGCCTCGGATGAGCTTGTTTAGGAGGGAGAGGAGGAGGGTTTTGACTCTGTAGTAGGGGCAGAAGCTGTGTTCTCAGGGGTCAAGTGGAGTATTACGGTAATTTCAATATAATCCTGGAGTTGTTGGCATACCACTTTTTCTATTATTTTGGCCATGAAAGGAAAGCTGGTGATGGGTCTGTATGAGGTAGGGTCCATTGAGTCGAGGTTGGGGTTTTTTGAGTATTGAGCAGATAGAGGCTAATTTGAGGCTGTTGGGTATGAGTCCTTGGGTGAGGGATGATTGGGTGAATTTAGTGATGATAGGGCTGAGTTCTGTTTTCATTGCCTTAATCCAGGAAACATAGAAACATGAAACATAGAAACATGATGACAGAAAAAGACCACAAGGCCCATCTAGTCTGTCCTGGAGACTGGACATGGATCAAGAGGGGAGGTGGTGGTGTTGAGTGAGGAGATGATGGTTTCAATATGGTTTGTGCTTATGGGGGTGGAAGGATGACAAGGGTACAGTAGTGGTGGATAGCTGGGGTAAAGAGGGATCTCGTAGCTGAGGATGTTGTGGTAGGTGGTTGTAGTAGTTCGCTAGATGGTGAGGGTTGATTGTATTACCCAATGTAAGCTTGGTTGGGAGTTTAGTTAGTTGTTTCACAATACTGAAGAGTTCTCTTGGATGGTTGAGGGATGAATTGATTAGCTTAGAGTGTTTTTTTTGCATTGTCTGTTGAGGTCCTGTATTCATCCAGCAGATTCATGTAGAGGTTGCGGATGGTGGGGTGTTTAGTTTTTCATCATTTTCTTTCTAGTTTTCGTAGACAGATTTTGATTCTCCAGAGTTCTGGTGTGTACCATGGGGTTTTAGGGGTTTTGTTGGACTTGTGATGTAAGTTGGTTGGAGCTGCTAAGGCTGTCTGGATGGTCTTGTTCCATTAATCTGGAAATGCTTCAGGGTCATTTGCTCTGTCATCAAAAAAAGAGAGTGTGTTGTTGAGGAAGTCTTCTTTGTTGAATTGTTTGAGTCTTCTCTTTGTTGGTTTTGTTGGACTGTGAGAGAGTCTGATGAGGGATGGAAGACTGAAGTTGATAAGGCAGTGGTTGGACCGGGGAACTGGTTGTATTTGTAATTGTGTACGGAGTGTGGAGGGGAGGCATGGTTGTTGATAAAGATCATGTATGCGATAGGGGGCGAGAGGTTGGTGTGCATGGACCAGGAGAAGGACCTTGGAGTGATTGTTTCTGGGGATCTCAAGGTGGCGAAACAGTGTGACAAGGCAGTGGCAAAAGCCAGAAGGATGCTGGGTTGCATACAGAGAGGAATTACCTGCAGAAAGGAAGAGGTACTAATGCCACTGTACAAGTCTCTGGTGAGGCCTCACTTGGAATACTGTGTTCAGTTTTGGAGACCATATCTCGCAAAGGATATAAAAAGTCTGGAAGCGGTTCAGAGGAAGGTGACCAAAATTATTTGGAGCCTGCATCAGAAGACTTATGAAAAGAGACTTGAAGACCTAAATATGTACACTCTGGAGGAGAGGAGGGACAGGGAAGATATGATTCAGACCTTTAAATACTTAAAAGAGTATTAATGAACAAACAAACCTCTTCCAAAGATGGGGAAGCTGTAAAACTAGAGGGCATAACATGAAGCTGCAAGGGGGTAAACTGAAAGGCAATGTCAGGAAATACTTTTTCACTGAAAGGCTGGTGGATGCTTGGAATGCCCTCCCGATGGAAGTGGTGGGGGCAAATACAGTGACAGAATTCAAAATGGCATGGGACAGACGCAGTGGATTCCTTTACAGCAACAGGATAAAATCAAAATAAACATATCTCTTATATCTCAACAAATAGGGGTGACCTACACAGAGCAATGGGTACACCTCTAAACAAACGCATGGGGAGGGGTGACCTGCACGGAGCGGCAGGTGCACCTACTTTTGCCGCCTTGTTGGGCAGACTAGATGGACCAGACTGGTCTTTATCTGCCATCATATACTATGCTACTATGTCGAGAATGTTGCTTTTGTCGTGGGTGAAGGTTTGTACTATCCGCTCAAAGTCCATGGCTTTCATAGCATCTAGGAAGGTGGTGGCCTGGCTTTGGTGGAGGGAGGATGGTGGTTGTGTGTATTCTAGAATGACGGTTAGGTTGGAGGCAGGAGAGGATGGAGGCCGGTAGACGAGGCATAGTGTGATGAGTTTATTTGAGATGGTGAGGGTGTCAGATCCGCTTGTGCTGTTGGAGGCTTGGGTACTGAAGTTGGGTTGGAGCTGGGAGAAGATGAGGACTCTGCCCCGTTGAGGTTGGGATCAAGGGCAGTGATGTAATTGGTAACCTTGAGGAGTGAGATGATTCAATAGAACCGAGTCTGTTTCATGTGTCCAGGTTTGATGTCCAAATCTTTTGTGACGAGATCTCTGATTAGCTGGATCTTTTTCTTGATTGAATGGGCATTTATTAGTGTGTAATTGAGTGTAGGCGTGGGATCAGAGGAAGAAGGGTGTGTGCCTGCTGGATGCAGAAGGGTGTGATGGGGGGGGGGGGGTGCTTTTCTTGGTTGGGTATGTGCATATAGGAGGAGAGTGAGGAGTAGGATAAAGGAGGAGTGATTATGAAATGACTGTGGGGGAACAGGTAGGCACTGGAGGTTAAGGATAGCACTACGAGGCTAGTGGTGCTGCTGTGTGTGTGTTGGTACCTTGTTCCTTTAGGTGGCTGTAGATTTAGCTGGTGGCACTCAGGTAGTTTCTTATTCTTCCATCTAACTGGCTGAGAACTATCAGATGCGGTTTATGGTTCCACCCCTGGTGGGGTTAACGGGGGGAGGGGTATATAGGTTTGTTGTTTCCGCTGGGGCTAATGACAAGAAAACGTTTGAAGTCACTGTTATAGTTTGGGTCGCTTGAGAGGCCCATGAAGGAAGGTAGTAGGTTGTGCACCACAGTACTAGAGGTGTATGCCATCTTTGCTCTCAGGGTATTTATTTATTTACCAATTCTTCTGTACCGTGCTATTTAGATCAGTGCGGTTTACATTCAAACATCATCTCTACAAGGCAGGCACTCTGCGTTGTATTTACAATGAACGGGGAGAACAACTTGGAAGTAACTGAGGGAAACTATCTACATCATATTTACTATCTACATCATATTTACACTGGTAAAAAAACGTATTTACGCTGGGTGCCTGAAGTCTATTTTCGGGAGTACTGTTGGGAGATTGAGCTGATTATCCTTTTTCGTGTTGGGTCTGGTTGGACGGTGCAATGGGTGATTGGCTGATGTGCATCCTGCTTGGTTACTGAGGCTGGATTCGGGGTAGTATCTAGTGAACAGATGATGCTTTAGTGCCTTTCGGAGGTAGCAAGAGAACAGATGCAGCCACGTGAGGGGTTTGAACAGCGGTCTTCACGCTCATCCTGGAGGTTTTCAGGATCTCCCTAATGAATATGCATGAGAGAGATTTGCATCCCAGTATTCCAGCTCCCGCATTTGCTGGAGGCTCCTCCTCGCCTGCTGTGACCCTTTGGCTTCCTGCTCCTCTTGCGCTGTAGCCGGTCCTGTCTGCTGGGCTTTGATCCAGGTACCCGTCGCTCCTTGTGAAACCTCGGAACAGGTCCCAGAAGGAGCGCGCAGGAGGCTGCCGCCTGGGGTGAGCGCCCTCTGCTGTACGGTCCGCGCACCTTTGAGCCCAGCAGCAGCAGCTGCAGCCCCTCCCCTCCGCGCGTATTAGTGGGCGTGGGTCCTTGCCGGCTCCGCCCCCTCTCTCGCGCCCGAGGCCGGCGATCGGCGCGCGCGCTCTGCCTGGATCCAGGGATGTCCCGCAGTGCGTGACGGCGACGGGAGCTCGAGCCCCCAGGTGAGTCCCCGGGAGGGAGGCTGCTGAGGGCTCGCGCCAGCTTTGGCAGTCCTTAGTCGCTTTAGGCCGACTGGACGCACCTAACAGCAGCATTAGCAAATAATAACAATGCGATCCTATGTGCAGTGCAAGACAGCCCCGGGCTAGTGCATACAGCGCGCTTCCTGCTCTACCAGGGTATTGCCGGAGGAAGGTGTTCAGCTGCTCCGACAGTCCGCCTAGTGCTGTACAAAGAACATTATTGACAGTGCGCCTAGTGCTGTACGAGAGAGTATGATATTAACAGAGTGCTGACATTACTGCACCATCAAGTATTAATTATATCAGAGCGTGTTGATAGTGTGCTTAGTGCTATATCAGAGAACATTACATTAATAGAGTGCTGTACCAGAACTTATGATATTAACAGAGTGTTGACAATGTGCCTAGTGCTGTACCAGAGCATGGTAACAGACTGCTGACATTACTGCTTATCATTGCTGTACCATCAAGTATTATATCAGAGCGTGTTGACAGTGTGCTTAGTGCTATACCAGAAAACATTATATTAACAGTGCTGACAATGTGCCTAGTGCTGTACGAGAGTATGACAGTGTGCTGAGTGCTGTACCAGAAAGTATGATATTAAGAGTGCTGACATTAGTGCACATTATTGCTGTACCATTAAGTATTATATTAACAGCGTGCTGACAGTGTATGTGGTGCTGTACCAGAGAATATTATATTAACAGAGTGCTGACAGTGTGCCTAGTGCTGTACCAGAGAATATTATACTAACAGAGCGCTGACAGAGTGCCTAGTGCTGTACCAGAGAATATTATATTAACAGAGCGCTGACAGTGTGCCTAGTGCTGTACCAGAGAATATTATACTAACAGAGCGCTGACAGTGTATGTGGTGCTGTACCAGAGAATATTATATTAACAGAGCGCTGACAGTGTGCCTAGTGCTGTACCAGAGAATATTATACTAACAGAGCGCTGACAGTGTGCCTAGTGCTGTACCAGAGAATATTATATTAACAGAGCGCTGACAGTGTGCCTAGTGCTGTACCAGAGAATATTATACTAACAGAGCGCTGACAGTGTATGTGGTGCTGTACCAGAGAATAGTATATTAACAGAGCGCTGACAGTGTATGTGGTGCTGTACCAGAGAATATTATATTAACAGAGCACTGACAGTGTGCCTAGTGCTGTACCAGAGAATAGTATACTAACAGAGCGCTGACAGTGTGCCTAGTGCTGTACCAGAGAATATTATACTAACAGAGCGCTGACAGTGTATGTGGTGCTGTACCAGAGAATAGTATACTAACAGAGCGCTGACAGTGTGCCTAGTGCTGTACCAGAGAATATTATATTAACAGAGCGCTGACAGTGTGCCTAGTGCTGTACCAGAGAATAGTATACTAACAGAGCGCTGACAGTGTGCCTAGTGCTGTACCAGAGAATATTATACTAACAGAGCGCTGACAGTGTGCCTAGTGCTGTACCAGAGAATATTATACTAACAGAGCGCTGACAGTGTATGTGGTGCTGTACCAGAGAATATTATATTAACAGAGCGCTGACAGTGTGCCTAGTGCTGTACCAGAGAATATTATATTAACAGAGCGCTGACAGAGTGCTTAGTGCTGTACCAGAGAATAGTATACTAACAGAGCGCTGACAGTGTGCCTAGTGCTGTACCAGAGAATATTATACTAACAGAGCGCTGACAGTGTATGTGGTGCTGTACCAGAGAATATTATATTAACAGAGCACTGACAGTGTGCCTAGTGCTGTACCAGAGAATAGTATACTAACAGAGCGCTGACAGTGTGCCTAGTGCTGTACCAGAGAATATTATACTAATAGAGCGCTGACAGTGTGCCTAGTGCTGTACCAGAGAATATTATATTAACAGAGCACTGACAGTGTGCCTAGTGCTGTACCAGAGAATAGTATACTAACAGAGCGCTGACAGTGTGCCTAGTGCTGTACCAGAGAATATTATATTAACAGAGCACTGACAGTGTGCCTAGTGCTGTACCAGAGAATAGTACCAGAGAATAGTATACTAACAGAGCGCTGACAGTGTATGTGGTGCTGTACCAGAGAATATTATATTAACAGAGCGCTGACAGAGTGCCTAGTGCTGTACCAGAGAATAGTATACTAACAGAGCGCTGACAGTGTGCCTAGTGCTGTACCAGAGAATATTATAGTAACAGAGCGCTGACAGTGTATGTGGTGCTGTACCAGAGAATATTATATTAACAGAGCACTGACAATGTGCCTAGTGCTGTACCAGAGAATAGTATACTAACAGAGCGCTGACAGTGTGCCTAGTGCTGTACCAGAGAATATTATATTAACAGAGCGCTGACAGTGTGCCTAGTGCTGTACCAGAGAATATTATATTAACAGAGCGCTGTCAGTGTATGTGGTGCTGTACCAGAGAATATTATATTAACAGAGCACTGACAATGTGCCTAGTGCTGTACCAGAGAATAGTATACTAACAGAGCGCTGACAGTGTGCCTAGTGCTGTACCAGAGAATATTATACTAACAGAGCGCTGACAGTGTATGTGGTGCTGTACCAGAGAATATTATATTAACAGAGCACTGACAATGTGCCTAGTGCTGTACCAGAGAATAGTATACTAACAGAGCGCTGACAGTGTGCCTAGTGCTGTACCAGAGAATATTATATTAACAGAGCGCTGACAGTGTGCCTAGTGCTGTACCAGAGAATATTATATTAACAGAGCGCTGTCAGTGTATGTGGTGCTGTACCAGAGAATATTATATTAACAGAGCACTGACAGTGTGCCTAGTGCTGTACCAGAGAATAGTATACTAACAGAGCGCTGACAGTGTGCCTAGTGCTGTACCAGAGAATATTATACTAATAGAGCGCTGACAGTGTATGTGGTGCTGTACCAGAGAATATTATATTAACAGAGCGCTGACAGTGTGCCTAGTGCTGTACCAGAGAATAGTATACTAACAGAGCGCTGACAGTGTATGTGGTGCTGTACCAGAGAATATTATATTAACAGAGCACTGACAGTGTGCCTAGTGCTGTACCAGAGAATAGTATACTAACAGAGCGCTGACAGTGTGCCTAGTGCTGTACCAGAGAATAGTATACTAACAGAGCGCTGACAGTGTATGTGGTGCTGTACCAGAGAATATTATACTAACAGAGCGCTGACAGTGTGCCTAGTGCTGTACCAGAGAATATTATATTAACAGAGCGCTGACAGTGTGCCTAGTGCTGTACCAGAGAATATTATATTAACAGAGCGCTGACAGTGTGCCTAGTGCTGTAGAAGGCAATATCATACATACAAAGCGCTGAACATGTGTGTGGGTGTGTATGGGCTTGTGTGAGTGTGTTTTATTTCCATAGCACTGTTGTTGTGTGTAGGCCCATAGAGAGTGTTATATGATATGATACAGCACTGTACAAGCTGTTGTGTTAACACTGCACCTGCAACTTGTGTCAGGGCCCTTTGAGCTGTTACTACGTTTATATAGCACTGAGTGTGTCCAGTTCTGCAATTATACTTGTAATGACTTTAGAGAATATTAGATACGAGACATGCTTTATGCTTGCAAAATGAGGTGTAAATTCTCTCCCTATAGCATGTGTGCGAGTATTTATATGGAGCAGAGCTGTAATATTTGTATATCACTGAATGCATGCATGGGCTCTACAAGACCATATTATTTTATAAATTACTGACACTGCGTGGGGGTCAGGGCAGTCCCTTCCTCCATGAGCTTACGCCAGAGGTCCAGGCAGTCTGTCAGCATCTCTGGGCTTCAGATGGGTGTTAGGGACCCATCTTTTGTCATGTTCTGGTTGAGCCCTCCGTCTCGCCCTCCACCTCATCCTTATTTAGTGCCTTTTCTCCTTCCTATCTCTTTTTTAACTTGTTGCTTTCCACTTTTCCAGCTCTCTCTGTGCCTTCCGTCCCCTTGATTTGCTCAGGAGCAGGAGGGACCCTGCCGTCTGCTCTTCGCACACTTGGCTGATATCTCTGCTGACATCGCTCCCCTTACTCTGCTGATGTTACTGGTCCTGCTTTGTTCTCACTCACTCCTCCTGCTCTGCTGATGTCATTGGTGCTGCCCTGATGACATCACTCTTGGTCTGATGTCATTTCTCCTGTTCTTCTGACATAACCGTTGCTGCTTCACTGATGTCACAGCTGCTGTTCTGATGATGTTGTCTTCCAAAATGCTGGACAGAAGGTTTTCCATTAGTTTATAAATATCATATGTCACAGATAGAGATTTGACCTAGCTTTCTTCTTATTAAGCATATTTAAAATTTTTCTGAGGCCCAGTCAGCATGACCCTGCCAGATGATGCCTATTTCTGGGACTGAAGGCTTAGTTCATTTTAGAAAGTGCTGTGCCCCCAGTTCAGTTCACAGGGGGCAGGAGATTGGCGGCCCTTCATGTATCAGGGTCAGTCTGCCAGGAATCTCAGATGCAGCCTTATCCCTTTTGCCTTTCCTGCAATCACTCCTAAACCCGCCCTCATGCCAGCACTGAGGGAGAGGAGGCTTCTCTGCCCTTCTCACATGGTGAGTACAGACGACCACACAGGATTATTTGGGGCTCCTGCAGACTGTGGAACTACAGGACTACATCTCCCAGAATGCTCTGGAAGGATATTAAACTTCTCGTCTCAGCTGCCTGATAAGGATTAGGATCTGGAATTTTGGAATGCATCTCCTGTGTGTTAGGACACGTGAATGCATACACATGGGTGTGTGACTAAGCCCGAGAGGACCGTTGCCAGCTTCAGCCCTGCTCCCTCACGTGCCTGAAACCAGTGAGACGGCAGCCTCGCCTGTGCTACTGGGAGGGCGCTTGATCCTGACCATCTTGGTATCCTGTGTGTGCCTTTCCCTCAGCTGCTGCTGTCTGTCTTATCTAGATTGTAAGCCCTGATGAGCAGGGACCGTCTCTTGCATGTGCCTGTATAGTGCTTCGTATGCCTTGTAGCACTATACACATGATTACAAATAATAGTGGGGAACCTTTTGAGGTCTGTGGGTATTTCTACTTGCAGAGACGTGTATTTGCTTTGTGTGTGCAGATTAGCTCTGTGCACATACATGTACCTCCAGAGAGGATAGGCAGTTAATAAAAAACCAGTTCAGCACTGGTTCTCCCGCAGAAATGGCTTTGAAAATGACTCTATACGTATAGAACTGGGAGCGTACGTAATTCTGCAGAACAGTGGGAGTGCGCCTGGGACCCTATAGACCGGTGACAGCCTGTGTGATGCTATGGAAGGTGTTATCCCTAAAGAACGATAGTCCGTGACTCTCTCTGTCGAGTCTTCTGTGTGTGCCCGGCGGGCTGTGGAGAGAGCGAGGAGTGCGGCTCTATTAATTTTGCTGTCCGGATCGCTGTCCGCGTAAAGGTGCAGCTTTATCTGGACCATCACCCGTCATCTGGATACCGGCACTGATATCTCGATGGTTTATGGGGCTGCGGCGGCTGAAAATTGGCCTGACGGACAGAGTATATGATGCTCCGCAAGGGCCGGTTATGTATAACGCAGAGGGAACCCGCTGGCTCTGCGCTGGGTGCTCTTCATAGTGTGTTCAACACGGAGAGTGTGCGCTACTGTACATACGTGTACATGGATGGATATTCTGGGACCAGTTTCTAGCCAGCACATTGCCCACATTCAGTAAAATGCTGTGTAGCTAGAAGTATTGCAGATGTTTCCAAGGGTTTGCGCCAGAAGCACGCATTCAGCCCTGAAAATGAGTGCGGGGTGTGGCACTTGACCCAGCGCCAAGCATATCGCCATGTAGCTAGTGTGAGGTTTATGCCACCTCTTTGCTCATTCTGTTGGCGCGATCACCGCGGGTGCACCGAACGCCACTGCTAAGTGCAACATGACTGCTGGGCTGCCCGCGATGCGCATGTGTCACCCCGACCGACCCAGTCTCTCCCCCACAGCGAGAGTTTTAGCGCAGCCGCATTATTCATTCTTGTAAATCTGAGCAGACTGAACCCCACGCTAACTAGTGGTGTGGTTTAGTAACGTGCCCCATAGGGCGGTCGCTGCGCCTGCGCCGTACATTTTACGTCTCCTCTTCAGTAGGCCCAAACTAAATGTGTAACTTATCTGGATTGTGCCGAATATCACTGGTATCTGAATAATTGTTTCCGCTGCCCTTTTCTTTTATTTTAGTGCCATGGAGTCAGTGCTGACGCCTGGCGACCCGGCAGCTCCTGGGCTTTCTTGGCAGTGAACTGGAAATAGATGCCAGGCCTTTCTCCTGAGGCAATGGAGGGTTAAGTGACTTGCCCAAGGCCACAGGGAGTGCTAGTGGGACTTGAACGCTGGTCTCTGGGTTCCCAAGCCACTGCTCTACCCACTAGCTGAGTCAGTATGTCAGGATCCATCTGTGGCCCTGGTCAAATCCAGGCTAACACTTGCTTCTCTGAGGCTGCTTTTGGGTTCCCTTCATTTCCTATTCACCTCCTATGTGTTTCCTTACCATTCCCTATATATCCTGGTCCCCAGTCGTTGCGTTGTCTGTCTTGACTAACTGTAAGCTCATATGAGCAGGGACTGTCTCTTACATGTCTCTGTATAGTGCTGTGTACGCCTCGTAGCGCTATATAAATGATAGATAGTAGTAGGCTGGTCCTCCGTTAGTATCAGGTTGTTAGTACTACCTGTAAAATTTTAAAAATCTGCAGATAGGTAAGTTAGACGTTCACTGGTCATCGGTGAACTTATAACTTGTTTTGAATATCGGCTCGATTATGCATACCTATATAACCCCGAGCAGTCTGTGAAGGAAAGATGTGGGATTTAGCTCGGGCCTTTTCGTTAGTACGAGGGTTGCTCAGAAAGTAATGCCCCACATGTTTTTTCTCAGTCCAGAATGAAGATAGAGGTGTGAAACTGAAAGGGTAGTAACTTGGAACTTCAAAGGACACGTGTGCGTAATTTTACAGTCGTCTGACAAATAGCGAGGTTGTAGTGATCCTTCAAATGGCATCTGTGAGTGACACACGGTACAAACAACGAGCTGTAATTGAATTCTTGGTGGAGGAGAAAGAAAGTGTGAGAAACATTCACAAATGGTCGTGTGCTGTGTATGGAAGTTCTGCAGTAGATAGGAGCACCGTTGGACGATGGGTGAAGAGAGTAAAGGCCTCAGGAAGTGGTAAAACGGAACTGGAAGATCGGCTGCGGTCTGGGTGTCCTGCCTCAGCCACCAGTCCAGACAAGTTGCAGCGCGCTGATGGCATTATTTGTGCGGATCGGCGCATCATGACTCGGGAATTGTCCATACAGCTTTACGTCAGTAGAGGTAGTGCAATGGCAATTATTGACTCTTTGGGATAAAGGTCTTCCCCCCAGCTTCAAAACGCTCCAGCAAATCAGGGCAGATGTCTTTCCTTTGGCGTTTGTGTTCGGTTGTGAGACTTCGCGGAACCCATCTTGCGCACACCTTTGAATATCCCAAAGAGTCAATAATTACCATTGCACTACCTCTGACGGAAAGCTGTACGGACAGTTCCCAACTCGTGATGCGCCGATCTGGACTGGTTGCTGAGGCAGGACTTTCTTTCTCCTCCATCAAGAATTCAATTACAGCTCGTTGTTTGTACCGTGTTCACTCACAGACGCCATTTGAAGGATCACTACCGCCTCGCTATTTGTCGGACGACTGTAAAATTACACACGTGTCCTTTGAAGTTCCAAGTTACTACCCTTTCAATTTCACACCTCTATCTTCATTCTGGACCGAGACAAAACATGTGGGGCATTACTTTCTTAGCAACCCTCGTAGGTCAAGGGGAGCTATATTCAGGCATATGAGGTGTGAAGGAACTGGAACGTGCGTGATTCTCCGAGTATTTCACAAAGGCTTGCTGGATGCAGAGCCTTTTGTAAAATACTTATAAGGATACCAGGAAACACACGTCCTATCACCGGCACATCCAGCGGGAACAGCCACTTCAGTAAGAAACAGCATCACTGGGGGTTGCGAACGTGCATGTGCTAGTTTTCCACCCCAGGTGTGTATCACACTGTCCTCCCAATTTGTGAGCAAACTCGCATGAGTACGGTCTGGACAGGTGTAAGTTTACCTGGACTGTGCTGAGCCATTTTCAAGAACGGAGTCGAGGAAGGGTCGGCATTCTTCTGCAGACTTCTGAAAATACATGCGCATGTATGCAAATTCCTTGTGAAAATATGCGCATGCTAAGAAGCAGGTGGAAATGTCAGTACATACATTTCCTGGGCTAATTATCAAAACAGAAGCATGTGCACGCCTTCCCTTTGCAAAGGCCACACATCTAAGGCCTGAAATATCAAGCAGCCCATATGGTCTCTCGGACACTGCAAAGACTGCTGCCGGCAAGATTCAAACAGTTTGTGCCCCTAAATAGGCCTCTCTGAAAGTTTATTAGGGTTGAGGGCTGGTAATGTCACAACTCCTACATTTAGGAGCATAAAACGTGGGTGGCTACAGGCAGTACTGTCTCTATCCCTGTGTGTAGTGTTGCCGGACGCACTTTCTGTTCTCTCAGCGGCGGCAGGGCAATAGCAGACAGCCAGAATGCGCTCCCTAAGCCTTTTGGGTCTTTCTGCAGGTCCGGTCCCTGACATGACATCAGAGCAGGGAGGGGTCAGATCTGCTGCTGGCGACTTGCAGATCGGGCGCCCCTCCCCCGATAACTCCATCTAGCCTCTGCCTGCTTTTGCCCTGCTGCCGCCACTGCCGTGGAGAAAACAGAGGGCGGCAGGAGCAGGCAGCGGCTAGATGGAGGTATGGGGAGGAGGGGGCGCGTGTCTGATGTGCAAGTTGCACAAGGTGCGATTCTGGCTTGGTACGGCCCTGGCTACAGGGGCAGATTTGAGGTGGGGAAGAGAGTTAGGAGCTTAGCACTGATTCCCAGCATTAAGCTCATAAATCTAGGCACATGGAAGACTAGCCTAAACTTATAAGCATAGCTGTCGCCAGCAAACTTTAATCCCGGATATTCAATGTCGAGGTTATATGCCTCCCTGGCACTGAATATCTGGGGTCGCTGCACAGGCAAAGACACCGCCTCGTTAGCCGCCGCGGGTAAAGATAGATGCTACTGCAGAAAAAGCTGGCCTCTCTTTTAGCCGCAGGTCGCTAGCCGGGCAGCACTGCAATACTGCCACCTCCCGCTTAGCGACTGGCGCTGTTTTCGCTCCACCCTGGAGCACTCTCAACACGCCCTGACGCGCCGGGACGTGTGGCGGCATTAATGGGGGATATTCAGCTGCACGAGCCGTGTTAGTACCGCTGTGGCATTTACACGGTTTACAGATCGGTAAAGACTCACGTCCTGATCCTCTCAGTCTCCTGTTCGCCTCCTACGGGTTTCCTCACCATTCCCCTAGATATATACGTTAAGGCAGTTGCCTATATGAACCATACCTTTGTATATAGTTTTATAATGTTACCTAATATTACCCAACGTTAATATGTAATTAACAGACTATTGTAAATAGTTCACAGACGTTTCATGTAAAAAGCAGTATTGTTACACTGTTTCTTAACTTGTTCATTGTAAACCGCACCTGATCTTTGGAAGGTCGCGGTATATAAGCGATTGTTAAATAAATAAATATCCTGGCTCCCAGTCGTCGTGTTATCTGTCTTGACTAGTATGTAAGCTCTTATGACCAGGGACTGTGGCTTACATGGCTCTATACAGCGCTGCATAGACCTCGTAGCACTATACAAATGATCAGTAATAGTCTCTGAAGCCATTTCTGATACAGACAACCCCCTGGCACAACTAATACTACTATTACTGAGCATTTGTATAGCGCTACAAGTCATACGCAGGGCTGCACAGACCCTCCGACTCTTCTCCCAAGACAAACTTCACCACCCCATGATTCTCTTAGCTTTAACTGGGGGTCGTTGGTGTCCGGCGGAAGCAGGAGAGATCACCAGTGCTTGTCTCATGGTACCACTGCTAAGGGATAAGTTGCCAAATAATGGTGGGAAGCGCTGATGTCGGGGGGTGGGGAGGAGGATCATGGGATGCTGAGGTTAGCAGCGGCGTGTCAGGGCAGTCGGGAGCAGCAATTTAAAAAAGCTGCTCTCATGCAGAATCGGGGAAAAGCTGCCGCTTTTATTTCGCTGTGCGCAGCTGTTTAAAATCGCCATTCTAGCTAGACACGGTGAGGCATCAACGTGCACATCCTGACCTAGGCATCTTAATTCCCCTCTCCGTGTCCTGTCTGCAGTTTGCCTTTATAATATCCTATATCATGCAAAGAGCATATGCAAACCTCTACGAGGGATTCTAAGTAATGCCAGCATTGTACGTTGAACTGTAGGGGGCTGGCAGTGTGTGAGGCATCTTCCAGTCCAGGTGAGTGAATTGTGTCTCTCCTGCCAGCAGATGGAGCCAGAGCAAAGCGGCTTGCTTTTTCTATATAAGCTGATGCAGCTGGGAAGTCAGTTTGGTATTCTCTCTCTCCAGCAGAGGAGCAGATGTCATTTGGGCTGGTGTAGCCAGAGCTCGCTGGCTCTGTTTCTCTAGTTCAACCAAGGCTGGGATCAGGGGTTTTGCTGGGTGATTGCCATGCCGTTCCTCCCTATAGGAAACCATCTCCTGTGGGACTGGCTTTGCTGGTGGCCTCTTGGCCAGAAAGTTGATCCCCAAATTAATAAAATAAGGAGAGGCAGGAGAAGCGCTGCAAGGCTGCTTTTGGATCCTGACCCCCTACTATTCTGGTGGATGGGGCACAACCCTGAGAGATCTGCAGAGCAAGATGTTTGATGTCTCTAGTCTCTCTTTCCAAGTGGTCATAATGGCGGCTATGTGGGCACATGCTCTGTTGTGTTATATTCAGTAGTACCTACCTACCCGGGGGGGAGGGGGAAGGAAAGTGGGGCTGTTTAAAGTCAGAACCAACCCTCCTGGTAAATGCACTGTACAGTTTGATTCATATGTTAGCAAGATTCATGGTCATTGCTGTTACAGCAAGAAGAGAGCCTTGTCTCCACCACTGGGCAGTGAATGTGGCATTCAAGGCCTGCCTGACCAACCTACCCTTTAGGGGACATTTGGAGGTCAGGAGTCTAGGGGAGTAAAAGCCTTGGCATCCCCTGGAGGATAAAACCCAGGGCCTGCAAGAGGTCACGCGGGGAAGAATTGGTTTTGAGATCCCTGGAGTTACCAGTGATGGAAGCTTTCCACCTCCCAGAGGACTAGACTCTGGCAGGAAACAGTCCTTTTGCAGCACTGGGGAGTTGGCTGCCAGTGGAGGAAGGGGCTCAGGGTCCCAGATGGGGACTCAAACTTCTCATTGATGGTCCCAGTTGAAGAGTGTCTTTAGTGGTTTTACCAGGTGTGAACCTGAGTCTCATCAGACCACAGGATGCTCTCTGTTATCGGAGAGGGCTATACACTGGACTTAGCATCACTGATCCTAGATGACTTAGTTTCCCCTTACTGGTCCGGCAAAAAGCGAGAGTGTGGGATCGTGTTGGCTTGGCTACTGCAGCTGTGCATTAGTAGAGGAAAAGGCTGTTATTCCATTTAGTGGTGACAAGTAGATAAGAACATAAGATGCTAAATGTGGTCAGATCAAAGGCCCATCAAGCCTAGTATCCTGTTTCCAAGAATGGCCAATCCAGGTCACAAGTACCTGTAAGGTTCTCAGAAGGTAGGCAGATTCCATGCTGCTAATTCCAGGTGTAAACAGTGGATCTTTCCAGTCAACCTTAATAGTGATTTATGGATGTTTCCTCCAGGAATGTTTACAACCTTGTCCAATTAGGTGGGCACCTTTTGGTCTAGTCCTGGATTTCAGAGAGATAGAAACATGACGGCAGAAAAAGACCACATGGCCTATCTAGTCCTCCCTTCCATATGACCCGCTACAAGAGTTTCTTTAAAGATCCTCTGGGTTTGTCCCATGCGTTTTTGAATTTAGATACCGTCCTCATCTCTACCATCTCCACTGGGAGTCTGTTCCATGGATCCACCACTCGTCGATGATCTGCCTTCCTCTCTTTCCTAACCCTCCCCTCCTTCTGTCCTCTTCCTATCCATTAATGGCGTTCCTTTCCTCTCCTTTTATTTTGCTGTTTTTTTAAAACATTTGTACATGGCTCTGATGTTTTTGCTGCCTAGGGTAGTAAAGCAAAAAACCATAAAGATAAAGATCCAAAGATTATCCCAGTACTCGATTGTTCGGTAAGTGCCCGTGAAAGTCTTTGAAAGTGTCTGTGAAGCAGGTACTGCACCAGCAGCCCCACTTGGGTTCTTTCTTTCTTTTGTACCCTGGCTTTGCATCAGGAGAACAGCTCCAGGGATGAGGGTAAGAGCCAGTACCTTTAATTAATTAATTAATTTATTTAACAGTTCTTTTATACTGCGCTCTTTATCAACAGTGCGGTTTACAGTGAACAAAACGACTCACGGACAGCAATAGGCCGGCATGAGTTTACATATGACAGGGAAATTAACCAGGACAAAAAACTTTGGGAAACTTTGTACATTTATGTTATACAACTATATACAGTGATCGTGTTCTATTTACATTTTTTATTTAGCTGTATTTACATAATGTGCGACGTGCGACAGAACAATTGCAACTTCATACCGAGGGATTCGGTTGTGTTGGGGGAGTCGGTGAGGGGTTATGGTATTGGGAGACTTGTATAAGGAACAGGTGGTGCTTTAGGGCTTTTCGAAATTGCTTGAGGTCAGTGATTGATCTGATGGTGGGTGGAAGGTTGTTCCAGCGTCCGGGGGCGTAGGGTGCGAATGCTCTGTCAGTAGTTGCGGTTGTGCATTTTGTGGATTCTGTAGGTATGGTTAGTGTATTAGCTGCTACTGATCTCCTAGTGCTAATATTGGAGGTGTGATTGAGGAGTGTTGAGATTGAGGGGGGGGGGGGCTATTTTGTTAATGGCTTTGAGTGTGATGAGCAGTACTTTATATGCAATCCTGCAGCTTATCGGGAGCCAGTGTAGTTCCCTTAGGATGGGGGTTGTGTGGTCTCTTCTTGATGCTCCATACAGGACCCGGGCAGCGGCATTCATGGCTAATTGTAGTATGTTTATGGTGCTTTTTGGGAGGCCGTGGAGTATGATGTTTACATAGTCAAAGTGGGGGGTGACTATCGCCTGGAATATTGTTCGGAAGTTGTCAGGGTCGAGCATGTTTTTCAGGTGTCGGAGGGTCCTGATCTTGAAGTAAATGGTTTTTACTGTGCGGTTTATGTGCTCTTTGAAGTCCAGTCGATGGTCCAATGTTATACCTATGTTATATGTTATACCTATGTTTCTACAATATTACCCTGACAGCATTCCCGACAATTACAATGCCCCCACCTCACCTCCCTGCCTAACCCGTCCCTCAGATCATCTTCCTGTAGATAATGGCTAACCACTATCTCTCCCACTGATCTCCTTGACCATCTAGCCAACCCTCTAGGCAAAGGTCATATTTTTATTTATCTGTAAGAGCATTATAATTTTATAATATGTAAATAGTTTCTCCCTCGTTTTTACTCCATGTTTACATTCCCTGTTCAATGTAAAAAACTTGATGTAACTGCTTACATTCTTGTATGTTCTGTTTCAAATGTAAACCGCACTGATTATAATAGCGCGGTACATAAGAAATAAAAATAAATAAATAAATAAAATAAATAAATACCTAGGTATCTTATGGTGGACTTGATTAGCAGCTCTGTGTCCCGTACTTTTAGGGTCGCCGGGGGTGAAAATCCTTTGTTTTTCGTGACGATTAGTGCCTCGGTTTTTTTGAAATTTATTCGCATGTTTTGAGTGAGGAGCTAGTCTGTTATTGCGTTGAAGCATTCTACTAGTACTATATAATCTGGGAGCGTGACATTGATCGGTGTAAATATCAGCACATCGTCTGCGTAGATTAGACAGGATATACCATAGGAGCGGGTGATTTCGCAGATCGGCTGCATATATATATTAAAGAGCAGCGCCGAGAGGGAGGAGCCTTGGGGTACTCCTTGCTTCTGCTGGAAAGGTTCAGAAGTATTTGATCCAATCCAAACTTGTTGCCCTCGCTCTTCTAGGTAAGATTTACACCAATCCCACGCTAACCCCTGAATTCCCTTCTCAAGGAGTCGGGTTAGTAGTTTGTCATGGTCCACTGAATCAAACGCTGCGGAAATGTCAAGGAAGATTAGCGCAAAGCCCTTTTTGATGTTATCAATCCCACAGGTTTATGTAGGCAGCCTCTTGCTAAAAAGGGCGAGAGTGTCCTAGGAGGCGAAACCTCCAGCTGAAGTTCTCAAGCAGCCCCTTGGGCACCACAGGTATCATTAGATAAAACCACTTTATTTGTGATCACCAAAATCAATGATATACATTACAGAAGCAGGATAAAAAAATAACAATCAAAAAGATAAAGTCAATTAAAGTCCCAAGGAATTCTATTTCAAAGTCTCAGACATGAGAATTCCTCTGATATTCTCCTTGTCACTCTTATTGCATCACCAGTTTGGCACCTCAGACTCCTTCGAGTGTATCTGTAAAATACTTGCAAAAAATACAAAGCCCCTTACTGTGTGTGCGGTCAGTCAGGGCCTCATGATCTGGACAGCCATAAAAGACTGCAAAACCTCTTCATCATAAAATCTAACTGGAATTATCAAATGGGGTGGAATTTACTCCCCTCCTCATGGGTAATAGAGAAAATTCAAAACCTTCAAAAGCTCTAAGCCCTCACCTGCAGTTCTTTGGGATGCAGGAGGAGTGACCGATTCCTGGCACACCAGCTCTGGGTCTTTTGATGGTGTAAATAGCAAATTTTACAGGTTTCATTGGCCTTACTTTAAAAAAAACAGTTCCTAGAGCAGATGGACCTTCTGGTACTTCTAAACTGAGCTCCTGGTATCCCCTGCCCCTTGAGTTCCTCTCTTATTCCTCCTTCAGCCTTGAAATCAGTCTGGCAATCCAGGCCCGGATTTCTGTCTGCCTTTCTGACATTGCTGCTTGGATGTCTCACCACCACTTGAAAGTGAACATGGACAAAACTAAGCTGCTTATTTACCCCCCCCCCACCTAAATCCTTCTCCTCCTTCCCTTCCTCCTTCCTCAGTCTCTGTGGCTAACTCTCCTCCCTGTATCCTCAGATCGCAACTCCTCTCTCTTCTTCTCCACACACATCTAAATGTTCCGTTTCTTTCTCTACATCACCAAAATTTGCCCCATTCCTTTCTGAAGACACTACTAAGACACTTATCCACTCTAGTCACCTCCTATCTTGACTATTGTAACCTACTCCTTGCTGGTCTCCCGCTGAATCATCGCTCTCCCCTTCAATCTGTTCAACACTCTGCTGCTGCACGGCTAATCTTCCGCCAGCCTCGTCATGCTCATATTACCCCTCTTCTCAAGTCTCGTCATTGGCTCCCTATCCGTTTCCGCGTCCAGTTCAAACTTCTCCTGCAGCATTCACTCTACAGCTCCTCACTACCTTTCCTCTCTTATCTCTCTCTCTGCACCCCTCCTCAGGAGCTCCGCTCTTCTGACAAATCACTTCCATCTGTACCCTTCTCTTCTATTGCTAACTCCAGACTTCATGCCTTTCACCTTGCTGCTCCTTTTGTCTGGAACATACTACTGTACTTGATTCTGTACGTCAGGCTTCATCTCTGGCCCTTTTCAATTCCAGGCTGAAAAATTGCCTCTTCGCTGTCGCTTTCAGATCTTGATTTGCCCAATCTCCTTTGTGTTTCCTTACCATTCCCCCTAGATGTATTCTATGTTTACAGCTGCTGTGTTGTCTGTCTTGACTAGATTGTACGCTCTGATAAGCTTGGACTATCTCTTACATGTGTCTGTGCAGCGCTGTGTATGTCTTATAGTGCTGTACAAATGTTCAGTAGTAATAGTCCAGACCCTTTGGAGTCTCTTCCACCTTCCCTTCTGGTATGCCTGTCTGCTTAGAGAGCACAGCACTCATTGTGTGGTATGACCTAGTCGACCATCATACAGCCTCCTCTCCTTCCATAGATGCCTCTGGAAAATACAAGATGACGCAGGGCTAGAAGAAACAGGAACTCCGATATTTCTCATCAGATGTAATGCAGGAGACACCTCCTGACCAGTGAATGGTAGGGAGGTCCATCTTCCATTACCTGACTACAGGAGGTTTAGATCAGGAGTAAGGACTCCAGAATGTTCTTTTGTCTGATCATGGTGGGCAGTGGTGTCATGATACATGGAGATTATTCTTTTATTGCCCTATTTATGAAGATAATAGATGAACGTTATTCATTATTTCTGAATCACCAAGTAAAGGTGACATTTAACTTACCAGTTAATGTCCTTTACTTGAGTCTTGCTAGACCAGTCCAGACAAGTGAGTTGTGTTCCCCTACCAGCAGATTGGTGGAGACAAAGAACCAATGAAAAATCCAGGACATTACAGGTTTCATTGACATCACTCCTATACCTCTATTCACCTCAGCTACTAGAGGTCCCTTTAGTAATCGTCCCAAAGCATATGGGAGAAATATGGCAAGTTTTGCACAACCTCAACCTCCACATACCCTGGTTTAGAAGTGAGGTTCATGACTGTCATGGTATGCACAAAACTAACCCATTTGGAAAAAACACCCCTCAACTGTGGGCAACAATGAGTGATCAACATTAGAGAACGATTTACAGGAAAGCATAAGACATAAGGCTGACAGTAGACAATGAACCTGCAGAGCCCAGGGCCGGATTTACGTATACGCCATGGCATAGGGCCCACCCACCGCAGGGTTTCAGAGGGAGCCGGGCAAGCTCGCGCGAGGCCCTGGCTCCCTCTGTACAGCCGCCAGCGTGAAGAGCCTTTTCCTTCACGCTGGCGGCTGTATCTGTAAAGCCGCGATTGCTGGGAAAGGTTAAAGGCAATGCCCTTTAACCTTTCCCAGCATTCGCGGCTTCACAGATACAGCCGCCAGCGTGAAGGAAAAGGCTCTTCACGCTGGCGGCTGTACAGAGGGAGCCAGGGCCTCGCGCGAGCTTGCCCGGCTCCCTCTGAAGGCTCTCAGACAGCCGCAGTGCTGGTCGGGGGGCCAAGGACTGCATGGGCTGTGATTGGGGGGGGGACCTGGACCGGAAAAGGGCTGGGGGGGGGGACTTGGACTGGAAAGAAATGGGCTGTGATATGGGGGGGGGGGGAAACCTGAACTGTAAAAGGGCTATGGGGGGGGGGGAACCATAACTGTAAAAGGGCTATGGGGGGGGGGGGCAGTGGACTGGAAAAGGGTTGTGAAGGGGGGGGGGGACCTAAACCGGAAAAGGGCTATGGGGGGGGGGGACTTGGACTGGAAAGAAATAGGCTGTGATGGGGGGGACCTGAACTGTAAAAGGGCTATGGGGGGGGGGGACTTGGACTGGAAATGGGTTGTGAAGGGGGGGGGGACCTGGACCGGAAAAGGGCTATGGGGGGGACTTGGACTGGAAAGAAAAGGGCTGTGAAGGTGGGGCGACCTGAACAGAAAAAGGCCTATCTGGGGGTGGGACATGGACTGGACATGGGTGGTGATGGTGAGGGGGACCAGGACCTCAAAAGGGAGATGGGGGGGGGTACGACTTTGACTGGAAATGGGTTGTGATGGGGGGGACCAGGACCCGAAAAGGGCGATGGGGGGGGGGGTAACGTGGAATTCAAATGGGCTGTGATGGGGGGGGGGGGAACTAGGACTGCAAATGGGCTGTGATAGTGCAGGGGGACTCTGACTGCAAATGGGATGTGATGGGGGCTAGGACTGAAAATAGGCTGTGATGGGGGGGGGGGGCTAGAACTGGAAATGGCCTGTGATGTGAAGGCTAGCACTGGAAATGGGCTGATGAAGAGCTAGAATAGGACTGGAAATGGGCTGATGTGGGGCATGGGAGAATGGGACTAGAAGGGAGTGGATGCTGGGTGGGTCTAGAACTATAAGGGAACTGATTTTGGGGGAGGACTAGAATAGATGGGGAATGAGTGGAGAGGGGAAAAATATTTTGTGTGGAAGAAAAGTCTATGATGGGCTGGGTATTGGGAGAGTGAGGGGCTTGAGAATGGAAGGGTGAAATTTAAATGGATGATAAAGGAATAAGGAAAGAATTGGGGGAAAGAGCAAAAGGGAAACAATCAGTATGTTAAAGCAGAAATAGAGAGAGAATGGAAAACATCTAAAAGAGAAGAAAGGACAAATGGATAGCTCGCAGAAGACACGAAGAAACCAGAAGAAAGTGACTGGAGCAATTGCAACTGAAAAATTGCCCAAACAGAAGGTAGAAAAATACTTTTTATTTTGAATTTATTAACTGGAATATGTCTTTTTTAATGTATTTCTTGAATTCCGATGCTGATTTTGTCCCTATTGCCTCTTTATGTCAGGCAATTCTATACATCTATTGCCATTTCTGTTTTGGTAAGTTGATCTCGTTTTTATTTTTTCTGGGGGCCCACAATATTTGTTGGCGTAGAGCCTCACTCAAGGTAAATCCGGCCCTGGCAGAGCCAAGTATAAAAATCAGAACGGAGCCAAGGGTACTGCAGCAGAAGAACAGAGCAATACAGCAGGACTCAAGGAAAGGACATTAACTGGTAAGTAAAATGTGAACTTCCATGCCATCCTGCTAGACCAGTCCAGACAAGTGGGATGTACCAAAGCTACAACTCCACTGGGCAGGAAGAAGACAGCAGCTTGCAAAACCCTTGAGCCAAGGTTTTGTCCACCCTCGTGTGGGCATCCAAATGGTAATGCATGACAAAAGTGGAAGTGATACCCATGTTGCTGCTTGAAAAGTGTCTGCAGGGACTACTGAGCTCTGCTCCACCCATGAGGACGCCTGCGCTTGGGTAAAATGTGTGCTCAAACCTTCCGTAACCAGCCAGTTCTGTAACAGATATGCCGAGGCAAAGGCCTCCTTAATCTAGTGCCCCAAAGTCAACTTAGCCACCATGTCACCCTTGCACGGTTAGCAAACAGCACTAAAAGATGGTTAAATTTACGAAAGGAATTCCTAACCTCCAAGTCCCAGAGAAGTAACCTCTGGACAACCACAGGGAACTAAGGGAAAGGTCCTTCTCCAGGCCATCCTGTAGAAAGGCCAACAGAGATGGCAGCTTGGCCGCCTCAGGAGCCAACTGCCGTATGCCACATCATCGCTTAAGAGGCACCAGATCTGCATGTATGCTAGCTTGGTAGACCTCTTCTGGACTCTGAGCAGAGTGGAGATCACAGCTGGAGAGTAACCCTTATGTGCTAGCTCCTTTCAAGAGCCAAGCTGTAAGCGAGAAGGGAACCGTGTCTTACAGGATGATCAGTCCCTGCCGCAACAGATCCCGAGATGGAGGCAACCAAAGAGGGGAGGCGCCTGTAGGAGTTGCAGCAGGTCTCTGAACCATGCTCTCTTCTTTCAATCCGGCACCAGCAGAACAACCCTTCCAGGTAGTGTTCTATATGCCGAATCACACGCCCTACCAGGGACCACAGAGGAAACATATACATAGCCAGTGCTGACTTGGCCAAGGTTGAGTCAGGGCACTGATGCCCTCAGACCCTGTCTCCATGTAGCAACTGAAGAAGCAGCAAACTTTGGCATTGGAGTGGGTTGCCGTCAGATCCATTTCTGGGCAACTCCATTGGTGCAGAATCAACTGAAACACCTCCTGACTCAGAGAAGATCCAGAGAGTGCTGGCTGAGAAAGTCCACTTCTACATTATTCACCCCAGCAATGTGCTGAGCCACCAAGTCTAGGAAGTTCTTTTCCTCCCAAGGAAATAGGAGAGCCATCTCCAGAGTGACCCCCTGCCACCTTGCCAACTGACATATGCCATGCCGTGGCATTGTCTGAAAACACTCAAACTGCCCAGCCATCTATCAGAGGCTGGAAACGCAGAAGAATCAACCTAATAGTCTTCAGCTTGAAGCGGTTGAGGGACCACACTGCTTCCCTGTGGTTCCAGTGGCCCTAGGTCATACAGTCTTGGCAACGGGCATCCGTTGTCAGGAGGATCCAGGGGAAATCGTCCAGTGACACACCCTTCCTCAATTGACAGGACTGCTGCCACCACTGCAGGCTGGACTTCATCATCAATGGGAGTGGGAGCTTGCTCTCAAACTCCTGAGAACTCTGGGACCACCGAGTCAGCAAGGACCGCTGGAGTGGTCGCTACTATAAGCCTGAGGAGCTGAGGAGAATCGCAGACTCTGGGAGCCTGCTGCACACACAACAGTGCCAGGCCATCCAGCAGACTTTGACGTTCTCCTCTAGAAGGACAACTCTGCCCACTCAAGAAACATGCTTCCAGAAACTCCAGGGACTGGGAAGGTCACAGCTGGCTCTTTTCCGATTGATCACCCGGTTGAGGTTGTCTGAAAAGGACACAGCTGCCAACACCATGACCTGGGAGAACATCTTCAGGGCGATGGAAAGTCCGAAAGGGAGGGCAGCAAACTGATAATGAGAGCCAAGCATGGCAACACGTAGATAATTTGCTGATCTGCCTGGATCAGGATGTGAAAATATGCCTTGGCCAGATCCAGAGAAGGCAAGAACTCCCCTCTGCGCATTGCTTGAATCACAGAGTGCAAGGATTCCATCCAGAAGCGCAGGACATGCAAGTGCTCGTTGATCCCCTTGAGGTCCAGAATAGGCCGGAAGGAACCATCCTTTTGGGCAACATGAAATAGATGGCATATCTGCCTTAACCTCACTCATCCGGCAGGAAGGGCATCACCGCCTTTAAGTGCAGCAACTTGCCCAAGTTGACCCACACAGCAGCACCTTTGATTGCAGACCCACAAAGGGAGATGATGACGGCATCCAGAATCGACTCTTTGCATTTCAGGACATAGCAGAACTGAATGGTGTCTAGCACCTAGAGATCCTTGGCAACCCGGGCTCATTCCTGAAAGAAAAGGCAAAGCCTGCCTCCAACTGGAAGAACCAGGGAATGTGCCCCAAAACCTTCATTGCGCAGCCTGAGAGGGTCTTCCTCTGGAAGGAACTATGTCCCTGGGCCCCCACACTCCACAAAAGGACTGAGAGTGAGCCTGAAGTGCAGAAGTAGAGGGGAAGACATATTTTCCAGGTCAGTAATGATGAACGTCCTGAGACCTCTGGGAATACGGCCACTGTGCCCTCAGATGGGTGGAGGCTGACGAGAAGGGGCACCAACCTACTTCACAGACCTCTTGGCCCCATCTTCCGGAAGGCGGTAGATTTTGTCTCACCAGTCCTTCACCAGCTTCTCCAAATTGTCTCCAAACACAAGCTTTCCCCTCAGTAACAGACCCGCCAGAGGGGTTAAATGAAAAAATTGATTGGCGGGTCTGTATGGTATGATTTAGGAGTTTTACCGGACTAGTTGTAAAGTAGTTAAACGGATAGAAACAGTTAGATCCCAGCGTCCTCCAGATGCATCAGTATGTAGCATATTTTAATTAGAGTCTCCTGAGAAACAGGGTAGAAATGCCAGTCGTGGTGATTTTGTGTTAGACCTATAGAGGATGATCGACGAATGAAGGTGAGAGAAATTTGATGAAGAGCCCTTAGTGGATGGAGCATAGCTTTAAAACCCGGCAAGAGGGATATCCCGCATGCGCGGCGTTTTTTCATCGGTTATGGTTAATCGGATTGCAAGTTTGCATGGTGTAGTAAAAGGACGTGGGCAGCATTCAGTAAGTTATGGAGGATTATGTTTTTACTATTACTGATTGAAGTGAAGTAAAGGGGAAGGTATGTTAGTAGTAAATGGGATTCTTTAATTTTTAATTTTTTGTTTTTGGCTTTCTGGTCCATAGGTGTTTTATGAGCTGTAGTGTGGAAGCTTGGCATTTGAGATATTACCCCTGAAGAACCGCGAGGAGAAACGCGTCGGCAGTGCCAATGAACGGCATTGGGTGATTTGTAAAAGCTAAGAAATAGTTTTATTGCCAATTGGTTTAACCACAGCCATTGTTACAAAGAAGTTTTGGTATTTAAGAGGAACTGAAAGAACATTTGAATAGGATAAAATATCAATCTTTTGTGTGGGCAGGATGAAGTTAGGATAGTGCATTGAGTTACTATAAAATAAAAGAGGTCGTTGATGTAACATTGGGAGAAATAGTAGGTCACCTTTGGCCACATTTTCCCATAATCTGAGACCTTGTGAGTTGTAATGAGAGTGCACGTCCTTCTAAAAAGTACCCACAAGAGAAGAAAGATTATCATTTACTACAATAGTTGTGATATATTTGGAGTGTATTGTTTCTTTCTGTACAGCATTAATAAATTTGCCCTTTCCTTTCTGAACCCACTACTAAAACACTCATCCACTCTAGTCACTTTTCACCTCGGCTATTGTAACCTCCTCCTTGCTGGTCTTCCTCTGAGTCATCTTTCTCCCCTTCAAACTGCTGCGCGGCTAATCTTCTGCTAGTCCCAATATACTCATCTAACTCCTCTTCTCAAATCACTTTATTGACTTCCCTTCTGTTTCCGCATCCAATACAAACTTCTCCTTCTGACCTATAAATGCATTCATTCTGTTGCTCCTCACTGCCTTTCCTCTCTTCTCTCTTCCTACACCCCACCTCGTGAACTCCGCTCTTCCTCTGGCTTGTTTATCTCTATGCCTGTCTCTTCAACAGCCAGTTCCAGACTTTGATCCTTTCACCTTGCTGCTTCTTATACCTGGAACAAACTACCTGTATCCAAGGTCGGCCCGTCCACTAGGTGAGCTAGGCAGCTGGCCCGGGTGGTTGGTGGCATCAGCACACTTGACTGGTAGTGGCTCCCCTCCACCCCCAAGCTACCACCGATTTCGTTTTGGGGGGAGGCGGGCTGCGGCTGCAGTAGTATTTCCAAAAGTGGCTGCTTTTGCCACCTCTTTCTTGCCCGCGGCAGGCCTTGTCCTTCAGCACACATGGCCTGCCGTTTCTGACCCCACTCTGACAGTAAGTTGTGTCGGAAAGGGATCAGAAGTGGGAGGCCATGTATGCTGAAGGCAGAAAAGCAGAGGAAAAAAGCTGCTGCTTTATGAAATGCTGCCACTGCCCATCCCCCCCTCCCGAGGTGGAATCGGCAGCAGCTGGGGGGGAGGGGGGGTGCGACAGCAGTTGTGAAGGGGGGTGCGATTAGGCCGGGGTTTTTGCCTAGGGTGGCAGAAATCCTTGGGCCGGCACTGTCTTGTTTTTACTGTAGTGGGATTTCCTGTATTTATGATGCACGATGTATACCTGAAAATGGCTGTGTGTGCGTATACACATGTACAAATACCTCTGCCGATATGACCATGCATACTTCACACCATCCACACACAGGCGTTAACGGGTGTTTTGTGGATGGAGCAGGTGCGGAGATCCAAGGTCCATGCATTACTATATACAACACGCATGGAGTATGCAAACAAATTTACGCCTGCCTCAGAATAGGTCAGAGTTTCTGCAGGAGAATTTGAAAGCTACTGGGGCTTATTCTAGCTGCCTATTCTGTAAAGGCGCAGAGGTATCCATTTTGCCTAAATAAAGTGCCTGAGGGTAACTTTCCAAGCTATTTCTAGGGCAGAGGTTCTCCACCCAGTCCTCTGGACACATCAAGTCAGTCAGGTTTTCAGGATAACTACAATGAATATTCATTAGAGGGATCTGCATGCATTGCCTCCTTGGTATGCAAAACTCTCTCATGCATATTCATTGAAAATAAGTGAGGCAAGGAAGCATGAGTAGCAGATGGTGCCAAGCATTTATTTATTTATTTAACTGTATTTATATCCCGCTTTTCACCGGGTCAAAGTGGCGGGACATATAACCGGGGGGGGGGGGGGGGAAACAAATGGGGGGGGGGCAACACCGGGGGCACAACATTTATTATTTTTGGGATGAAAAAAAATACTGACAAGATAGCATAGTTACTGGTTTGGAGTTCTTGGAGAGAAATAGGGGGGGTTCCTATTCAGAGATGTTCTTGGAATAGGATGGTTTTTAGCTGCTTTTTGAATGATGGGAGATCACCGTTGTTCCTGATGTGGTTTGGTAGAGAGTTCCAGAGGGATGGGGCATAGAGTTCAAAGGCTCTGTTGCAGGTCCGTTGAGTTGCTTTGGTTCTTTTGTGGGGGATGGCAACGGAGCTGTTGGAGGATTGTCTGGTTGTTCTGCTGTGGGTTGGGCGAGGCAGTAGGGCGTGGAGTGGGGTGCCTTGTGTTTGGTGGATGGTTTTGTGGGTGAGTAGAAGAGTTTTGTACTTGATTCTTGCTTCGATGGGGAGAATATGAAGGTCTCTCAGAATTGGGGTGATGTGGTCTCGTTTCTTTGCATTGTGAATTATTCTCGCCGTGGTGTTTAGGGCAGTTCGGAGGGGATTGGTCTGTGTGGCAGGTAGGCCATGGTAGATTATGTTGCAGTAGTCCAGATGAGGGAGTGTTAGAGCTTGCATTACTGTCCTGAAGTCTTGTGGTTCGAGGAGGGGTCGGAGGCGTTGTACCGTTTTTGCCTTGTGGAATACAGTTCTCGTGGTCTTGTTGATTTGTTGCTTAAGGGTTAGGGCTTGGTCAATGATAATGCCAAGATATCTTATGTGTGGTTGTACTTGAATTTGCGTGGTTCCCATGGTGAGGTGAGTGGGTGGTTTGAAGTCTGGGTCTTTTGTCACTATAAGAGCTTCGGTCTTCTTTATGTTAATGGATAAGTTGTTCTCTTGTAGCCAGCTGGATACGTCGGTGAAGCAGGTTGATAGCTGGTCATTTGTTGGGTCCGTGGTTGTAATTGGGGTGTAGAGCATTATGTCGTCGGCGTATATGTGGAAGTTGACATTGTGAGTGCGTATGACTGAGCAGAGTGGACGGAGGTAGATGTTGAAAAGCATGGCTGATAGTGTGGATCCTTGAGGTACTCCTTGATGTTGCTGGAAGGGGGGTGAGGTGGAGGTTTTGGTGCGGATCAGTTGCTGTCGGTTGGTTAGATAGGACCTGAACCATTGGAGTACAGTATTTTGATCCCAATTGTTTGGAGTCTGTGGATAAGGGTGTTATGGGAGATGGTGTCGAATGCCGCTGATATATCCAGAAAAATTAGGATGTATCCGGAGTGTTTCTCTTGGGTTCCTATGATGAGGGTGTTCATCAGCATGGTCATTAGGGTCTCGACCCCATGTAATGGTCGGAATCCGTGTTGCTGCGGGTCCAGTATGTTGTTAACGTCTAGGTGTTCTTGAAGCTGACGTCGGACTATCTTCTCGATTATCTTTGCGGTGAGCGGGAGGCTTGCTACTGGCCTGTAGGAGGTGGGGTCTAGGGGATCTAGGTTGTGCTTTTTTAGGGTTGGTCGGATGATTGTGGTCTTGAGGGCGTCTGGCATGTGTCCTTGTTTAAAGGATTCATTTACGATGTGGGTTAGTGGTGCACTGAGGTCTTCTTTGGTTTTCTTTATCCAGTCGGTAGGGCAAGGATCCAGCGGGGAGATGGTGGTGTTCAAGCAGGAGATGGTGGAAGATATTTCTTCTTTTGAGGTTGTGTCGAATGTATTCCAGTCTCTGTTCAGGGTGGGGTATGAAGTCGTCTTGGTTGTTGTTTCAGCGTAGTGATGTGGGTTTTGTGGTTGCTGAAGCTGTTTGTATCAACATTTTAGGTGCTTATAATATCAGGGATCTAGGGAATTTCCAGCCTTATCTCTGTAGCACGGACACATGTCAACTATGATCTGAACTCAGACCATTGACTGCTTGAAAGGATCGTTCCCTCTTATTTATTTTATTTATTTGGTTCTTCTATACTGCTTCTTCCAGAGCTCAGGGGTGATTTACATTTAACACAGCAAATTACAAAGAACAGAGGTTGAGCTATTTACATAGAGCCATAGGTACATTTAACATGAAGCGAATGCTTTATATACATAGTTGTCTGAACTGACGACTCGTAATTATTTACAGTTTTTACTGTTGGTGTGTATTTCTATGAGTTTAGATATGAATAGGGGGGAGGATACAGGAGTTTGGGTGGTGATCATCAGGTGAGGTGAGGTAGGTGTTTATGATGTTGGGTTATCATTGATGTTACCGTAGTGTTCAGTAAAGAGGTATGTTTTGATTTCTTTTCTGAATAACTGTAGGTTTTGGTCGCACGGATTGACAATGGGAGTGAGTTCCAGAGACTAGGAGCAGTGTAGGAGAAGGCTCTGGAGCTGGTGGACTATTTTGTCTTGCGTATGGAGGTTGGTGTTACCAGTGAGTGTTTTGCATTTTGCCTACGGAATCTGCAGTCTGGTTGGGTTTGTATGAGAGTAGATAGGTATGAAGGGGCTATGTTGTTGATCAGTTTGAATGTTGTTATCAGCAGCTTGTATTTTATTCAGCTCCGTACTGGGAGCCAAGGAGTGGAGGAGTAGCCTAGTGGTTAGAGCAACTGCCTCATACCCAGAAGATCAAGGGTTCAATTCCCACTGGCACTCCTTGTGACCTTGGGCAAGTCACTTTACCCTGCATTGCCTCGGAAGAAAAGGCTGGCAATCTACTTCCGGTGATACATTGCCAAGAAAACCCAGAGGTAGCTGGGACGCTATGAGTCAACACTGACTTGATGGCACTTAAAAAAAACAAAAAAAACCTGGGAGCCAATGAAGGTAGTATTAGATCGGGGTTATGTGTTCAGTCAATTGGGCCTTGTATACTATTCTTGCTGTTAAGATTTGCGCTCTTTGGAGGATTGTTAAGGTTTTGACTGGTAGGCCCTGTAACAGGCTAAGAGACCTCTGGTCCATTTATAAGAAAATGAATACAGTTCTGGAGCATCTCTGAACGCTCTTTCAAAGAGAGCATTTTATTTTAAAGTACTTCCTTAGCTCCCCAATTTATTTACGTTGTTATTCTAGGAGTCCAACATAACTGCCCCAATGTATCTCTGGGCAATTTTTCACAGAATGTCAGTAATAAGATTCCCATTAGACCTATGACCCACATTGCAGAACACACCACAGAAGATTGTGGATGGCTTACCTGTCGGCACCATCAATAAGAACTGGAGGAAGAGGTAAGGAAGGTAGTGTTGATTATAGAAGTACCACGTTTTTGTTCTTCTCTTTGACTGCTAATATACTTGAAGAATGCACATTGTTTTTGTCTTCTGGAGTAACTAGTTTCTCTAGAATAGCAGCCGGTTTGCCCTCTTTTATTTTAGGTGCTTCCTGATTGGCATTTTTGTCTCCAGGTGCATTATCCTCCGCTTTTCCCCTGAATGGACATATTTGTTTTGACCCTGCCTCTGCTGCCCTGTTTTTTTAATCTTGTTCAGCTCATACCAGATTCTCCAGGAACAAGCAGGAAGTCAGTCCTCACATATGGGTGACATCGGCGCTGACTGAGCCCTCGTGCGGAGCAATTCCCCAGCTTTCAAAGAAAGCCTTTGGGATTGCCTGTGCATGCACAGTCCCCTTCCCACCCAAGTGTGCCATCTTGCTCAGTCTCCCTTTTTCCGTGGAGCCCAACGGACGTTGTTTCGCTGTCCTCGGGGATAAAGTGCGTCAAAACTTTTGAAGAATCATTTCTTCGACCCAGTTCGACGCCGGTTCCCCTTCCCACCTTCGGCTCGGTACACCGGTATTGAGACCGGTCACATTTTTCGGTTTTGTCCTTAGTGACTAGCGTTCACGCTCTTTTTTTTTTTTTTTTTCTTTATTTTCACTGGCAGCCCAGTCATTTGACCTTGCAGGGGCCCTTTTTCCCCCGATGGCTGCCAGCAAGTTCAAAAAGTGTGATCAGTGTAAGAAGCTGATGTCCCTTACCGACACACATGACTGCTGCTTCCGATGCCTCGGGCCCGACCATGACCCGGTGGTCTGTGGCCCGTGTGGCAAGATGTCTTCCAAGGCACTGAGGAGCAGGCAGCATCAATGTGAAAGGATTTTCTCGGAGTCCGCAATTGTCCGAGCCCGGACCTCGTCAGAGGCCTTGACGTCTCGGGAGCTGTCCGATACCGAGCGTCGTGGGTCCTCTGAGCGGGGGTCTCCCTCCAGGTAACACCAGAGGAAGAAGAAGCTTGTGAGGGCGACGTTGTTGGAGGCCTATGATCGGCCTGGGCCCTCGGAGTCGGAGCGGCCGGCCAGACTACCTCGTAAGGAGCCGGAGACGCCAAGTCATGTATTTATTTAGCTGTATTTATATCCCGCTTTTCACCGGGTCAAAGCAGTCAATTGGGGGATACATTTAACACAAGGGGATATGAGACACATACGCTAATACTTATAGGGAACATGGCCAATGGAGGGTTAAGTGGCTTGCCCAAGACCACAAGGAGTGCCTATAGGACTAGAAATCCCAGTCCCTCTGGCCTGAGATTGCTGTCCCCAGGTCAGACTTGAACCCCCGGCCTTCCGGCCTGAAGTACCTTGTCCTAACCACTAGACCACTCCTCCCTGTAACACCTGTTGTCCTCGTTGACTCTCCTCCGGGAGAGCTGGCGTCAGGCCTGACGATGTTGGAGCCCGAGCCGGAGGCTGCAGAGCCTTCTGAGCTTGGTCTTAGGATGGCGGCCCTGGAGAGCAGCATTGCTGCCTTCATGGAGCAGCAGCAGGCACTGATAGCCGGTCTCACTGGTCCATCCGCCCCGACCACTGGGACCTCGACGTCCAAGTCGACCCCGGAGGTGGAGCCGATCCTTGAGTCAATCAGGTCTCAAGTCGATCCTCGGCCAAGGTCTCCCTCGACCTCCCGTTCGGGGCTGAGGTCGTCGACGCCGGTGCCCTTGGCATCGGGGCAGTTGGGCTCGAAGCCCTCACGGCTGGAGCCGCTCGATTCCTCCAAGAAGGAATCGGCATGGGAGACGGAAGATGAGGAGTCTCCAGACACCCACCGTACCTGGTGTATCCCATCGGACTCATCGGGTTCGGAGCCTCGGAGAAGGTCTCTTCCCCCCCCCCCCCGGAGGACACCAGGTTCTTCGACTTCGTTAGGGACATGGCCAAGGCTTTTGCATTCCCGGCGGAGTCCGAGGAGGAGCCTCGAGCTGAGGAGCTCAAGGCTCTCCAGTATGACTTTCCCCCGAGGGAAGCCCTTACTGTGCCGGTGCCTCTGATGCCGGAACAGCTAATGCTCTGCATGTGGGAGTCCTTGGCCTCAATGCCGGTTCTCAGCAAGTGGGTCGATTCCATTTATCGAGTCCGCAAGAGCCCCAGGTTCCAAAAATTACAGCTGCCACACAACTCCATGTTTTTATTTATTTATTTACATTCTCTTATATACCGCGCTATTCTGCATCAGTGCGGTTTACATTGAACAAACTGAAATTACATTGAACAGGGCATTATAACTTGGAGATAACTATTTTACAGGGAACATGGGCTATGGAGGGTTAAGTGGCTTGCCCAAGACCACAAGGAGCACCTGTGGGACTAGAAACCCCAGTCCTTCCGGCCCAAGGTTGCTGTCCTCTAGTGAGATTTGAACCCCCGACCTTCCGGCCTGAAGTACCTTGCCCCAACTACTAGGCCACTCCTCCACTCCAATCACTCCATGGTTGTGGAATCGGCCATGCAAAGGCTCAAGAGCCAAAAGACGCACTCCTTGATGCCTCCCGGCCGGGAGGCCTGGAACCTGGATGCCCCTGGCAGAAAGTGCTTCCAGGGCTCAATGCTGTCATGTCGTGTCCAGACCTACCAGCTGTACATGGGCATGTACTTACGGGACCTGGCAAAGGAGATTTGCCTGGTTCTCGGCTGGCCTCTCTGAGGAACCCTTGCAGCGCTTCAAGGCCTTGTCAACAGGGATTCGAGAGTGCTCAAAGTTTGTCTCGAGCAGCCTACGATGGCTTCAAGGCTTCGGCCCGAGTAGCCGCGGCTGGCATCGGTTCACGCCATCAGGCCTGGCTAATGCCATCGGACCTGGAGTCATGGGTTCAGGACAAGTTGGTCGATGTCCCTTGCCGAGGTGACAACCTGTTTGGCAAACCCATGACTGAGAAGGCTGCGGAGATCGCCTCTGAGTACTTAACCCGGACAAGGCTCTTCAAGAAGACTTCTCTCCCTTTTCACAAAAAGAAGGGCTCGGGCAAAAAGCCCTTTTTCCTGAGGAAGGGTAAAACCTACCGCAACTACCCCACTTACCAGGCCACCCCAGCTCCCCAACAGGGGCAGCAGGCCAAGGGACAGGGGCACAGCCCGCGTAGGCAGAAAACCCCCAAGCCTCCAGCTCTGGCTCCTACCCAGCCGGGAGGGTTTTTTTGACTCCCACAGCATGGCTTCTCTCCCATCTCTGGTTTGGCCCTGCACAGGAGGAAGACTGACCCTGTACGCCCACAGGTGGCCAGCCATTACCACCGATACCTGGGTCCTGTAGATAGTGCAAAATGGGTATCTACTCCATTTCGACCAGGTACCACCCTCCTCCTTTCCAGGAGAGCCTCTAAGGCCCCCTCTTCACAGGAACCTCCTCTTACAGGAGTTGGCAGGTCTTTTGAAGGACCAGGCAGTGGAACCAGTGCCCCACCACCTGGAAGGGCGAGGCTTCTACTCCAGGTATTTTCTCATACCAAAAAGGACAGGGGGCCTCAGGCCCATTCTTGACTTGCAGAATCTGAACAAGTTCCTAGTAAGGGAAAAGTTCAAGGTGCTCTCTCTTGGAATATTGCCGCCATACCTCCAGCAGGGAGACTGGCTATGCTCCTTAGACCTGAAGGATGCTTATACCCACATCCTCATACATCCAGACCACAGACAATATCTCAGATTTGTGGTGGGAGGAAACCACTTCCAGTACAGGGTACTTCCCTTTGGCCTAGCATCCCTCCAAGGGTATTCACCAAATGCCTGGCTGTGGTAGCAGCCTTCCTCAGGAGCCAAGGGATTTTTGTTTTCCCATATCTGGACGACTGGCTAATCAGAGGCCAGTCAATCCAGGAGGCCCAACAGGCCACTTCTCATACAGTAAACCTGCTACAGCATCTGGGTTTTGTCATAAATCACGCAAAGTGGAGTGGAGGAGTGGCCTAGTGGTTGGGGCAAGGTATTTCAGGCCGGAAGGTCGGGGGTTCAAATCCCACTAGAGGACAGCAACCTTGGGCCAGAAGGACTGGGGTTTCTAGTCCCACAGGTGCTCCTTGTGGTCTTGGGCAAGCCACTTAACCCTCCATAGCCCTTTGATAGGGTGGACTGGTATTATCTATGGAGGCTGCTACCGCGCTACGGCATTGGGGAGGATTTTTGTAAAATGGTGCAAAGTTTGTACATCTCACCGACGGCGGGCATACTGTGCAACGGCCTCATCTCGGACGACTTCACGTTGGGAAGGGGTACAAGGCAGGGCTGTCCTCTATCGCCCTTGCTCTTTGTTCTTTCCCTAGACCCGTTGATTCGTACCATAGTAACTTCGGGAGAGATACAGGGAGTGGGGCTACGGTCGCAAACCTTCCTTATTTCAGCCTTCGCTGATGACCTGCTAGTCCATTTGACGTCTCCGGCCACCTCCTTACAATCGCTTTTAGACGAGTTCCAGCGGTTCGGAGCAATTGCAGGCTTGCGCATTAATAAAGATAAGTCGGAAGTAGTAGATGTCTTGGGGCATTTCCGAACTTCTTGGAGGGGATCCTTCCCTTTGCGGTGGGCAGACAAAGAATTTATCTATTTGGGTATAACATTGACTGGAAACCCCCAGGACTTATACCGGCGTAACCTAGATCGGATACTGCGGCAGTTGGCGGTGCAGTTAAGTGCGTGGGGACCCCTCCCGCTGTCACTGGCAGGGAGGATAGCGGCAGTGCAAATGATAGTTCTACCTAGAATCTTGTACTGGCTGCAGACCCTGCCAGTTTGGTTGCTTCGACGGGACTTGTGTAGAATGGAGGCTCTGCTTAAACGCTTTCTTTGGCGAGGGCGGCGGGCGCGGGTCTCATGGAATCGCATGCTTGGAAAATGGCGAGAGGGCGGTATGGGCCTTCCAGACTTGAAGACCTATGCATTGGCCTGTCAAGCGAGACACCTGGGTGATTGGCTAGGGGAGACGGAAGTATATACGCCTAGGTCCTTAGAGGAGTGTTTGGTGGCCCCTGCGACTCTCCTGGCGTCTTTGCATGGCACATCCACGGTTTTCACAGGTACTAGCCGACGGAGTCCATTAGTGGACTCGGCCCGACGCACATGGCAACAACTTAACAAATATTGGCGGGAAACGTGGAAGGTGTCTTGTTGGTTGCCACTGCAGGGCAATGCTCAATTCACTCCAGGGTCCGAGACTGCGGTGTTTCGGGACTGGTGGCTACGTGGCCTCCGGTGGATAGGGCACTTGGTAGACCAAACGGGAAACTGTAAATCATTCCGAACGCTCGGTCGGGAATACGATCTCCCCGACACGCATTGTTTTGCATACATACAAGCCTCCCACTATGTGGCTGCACTGCCGCGCGCAGCGCTACAGGCTGAGCGCTCAGCTCGTATTTTGGAATTTTTTCGGCTGGGAGAGGAGCGCCCGGCGTCGATTTCCAATTTGAAACATAATTTGGAGTGCTACCGCCCCCTCCCTGACTATAGTGGAGTCGAAAGAGCTTGGGCGACCCGAATTGGGAGTGGACGTACAGCCGGGATTGGTATTGACGGCATTGAAACGGATTAGCCGACTAGTTCAAGGAGTGCGTTGGCGTGAGATTCAATTTAAGTGTGTGACTAGGGCTCATTTTTCGCCGCGGCGGGCATTGCGCAGTCGGCTGGACACGGATGGCTCCTGCCCACGTTGTTCGGAGTCCTTAGCTACTCTCCTACACATGTGGTGGGGTTGTCGGGGAATACGGGCATACTGGGCACGGATATGCAGATTCCTTTGCACGCTGCTGCAGCGAAGGCTACATTGGACCGGCCTATTTGTGGCACTTGACCAACTGCCGACCCCTGGACCAGTGAAGGCTGGTGAGAGCTTGCTGGTGCGGAAGGCCTGTCTGGTGGGTAAAGGGCCGATTCTCCGGCTATGGCGGGAACGCCAATTACCTACTTTTAGTGAATGGCGGAATAACTTTCATCAATTAATGCTAACGGAGCGTTGGTTGGCGCGGGGCAGTGCCAAGCGCTGGACAGTTTTTCTGTCAGTGTGGGAGCCATATATTCAGCAGTTGGGACCCCACAGCCGTAATGCAACCCTCCAAGGGGGGAGCTGAATGATGGAGGTCTTGAGTAGTGGGTAGGCGATAGCTGCTTTACAGCTTTGATGATAATTGGCTTATGCAGTCGGTAATGGAGTGAGGGTGGGTGGGTGGGTGAGGGGAGGGGGATGGGAGAAGGGGGGTTGGGATATAATGTAAAATGCCCACCTATTGTATTATCTTTCTGTTGGCACCCGGGGGGGCGAAGAGTTAACCCTCCCCGTGGGGCCGTCTGTTGATATGTTGTTTGGATTTTATGGTGGACTAAATAAAGCTTTCAAAAAAAAAACCCTCCATAGCCCATGTTCCCTGCAAAATAGTTATCTCCAAGTTATAATGCCCTGTTCAATGTAATTTCAGTTTGTTCAATGTAAACCGCACTGATGCAGAATAGCGCGGTATATAAGAGAATATAAATAAATAAATAAAATAAATAAAGTCTACTTTGCTCCCCACTCAGAACTTGGAGTTCATAGGGGCAAGAGTAGACACCCTCCGAGCAAGGGCTTACTTGTCAGAGGACAGGGCAGACCAGCTGCTGGCGATAGTTCGCCAGGTCAGTCAGCAATCTCAGATTTCTGCGAGAAGCTTCCTCCGCCTACTAGGCCACATAGCCTCCAGAGTGCATGTAACCCCGAATGCTCATCTGCACATGAGATCAGCTCAATGGTGCCTCAGGGACCAGTGGATACAGTCCACAGGGCCACCTCAGAGACAGAATAACAGTGTCCAAGCGACTCCTGAAGTCGTTGCAGCGGTGGCTTCAGCCATCCAATCTGCTCGGGGGAGTGCCTTTTCAGCTTCCCTCGAACACAAGAGTACTAACGACAGATGCATCCTTGCTGGGCTGGGGAGCCCATTGCCAGGGTTCATGCACTCAGGGGCTGTGGTCTCCTCAGGAGGCTACACACCAAATCAACCTCTTAGAGCTGCGAGCGATTCGTCTAGCTCTTCGAACCTTCTGTCAGGTTCTCTCAAGTCAGTCTGTCTTAGTGCAGACAGACAACCAGGTAGCAATGTTCTATGTGAACAAACAGGGGGGGCACAGGGTCTCGACTCTTATGCCAGGAGACCCTGGACCTCTGCTCATTTGCAGTCAGGCAGGGTATGTCGCTCAAAGCAGTTTATCTGCCTGGTCAGTAGAACGTTCTAGCAGACAAGCTAAGCAGGATTCTCCAACCTCACGAATGGCAACTGAATCCAGACGTGGCGCAGCGGATTTTCCACCGCTGGGGGTATCCGTCCATAGATCTCTTTGCCAATCCGCAGAATCACCAGTTGCCCAGGTTTTGCTCCAGACAACCACATCCTCAGAGGGTGGCTGCAGATGCTTTTCTCCTTTCTTGGTCAGTGGGCCTCCTGTATGTGTTTCCTCCCATGCCTCTGGTGGCCTGAACATTGTTCAAGATCCTTTGAGACAAGGCCTCTGTCATCCTGGTAGCCCCCAGATGGCCAAGACAGCCGTGGTTTCCGCTCCTCCTCCAGTTGGCAGTGGAGACCCCACTCCCTCTGGGGACGCAGTCCAACCTGCTGTCTCAGGAGCAGGATTCTCTCTTGCACCCCAACCTCAGATCCCTCAACCTGATGGCATGGCTGCTGAAAGGGTAATGCTGGCCCCTCTACTCCTTCCTAAACATGTGGAAGAAGTGTTACTGGCCTCCAGGAGGCAATCCACTAGGAATTCCTACGCCATCAAGTGGCATAGGTTTGCAGAGTGGTGTATACAACGCAAGGAAAACCCTATCTCCTGCCTCGTACCGGTGGTGTTGCAGTACTTGCTTCATCTCTCAGAATTAGGTCTTAAGTCTAACTCTGTCAGGGTCCACCTGAGTGCTTTGTCAGCAAACCACTATCCAGTGGAAGGGCAACCTCTGTCGGCTCACCCCTTGATGTCCAGATTCCTCAGAGGTCTGTTTCTTCTAAAGCCCCCGGTTCGTCCTCCGGCAACTGAGTGGGACTTGAATGTGATCTTGCAGCAGCTTACTCGCCCACCTTTTGAGCCGATGTCTACTTGTCATCTGCGCTTTCTCTCCTGGAAAGTGCTCTTCCTGGTGGCACTCACATCTGCCAGACGTGTGAGTAAGCTGCAAGCTCTGGTATCCGATAGACCATACATACGGTTTTATGGAAACAGAGTGGTCCTTCGCACTCACCCCAAGTTCCTTCCGAAAGTGGTCTCCTCATTCCATCTCAACCAGGAGGTGGTGCTTCCAACCTTCTTTCCCAGGCCGCAGGCCAGCAGGGCAGAGACGGTACTACATACCCTGGACTGTAAGAGGGTGCTCGCTTTCTACCTGGAGCGTACGGGGGGGACATAGGAGGGCTTCTCAGCTCTTCCTTTCTTATGACCCCAGTAGGCTGGGTCTACCTGTCTCCAAGCGCACGTTATCCACTTGGGTGGCAGACTGCATCGACTGGGCGTATAGGGCAGCTGACCTCCAGCTGCAGGGTCGAGTCACGGCCCACCGTGTCAGGGCTAAGGCTGCTTCAGTGGCTAACCACCGCTCTGTTCCATTGGCAGACATCTGCCGGGCTGCAACTTGGTCTTCAAGCCAGACTTTTGCAGCCCATTACTGCCTGGAGAGAGAGTCCCGGCAGGACAGTGTTTTCGGCCAGGCGGTACTCCGTAACCTATTTGAGATTTAGGCAACTCCTACCCTCCGACCCTTTGGTGTCAGGCTATCGTGGGGGTTGCGTTCTCGGAGAAAATCCTTTTCTCCAGGACCAAGCAGGAAGTCAGTCCTCACATATGAGTGTCATCGGCGCCGATGAAGCCCCAGCGGAGCATTTCCCCAGCTTTCTATGAAAGCCTTTGGGAATGCAGGCACGCATGCGCGGTTCCCTTCCCGCCTAAAGGTGCCATCTTACCTCAGTCTCTTTTTTTCCGAGAAGCCCACCGGACGTGTGTCCTGTCATCCCGGATAAAAGTTGATTTTTTTCGGCGATCCTCGCTGTTTTTTCTCCCGGTTTGACGCCGGTTCCCCTCCCGCTGGGTTCGGTACACCGGTATCGAGCCCGATTCTTCTTTTTCGGTTTTTGTCCTTCGTGGCTGGCATTCACGCCATTTTTTGCTTTTTCCCTGGAAGGCCGGTCCTTTGACCTCGCGGGGACTCTTTTTTTTCCCCGATGGCTTCCAGCGGTTTCAAGAAGTGTGATCGGTGTAAGAAATTAATGTCACCCACCGACACACACGACTGCTGCCTTCGGTGCCTTGGTCCTGATCACGACCCTAAGTCGTGTGGACCATGTGGGAAGATGTCTTCCAAGGCACTCCGAAGTCGCCAGCAGCAGAAAGAAAGGCTTTTCTCGGACTCAGCCTCCGGCCGGACCCAGACCTCGTCTGAGGCCTCGACATCTCGGGATTCGGATCCCGAGCACTGTCGGAGCTCCTTGGACAGGGGGTCCCCCGACCGGGTACGCAAGAGGAAGAAGCGGCTCCTCGAGGGCCAGGTCTAAGACCCCCGACCGTCGCACCGGGCCCGTGGAACAAGAGAAGCCTGCCAGAGTTCCTCGTGTGGAGCCGGAGTCTGCTGGACACGTAAGCCCCGTAGTCTCTGAGGACTCTCCTCCCAGAGAGCCGACGTCGGGCCCGGCACCGCCGGGGCCCGAGTCGGTGGCTGCTGCGTCTCCCGAGCTGATTCTCAGGATGACAGCCTTGGAGAGCAAATTGTCTGCCTTCATGGAGCAGCAGCGGGCACTGATGGCCAGCCTGTCTGGCGCATCTGCCCCGACCACCGGGACATCGACTTCGAAGTCGACCACGGAGACCGAGCCGATACTCGAGTCCATCCTGGCTCGAAGTCGACCTCGGTCGCGGTCTTCCTCGACCTCCCGCTCGGGACCGAGGGTGTCGATGCTGGTGTCTCCGGCGTCGGGGCGGATGCTCCAGGGCCCCACGGAGTCGGACCCTGACTACTCGTCGGACGAGTCCGCCTGGGAGACGGAGGATGAGGAGTCCCCCGATACGTTCAAGACTCGGTGCGTCCCGTCGGACTCACCGCAGTCTGAGCCACAGAGTAGGTCCCCTCCGGAGGATACTCGGTTCTCGGAGTTCGTCCGGGATATGGCCACTGCCTTGGCTATTCCGGCGGACCCTGAGGAAGAGCCTCGAGCTGAAGAGCTCGAGGCCCTGCAGTATGACTCTCCTCCGAAGGAGGCCTTTACTGTCCCGGTTCCTCCAATGCTGGAACGGCTCCTCTTCAGGATGTGGGAGGCACCGGCAGCGCTGGTTTTAAGCAAGCGAGTCGACTCGATCTATCGACTCAGGAAGAGCCCTGGCTTTCAGAAGGCACAGCTACCACACCATTCCATGGTTGTGGAATCGGCCATGCATAGTCTGAAGAGCCAGAAGATGCACTCTGCGGTGCCCCCCGGCAGGGAGGCCTGGAACCTCGATGGCGTCGGTAGAAAGTGCTTCCAGGGCTCGATGCTTGCTTGCCGTGTCCAGTCTTACCAGCTGTACATGGGCATGTACTTGTGGGACCTGGTCTCTCCGGGGAACCCTTGCAGAGATTCAAGTCCTTGTCCTCGGTGATTCGGGACTGCTAGGGCTTCATCGGCGCCGATGACACCCATATGTGAGGACTGATTCCTGCTGCTCCTGGAGAACACCTGTTACAGGTGAGTAACTACTCTTTACAGTTGCTGTGACTCTTCTAGAGGGAGCCATTTTTCAGCTAAGGTTCTCGGTAGCCTATAGCTGGGGAGTCCCATATGTGAGGACTGACTTCCTGCTTGTTCCTGGAGACAGCGTAGTTACTCACCTGTTACAGGTGTTCTCCAGGGACAGCAGGAATCAGTCCTCACGACCCTCCCTCCTCCCCTGGAGTTGCAGTCCTAGAATTAGAAGTTTTTCTCTTTTTGCCATCTTTTTAGCAATGTCATCTGACTGAGCAAGATGGCACCCTTGGGCGGGAAGGGGTCTGCGCATGCACATGCAATCCCAAAGGCTTTCTTTGAAAGCCGGGGAATTGCTCCACATGAGGGCTCCGTCAGCGCCGACGTCACCCATATGTGAGGACTGATTCCTGCTGTCCCTGGAGAACACCTGTTACAGGTGAGTAACTACGCTATCTCTGAAGCAATTCATTGTTCCATATTTTCCAAGGAGACCCGCATGAACTACCATCACCCAAAATAGGACATTCTTTTATGCAGGACCAATTATTTGGAATAGTCTACCGAGAGGTCTTCATGACCATATGGTTATTTGACAGAGAGCTGGAAAAGATTGCTAAGGATCTGGGGGGCACTACTAGACAGTGACTCCCTGAGGATAGAGGTCCAAAACAAAACACAAGAAGTGAGGATATAGGAGGTCACCAATTTATTGAATTAACAGCCCCAACGCTTTTCGGCAGGATTGCCTTCTTCAGGGGGCACACATCTTCAAATAAAACATGATGATGAACAATAAAACATGGGTCACATAAAAGTAATAATACATAATAAATGATTGAATGAATAGTTTAATTATTTATTTATTTATTTATCATGTGTACATAAAAACACTAAAAGAACACATATCCAAAATTGATCATTGAAACCAGCAAGGAGACCATGTTAAAACAAACCAAACATTGAAAAACAAACGATAAATTTAATATTAAATCACAACAATAGTACATAGTTAATAAAATAATGTTAATACGTATAAAAGCTAATAAATGCTATTGCCATTAAAACACAAACTTAAAAAAGTTTTAAAACCATAATAGAATATAAATAAATACATGCACAATAAAAGAGAGAGAGCAATTACTTACAAGAGGCACAGTGTACCATTAAGTCTTTAAAAAGACTCCATGCAGTAATCCTGCAGTAGTACTGATTTGTTAATCATCCCAGAGCCAGAGGAACGTGGAAACATTCATCAAATAAGAACAGGGGAAGCGGAGGCAAAATGCTTGTTAATACATAGACCAAAAAAACCCCCTTTTTTTGAAGAACGTGTAACAATAATAAAACTTTTAAAATTATTCTTAATGTCATTAAAAGTTGTTCTTAGTGTCGTTAAAAAAAAAAAAAAAGGGGGGGTCCAAACTGGAGGGAACCAGCACGAGGAGTGCAAGGGTGACCAGGACAGGCGGGGTCCAATAAAACGACTGAATCATAGGTATACTAAGATACATCATAATAAGGCCAGGACACTGAGATTGTTTTTTGAAATATGTGCTCCGTTATAAATGAATAGTATAAACTGTGTGAGGAAGAATCAAGGCTGGGCGTTTTTAAACCTGGCAATCAAAGTAATAAGAAAACAGGTCAGGTACGGATTGGTATAGGGGTCGAATGATCCAAACACTTGAAGATCAATCATTAAACTAAAAACGAAGAGACAGGGCATATTTTGAAAAAATACCTGTATTTCTAAAGTGTATGCAGATATTTGGCGTCTGGAAGCAGGACACAATGGAACTGTTGTATTCTTTCACGCTAAGCCCGCCAACATCCGGGTATATTTATATGTTGTTGCAAACGCATGCTCTGTGTGAAATGCCGATTAACATAGAAGGGAATAGCCGGCGGAACGGAATGTATTACTCAAAGTGATCAATGAATTGTAAAAGCAAAAGGATACATTCTAAGTAGATCTCATTCGTGGAATTATTAAAAAGTAAATAAATACAGACATACAAGTAAAAAATCGGACGTGGGGGCACTATGCTGAAAACAAATTTAAGCGCTGTATAAAGAAAGGGAATCCTTTTACAGTTAAAGTGAAACAAGGACCATCCAGTACATGTAATTAAAGAGAAATAGCACATACCTTTTGAAGTAACAAATGGATAAATAAGGATATACTAATGTGTGATATAGGAGACACTAGGCTTAGGTACTTTTAAAAATGCATTGTAAAATAAAATAAAAATTAAAAATATACGTATAAAATCAAAATCAAAAACACATTCATTCCCTATTCGTATGATTAAAGGAAGCTGATACATACTCATAGGAAAATAAATAAATACAAATGTACAGATTAAAATTAAAACTTAGAGTCTAAAACGTGGGAGGCACTAAGTTAAAAGCGACAAAAAACTCAAGCGCTGTAATAAAACCCAGGGCTGTGATAAAAAATCAGTAGTCTTGTTAAAAACCAGACAAAAACTGCACAGTAACCCAAACATAGTAGCGAATAGTTAAAAACATGTAAATTAAAAGGTATCCACAGCAGGATACTGATCAGTGACCAAAGCACAGTGACCAATTATAGGAGACTGAAATAAATAAAAATAGGGGCAATGCGAAATGATAAAAATAGCTAGTTCTAAAGGTGCAATTGTCTTGAACTAAATCAAACACTGGACCCACTAAAAGGAGAATATTATGGGGGACTGGACTTTTTTAAAAAATATATAAAAAATAAATAATAAATAAATAAATGATAAATGTAAAACATAAAAACTGGAATAAGAAGAATGAAAAAACGGAGTAAATTTTTTTTATAAGAATACGGAAAGATCAACTTCCGAGTTAAGTCCAGCTGGAGCCAAAGTCTGTAGGATAGGACTGAGGAGTAGGCCTCGGAGCAGAGGGTAGCCCTTTTTGGGCTCCAGGAGAGGGAGTACATACAAGTGCTCCTCTTTCCGCAGAAACTAATTTCCTCTCAGTGATGATGCCAGGGCCCTCACCCAGGCAGTTTGGATAGAACAGTGCTTTCAGGAGTTTGCCCAAACCTGGGCCCTCATAAACTAGGGCTTGTTGGGTCCTGGCTGTAGTCTTGGAAGGTAATGTACTCAAACTTCTGGAGTCCATCAAAGACAGCTTCTTGGTGTCACCGTGCAGTTCTCCAAAGATAGAGGAGACTCTTCATTGCAGATTACATCTGTCTCTTGCACACCAAAATCCTAGTCCCCGATGGTATTCCATGTATTTAATAGTTCTCAAGAAAGGGGATGCTTTCCAGATCATTTTAGATTTAAGACGCGTCCACACCATCCTTCAGTGCCATAATTTCAGATGGAAACCCTGTGATCTGTGATGATTACCATGCGAACAGGGGAGTTTCTAAGATCCATAGATCTGATGGAAGTTTACCTGTACATCCCAATGTGGGCAGACTTCCAAAGGTCTCTTTGATTTTTCATTTTGGGGGACCACTTTCAATTTTAGTCTCTTCCCTTCATGTTGGCAAGAGCACCATACACTTACCAAGATAATGGTGGTGGTTGCAGTGTACCTCAGAAGGATCTGTATCTGGACCATTGGCTGGTTCTGGCAAAGTCAGCAGAAGAAAGCAAGCACTGAATGCAGAGCATCATCCGCCTCATACAGAATGGATTGTGAACCAGTCGAAGAGTTGTTTGGTATATTCCCAGGTGCAAGAATACCTGGTAATATTCTTCATTAGCCATCAGGGCAAGGTATTTTTGCTGAATGCTTGAGTAGGCAAGTTCCAGAGTTAAGTGACTGGCTTATTATAGGTAGATGCTTCCATGGATTGGGACTGGATGCAAATCCTGGGTTCTATGTCTGTTGCAATCGAGGTAGTGTCTTGGGCATATGTGACCATTGCAGAGGACTCTGCTGCCTTCGTAGTCTCTGGGAGATGGGAATACCACAAGAAAGTCCCTCTGGAGACTGGGCCCAGAAATAGTCTGTGGTGGTCACTGGATGGAGTCAAGCTGAAGAAAGGAATGGACCTTGAAGTTCTCAGGTGGATCCTCATGTTCACTGATGCAGTCTCCAAAGGTACGAGTATGGCTATTAGGCTGACCCTTCAACACTTTTCCTCAGTTCTACAAGGGAAAGCAATAGGTAAGTCACAGTGTCATCCCAGGCCCGTTTGAATGGGTGCCCTACCTGGCTGAGTTTACTAACCGTCCAGCTATCTTAATCTGATGGATTGACATGGCAAAATAATGAGCAGGAATGGCAACTAATTTAAGAGATTTTGTAATTAATACTTCAAAAAACGTAACAGTATATGTAAATAGAATATGAATGAATTGGACACTTAAATTAATTTGAAACACTGACAAATATACTCATTGTATATGGAACTTCCTGAAAGATGACATTATGTTGCCTTCTGCTGGCCAGCTTATAGTGCGACCCACTTGGCTACTCCTTCATTCCACCTGGCTGGTAAATATTTCTGGGGAGAAGATTGCTGGCACACTGTAGGCAGAGATAACATCGAGGCAGGCTTTCTCAACTGACATCCCCTACAGCTAGGGGAATGGGAGCTCAGTGGGGAGATCTTCAGAGGAATTGTGGGACAGCGGGGGCCTCCGTTTATCGATCTGATGCCACACCAGAATCTCAAGGTTTTTTTTCACCTGGTGAATGATGGAGGGGCTTTCAGGAGCAGATTCCCTTGTGCAAGACTGGCTCCAAGGAAAGATTTTCTGTCTCCTCTGTGCAAGCAGGGTGGTCCAGGAGATCATGACCTGCTGATTTTGGTAGCTTCAGATGGACTCATGTGCTTGTGGTATGGGGGTTCTCAAAAGGCTGGTGATAGATGACCCTTTCCGCTTGTTCAAAGACAGGAGCCTTACACCATGTCGGAACGTTTGTTCACTGTTGGTTTAGAGGGGTAAATGTCCACCGACACCATGCTAGCACTAGGTTAGTGTTGGTTTAGAGGGAAGAGTGCTCTTGATGCATGCTCAGGCACTGGGTCAGTACTAGCTCAAAGTGAAGAGGGTCCTCTAACATCGTGCTGGATACTGGGTCGCTAGTGGGTCAGAGCTAATAGTGACTCCTAACATAGAGAGGTTCCCAGACCTGTCCTGAGTGGCCCCCAGCAGTTAGGTTTTCAGAATATCCACATTGAATATGCATAAGAGGAATTTGCTTGCAAGGAAGGCAGTGTATGCAAATCTATCTCATGAATATTCATTGTAGATATCCTGAAAACCTGACTGACTGGGGGCCTTCTGCCCTAACATCATTCATAGGTACTGGATCAAAATTGGCTCAGAGGAGTGAGTGTCCCCTAACACTGTGCTGGGACAGTATTGGCTCTGAGGGGAGAATGTACCTCAGTATGTTGCTGGGACACTGGGTTGGTACTGGCTCAGAGGGGCGAATGTACCATAACACGATACTGGGACACTGGATGTGGTACGGACTCAGAGGGGAGAACTCCTAAACTGTACTGGGACACTAGGGGACAGTACTGGCTTGGAGGGCAATGCCTCCTAACACCATTCTAGGCCAGCACTGGTCAGAGGGAAGAGTGTCCCCTAACACCATGCTGGGACAGTGGGTCAGTAATGGTTCAGAGGGGAATATGTCCCCTAACACAGTAGTGAGAGACTGCATCGGTAACACCGTGCTGGGACAGTACTGGATCAAAGGGGAGAATGTACCCTAACCCGATGCTGGGACACTGGGTTGGTACTGGCTCATAGGGGAGAAGAACTCCTAAGACTGTACTGGGACACTGGGATAGTACTGGCTCAGAGGGAGAAGTGCCCCAGGATCACTTTTTGAGTAATGTAGCTGCAGATGAATCACGCGTTAGTAACCTCAGGATTTGATAAAGGGTGAAGCAGCTGTGATCATTATTTGTGCTGTGGACCTTGGAGCAGGGTTCAGTACGGTGTGGCTCTTGCTGTGTTTAGCAGGTCTGGGTTCAGTGAAGTGAAAGGGCAGATCCTGCTCTGAGAATCAGCAAAGGAATTCCTTCCATGAGACTGCGAGTAGACAGTGTTATCAGGGGAAAGAATGCAACCCCCCCCCTCCCTGGTGCAGCAGCGGCAGGCATGCAAGCCACAGGCTGTGACAGGCTCCAGGGATGTGAGGTATGCAGGTGAGGAACACAGAAAGGGGAGACCCCGGAAGCTCACGTCAGGCAGAACAAGGGGTGGAGAGTACCAGGAACTGAGGCAGACGGACTGGGAGTCAATGCTGTCATGGCTTAGGTGTTCATGAGGCCAAACAAGGCCACCGGGAGTCACCCAGCACACGGCAAGAGGCCTTCACGTGTGGGGTACATGCAGAGGGCCAGACCCATCCAGGTAAAGTGCCATGTGGGTGTGGTATAGAGCCTAAGAAACTCTGTGTACTGTGTTAGTCAGGAAACTCTCTCCTAGCCAGGTACTGAGGTGGAGGGGAAGCCAGGGGAAACTTAAACGGGTGAAAATCACAGATGTGTCCCACCCATTCTGTGTTTGTGGAAAAGACCTCGATAAATCAGGAAAGGATCAGAATCTACAGAAAGGGCAGTAGCTAGGTCTCTCTTACGTCTGCTCATGCTATATTTCTCTTTTGTGATTTCTCTTTCCCCAGCATGAGAACTTCTCACGTGTGTGTGGCTACACACACACAGACATGTGCACACACACGCTGCTGCGGTAAAATCCATCTATAGCACAGGCACAAACAGTACAAGCTTCCCCTCCCCCCTCCGAACAGTGCGTGAAGCCCCTGCTGCATGCTTGTCTCTCTCTGCCGCAGGCTCTACCATACATACAAGCGTAGTCATGCTTTCACCAAGCTTCTCCTACACACCCAGGTCCCCAGGCCTCTCACGGGATTAGAACTGGGTAACGGGGAGGTCAAGAGAGCCAGCAACAGATGGGATTAGAGTTCATGAGACCCCCTGACTCTTAGGTAATTGTTCTACGCTCTAGAAGTTAAAGACAAGCAGGTCTGGAGTCAGGGGCAGACCTCGGAGTGAAAGCAGCACAGGGTGTGTCTAGCGAGAGCGCCCCAAGCTTCAGGAAATGGGAGAAAGTTTATTGATACCAGATAAGTGAGAACAGGTTAGGTAGGTTCCCAGTCCAAGAGAAGCCAAGATCTGCTGGGCTAAGCAGCGAAAGGGAATGCGCAGGGTGGGGTGATAGAGATGGCAGAAGACTGTCTGTGTATGAGGGAGGGGGCAGGCAGGCATCTTTGTAGCCCGTTTCACAGCTGAGGCAGAATCCATTGTACACAAAGAACATGTAGATTCCAGCCTAAAACCAAGTTCTGCTGTTATCTATTCACCCACCCTTGAAACTCACTCATGTCTCTTGAAAAATGTATTTGTCGTAAGTGTCTGTGTGAGCTAGAACGTGAGCTCCGGAGAGCAGGTCCTGCATGTTCTATGTCCGTGCTGTAGACACAACCTTTAGCGGCAGTGGCGCATGGAGAAGGGAGATCGGATGCCCTGGAAGTGAGATGGCGACTGTGAACCAACAGACTGCGGCAAGGGAGAGGGTTGCTTAACCTGTCCTGATCCTCCCTCCTGTTACAAGAGACGGGAAAGGGAGGGGACGTGCATCGTGCGTAGGCCCATTGTTCTTCCTATTAGTTTTCTGCTCTTCAAGCCTGTACTGCCCGCAGCGGAAGATGACGGTTGCCTGGCCTGAAAACGTCAAGGGACAGAGAAGAGCGGGATGCAGCCCAACAAACATTTTAAAGTACGTTTGCCAGAGGGAGAAGACAATCGGGCCCTTGGAAAATTTTGCTTTGGGGTCCTCGGTCCATGTTGTAAACTGCTCTCTAGGGCAATTCCCAAAGGGTGTATATCGAATGTAATAAATGATAAAGAATTTCATAAGTTACGGGGGCTCTGCACTCAAAAATCAGGCCAAAATTCCTCAACAGTAACTGCCGCAGACCCTTAGCGTCTCCTGAAACCCTGCATTAAAATCACAGCTATGGGCTCAGCTTTCTTCTCTTACATAGTAACATAGTATATGACAGCAGATAAAGACCAGTATGGTCCACCCAGTCTGCTCAGCAAGATGGTAAGAGCAGGTGCACGTGTCGCTCCGTGCAGGTCACATCTCCCCCTGCCTTTGTTTAGGGGTGTACTCACCCATCCGTGTAGGTCACCCCTATTTGTTCAGATATAAGAGATAGTTATGCTTATTTTGATTTTATCCTGTTGCTATAAAGGGATCCACTGTGTCTGTCCCATGCCATTTTGAATCCTGTCACTGTATTTGCCCCCACCACTTCCATCGGGAGGGCATTCCAAGCATTCACCACCCTTTCAGTGAAAAAGTATTTCCTGACATTGCCTTTCAGTTTACCCCCTTGCAGCTTCATGTTATGCCCTCTAGTTTTACAACTTCCCGTTTTTGGAAGAGGTTTGATTGTCCATTAATACTCTTTAAGTATTTAAAGGTCTGAATCATAAGAACATAAGAAATGCCATACTGGGTCAGACCAAGGTCCATCAAGCCCAGTATCCTGTTTCCAACAGTGGCCAATCCAGGTCACACGTACCTAGCAGTTTCCCCAGAAGACACAGGTTCGACAATGCTTGTACTAGGTCAAGCATTGATATCCTGGGTCCCTTTTTAATAATGGTTTATAGACCTTTCCTCCAGGAACTTGTCTAAACCTTTTTTAAACCCAGCTACACTAACTGCTTTTTTTTCCTTCCCATTTAACTTTTTATTAATATTTCAGGAAATAGTACATACATCTTCTTAACACAGCATTGTGCACCATCGTCTTACAGTCGTACTTATTTATTATCCCCTTCTAGCTAATACAACATTCACTATTGCCCTATCTTCTCCCACCCTCGCTATTCCCCCTTCATGCTCATTCTGTCTTGTCTCAGCATAGCACTCTTTTTAATACGTGTAGATACAAGCTTTCACCATTTAGCGCTTTAACCTTGCTTTTTACAATTATCAGTTATTACCGTGCTCTAGCCCTCTTTCCCTCCAGCTTTCCAAGTTTCCAGCCATTTCCATACTCTCTTCCATTGTTCCGCACTCTGCTCCCTTTTCGGAGCCCCGTAAGTCTGTGCATCAAACATATGTCCGCCACTCTTCTAACGAAGCCCTCACTTTGGGGATGGCAGGTCCCTGTCCAATATTTTGCTCTCTCACTTCTTGCTGCCTCTGTACAGTGATGCAATATTCCCCTTTCCCTCTCCGAGTTATCCGCCTCCAATTGATGCAAGAGACAGACCTCTGACTTTCTTTGCAATCTATGTCCTGTCATTCCATAGATTATTTCCAACACCTCTTCCCAGTATGCCTGGACCCACTCACATTTCCACCACATATGCAACATATCTCCTCTCTCTTGGCATCCCCTCCAATACTGTTCCGAGTGTCCCTGTCCTGCTCGTCTTCCTCTTATTGGTGTCCATTACCATCGATATAGCACTTTATACGCATGTTCTTTTATTTGAGTGGCTATAGACATGCGTGCCAGTATAACCTTATCCCGCACCTCTTCATTCCATTGCACTCCTAAGTCCGCCTCCCATTTCTTCATAAATTCTAGCTTACCCTCTCCTCCCTCCATTAATCTTTTATAAATATTGGACAAACCTCCTTTTTTACCTAAATGTCCTGAGCAAAGGGCCTCAAACCACCCCCCATTATTCCGTAGATCCTTTCATATTTCTGTTGTTGCACAAAGTGGCTTACCTGAATGTAGCTATAGTAGTCATTATTCGATAGCCCATATAGATCTTTAATACCCTCAAACTCTCTAATACCCTCTTTAACCACTATCTGAGATATATGCGCGAGTCCTACCTTTGCCCACCTTCGCAATGTACTCACCCCTGGCCCCTGCCCCTTCTCAAAGCAGGCCTCCAATGTCATCCCCTGCATATATCCTTTGTCTTGATTTAATGGTCTCCTATTCTGTTTCCACACATTCAAGATATGTGCAATGATGGGGTTTATGGGTCTGTTTTCAGGTGCTTTACTCCCCCTCCACACCATCCTTTCCAGGCCCACTTCCCTCACTGAGTCTTCTTCCATTTGGACCCAGTGTTTCTGCTTTTCTCTTTGCCATTCATAGAGCGTTTTCAATTGTGCTGCTACATAATATTTTCGAAAATTAGGAACCCCCCAGCCCGCCTTCTCCCTTAGCTGTCTGCAAAACTGACATGGCCACCCTAGGATTCCGATTATGCCATATAAATTTACTAATGAGTCTTTGCAGTTGCTTTAACTTTCTTTGTGGTACCATTATCAGCAACGTTTGGAACAGGAACAAAAATCGGGGCAAGAGCATCATCTTGATAGCTGCAGTGCGTCCAAACCAAGATAGAATCCTTGCCCCCACCCACTCAACAGGCTTTCAACTTGCCCAAATAATTTTGCATAATTTAAATCATACAGGGATTCCAACTTATTACTTATCCTGATCCCGAAATACCGAATAGCTCCCCCAGCCCATCTAAATGGGCATTTCTTTTGTAAGATGTCCTGCACTTCCTTTGTTATTGACAAATTCAATATTTCAGATTTTGTCCAATTTATAGTAAAGCTCGACAACCTTCCATATTCTTCTAATTCCCACATTAATATTGGTATAGAAAAGCCCGGTCTAGTCACGCTCATGATGATATCATCTGCGAACAGTGATATTCTACATTCTCTCTTTCCTACTGCTATGCCCTTCAAATCCGCCCTTTCTCTCATCCTCTCCACAAACGGTTCTATGGAGAGTGCAAAAAACAGAGGCGACAGGGGACACCCTTGCCTCGTCCCTCTCCCCTGCTCAAAGAAAGCAGAATATGCTCCATTCACCTGAACACAAACTTTTGGTTTGCGATATAGCGCTCATACCCAACCCATAAACGCTTCCCCCAACCCCATTCTGTCCATTACCTGAAAAAGAAAAGGCCAAGACACCTGGTCAAATGCCTTTTCCGCATCTAAAGATAGGCGCAGTGCCTCCTCCTTACTTTGTTCAATCGACAAATAGTGTTTATTTATTTATTTAATTTATTTATTTAACATTTTTATATACCGCACTATTCATCATCAGCGCGGTTTACATAGAACTACAAAACATCAGATAAGATAAGATACATATATCTGTTTTTACATGTAACAGGAAGAAAAACTTGGAAAACAGGGGTAATAGTAACAATGGATAATAGAACTTGAACTATATACATATGATAGTAATATTACTTGAAAAAGTATCATGTTAGATAGGGATGGGATTGGAGCTGTTTAGATGAACTTGTGTTATTGTGTTCTCTGGAAAGTATATGATGAAAAGGTGATGCTTCAAGGCCTTTTTGAACTGGGGGATATCAGAGATGGCCCTAATGTGTGGTGGGAGGGTATTCCACAGTTTTGGAGCACATAAGCTGAATGATCGGTTCACAGTTGCAGAGATGTATTTTAAGGATTCTTTTGGAACTTTAAGCATGTTTAGTTCCGAGATTCTTCTAAGCCTGTTGGAGGGGATAGGTTAGATCAACTCTGATAGAGAGGAGGGAGCAGGTCCTTTGTGAGCTTTGAAGACTAGTAGCAGGGTCTTGAAGGTGATTCTCGCTTGGATAGGGAGCCAGTGTAATTGTTTCAGGAGAGGTGTTACATGTTCTCTTTTTGGTGTCCCGAAGAGCACTCTTGCAGCACTGTTTAATGCGAGTTGAAGCGGGTTGAGGGTTGATTGGGGGAGCCCCTGTAGTATACAATTTGCGAAGTCAAATGTGGGATAATTAAAGCCTGGTAGACAGTACGGAAATCATCTGGATCAATTAGTTGGCGAAGGTTTCTAAGGGAGCGAATCTTGAAATAAATTGCCTTTACAGTGTTGGCTATGTGGGTCTTCAGGTCTAGATTCTGATCCAGGGTAACACCGAGATAACGGATGTGGGGTTTTACTTGCAACTTAGCATCTTGGACTTCAAGGAATGAAGGTGGTGTGAACTTGGGGTTTCTTGAAATGAAAAGTACCTCTGTTTTCCTTGTTCTGGATTCTGAGATTTTGAGTCAGTAGCCAGTCTGAGATGGCGTTAAAACAGTTGGTTATGGTGGTGAGATTCATCTTATCAATGCAAAATGGCATATATAATAGGACATCATCAGCATAGATCATATAATTGACTTTGAAGGACCTGATAATGTTGCATAGGGGTTGCATGTAGATGTTGAATAATAATGATGACAAAGAGGAACCTTGTGGGACTCCTTGACCTTGGTGAAATGGCTCTGATGTTTCACCATTTGAGCGAACTTGCTGCCATCTTTCTGAGAGGTAAGAGTTGCACCATTCAAGAGCATTTCCACAGAGGCCCTTCTCTCTTAGGCGGACCATAAGAATGTCGTGACAGACCGAGTCAAAAGCAGCCGCAATATCTAAAAAGATGAGAACAAAGCCTTGTTTGATGTTGTCGATGCCAGAGTTTAAGCTGTTGAGAAGTGAGGTGAGGAGCGTTTCGACCCCGTAAGATTCCCGGAATCCATGTTGACAGGTATCAAGAGGCGCTTCAGTGTCGATATGGTCTTGCAATTGTCTGTAGACTATCTTTTCGATTATTTTCGCAAGGGTGGGTATGCTGGAGATGGGTCGGTAAGAGTCTGTTTTTTGCGGATCTAATTTGAGGTTTTTTAGTAGAGGTCGGATGGAAGTCTGTTTAAGGGCAGAAGGGAATGAGCCAGTGTCAAATGATAGGCTTATGATTTTGGATATTGTTGGAGCAAGTTCTTTGCGGAGGTCCTTTATCCAAAAAGCTGGACACGGATCGGTGTGTGCTGTGGATAAGTTGAGAGATGAGATAATATCTTCAATTAGCTTCAAAGAAGGGGTGGAGAAAGAAGCTAAAGGGGCTGGGAGTGCATGATCATTCAGGATAGTGGGTATTGTAATTTTGTTTGTGCAGCATAACTTAGATTGTATGTAAAGGGCATAAGCTTGTGGGTTGATTTCACACTGGTGCTCCTGTGAGGGTTCTTTGGATAATTTCTTAACAAGGGTAAATAGGTCGTGAGGTTTGTTTATAGCACGTTTAAGGATGTCTGTATGATATAGTCTCATTTTTTCAGAAATAGCTTTGCGGTGGGTTTCAAGATGTTGCATGTATGCAGACTGATTAGTATCGTTGCGTGATCTCCTCCATTTCTTCTCAAGTTTTCGCAAATGTTTTAGGGATTCTTTCAGATCAGATGTAAACCAAGGTGCTGTAGCTTTTCTTCTTAATGACTTATTTCTGGTGGGACGAGATGAGATGCGGTTAAGTCTGTTGTTCCAAGAAGTGATAATCTCTTCCAGGTTTAGGGTAGAATCATTAAAGAGAGCATCGGTTTCCTCAAGGATTTGTTCCTTGTTAAAAGGTTGGAAGCTTCTGGATGTGGTATTTGCATATTTGTTTATGTTCTTGTCATATTGTCAGCTACTTGCCTACCTGGAATAAATACCGCTTGGTCTTGATGGATTAATTTCCCTATTACCCTATTTAGACACATAGCCAATATTTTAGCCAATAGTTTAGTGTCCAAATTTAGCAATGAAATTGGCCTCTATGATGAACATTCTTGTGAATCCCGTCCTTCTTTATGTATTACTGTTATTCCTGCCCACCCCATGGTATCTGCTAGCACCCCTCCCTCTTTTGGCAGATTAAATAAATGCACTAATGGTGCAGTTAAGATCTCTCCAAACCTTCTATAGAGGCTCGCTGTGAGCCCATCCAAACCCGGCGCCTTATCTACCTTTAGCTATTTTATAGCTATCAGAACTTCCTCTTTCATTATATCTCTATTTGACTCTTTTTGTTCCTCCTCTGTCAATTTGGTGAGCTTGACGGATTCTAAGTAGCTCTGTACCCTATCCGTCTCCGGAGGTGTTCTTGCTGCATACAATGACTGTTAAAAGTTCTTAAAGGCCTCCCGAATATCTCCATCCTTGTGGACTAACTGCCCTCCAGAATCTCTAATTTTTAATATTTGTGATCTTAGTTTCCGTTGTTTCAATTTCTGCGCCATGTATCTCCCAGCTTTATTTCCCCCCTCGAAAAATTCCTGTTTCAGTAACTGCATGCGATGCCTTATAATTTCTGCTTGCATTGCATTTACCTGAGCTCCTACTGCCAACACTTGACCTCTATATGTTCCCTTCCGTCTTCCGCATCTAATTCTTCCAGCTTCATCAACCTTTCTCTCAATTCCCTCTCTCTCCCCTCCCTTCCCTTCTTTTTCCTTGCCCCCCATTTGATTAGAACTCCCCTAACTACTGCCTTATATCCATCCCATACTCCCCCCAAGCCACCTCTCCGTTATCATTCCATCTGAAATATTCGCTTGTTCCCCTCTCTTTCTTCTCTAACCCTCTCGTCCTCTATGAGAGATTCATTTAACCTCCAGAACTGAGTGCCTCTCCCCCCCCCCTCCATTGCTATCCTTATCTCGACTGAAGCATGATCTGACCACGTTACTGAATCCATCTCCGCCCCCTTTGTCCTACCCACCACCTCCTTAGTTACCCAAATGGCGTCTTTTCTAGAGTATGAACTGTGTACCGGGGAGAAATATGAAAACTGTCTTTTCCAGGGGTGTTGAAATCTCCATGCATCTATCAAACAGTGTTGTGTTACAAAATTGCGATATTTGCTCCTATCCGCTCTTTTGCCCTCTCCGTTCCCCGTGGCATCTCTAGCAGGGTTCCAAGTTAAATTGAAGTCACCCCACAGATAAGTTTACCATCTCCTAATTTCCCCACCTCATCATTGAGCTTTTTCCAAAATTCTTTTTGCCCACCTGTAGGCGCATATACATTCACTATACAGTACCACTCATTCTCTATTCGTAATCGTAATAATACATTTCTCCCCACTTTATCTCTGACTGCCTTCTGTATTTCCATCTTTAATTTTGAATCTATTAATATTGCAACTGCTCCTTTCTTCTTTCTACTATGTTTGGTGCATGAACACATGTCCCATACCCCTTAAGCTTGACCAGGTGTTCGGTCGCCCCAGTTAAATGTGTTTCCTGTATGAGCACTAACGACGCCTTTTGGCGTGTTATTTCTTTATATAATTTCTGCCTTTTAAATGGTGAATTTAGCCCTTTTACATTTAAGGTTACTATTTTTAACTCACCTTTTAAGCTTTGTTCCCCTTTCCTGCTCTTACTCCCCCCATCCCCCTCCCTCTCCCCTCTCTTGCTCCCACCCCCTTCCCCCTCCCTCCCTATTCCCCATCCCCTTCCCTCGTCCCCTCAAGGGAGACTCTCCATCCAGAAGTGGTGACGAACTATCGGACCCCTACCTACCCTTACCCTCCTCCAATATCCCCGCCTACCCCCTCTTCTTCTCTCCACCCCCAGCCAACTCCTCCCTCTAATCCTCCCCATCCAGCTCTGAGCATTCTTACCTCCCCCTTAACTCCCACCTCCCTCTACCTTGGACCCACTCTCCCTTCCCGTTATACCTATACATGCAGATCATTATTAACCTTGTTCATCACGCACTTTCACAATGCTCCAACTCCCCCAGCGCTGCATAGCATCACAAACATCATCCCACAACCTGATAAGTTAAAAGCTTACACTAGTTAAGTAAGAGGAAGTGGTCCGTAAATGGAACGCACACTTAATCTTAATCCCTGCTCCACCTGTTTAACATTATTGTCACATCAGTATGTAATTTGTACATAGTTCTCCCTCAAAGTTGTCCTCCCTGTTCGATGTAAACTCGAGAGTGCCCTGTGGTCCTCGAGTCGTTCTGTTAATTGTAAACCGCACTGATGATAAAGAGCGTGGTATAAAAGAAATGTTGAATGAATAAATAAATAAATAAATAAATAAAAACCAAAGCCCTCCTTCACTCCTCCCCTCCCTCCTTCCACATCTCCTCTTCCTTCATACCCCCTTTCCCCCCATACCCGCCAGACAACATTCCTGGCAGTTCACTTATCAATGTCCAACATCCTCTTTTCAATTTTTAAATCCTCTGTTGCCAAGTTGCCAGTGACCATCTTGCTCAGCCGAAGTCCTTCACTGTCGCTTTAGATACCTGGTTGCCCTTGGGCAATCTTGCTAGTCTCTGACCGTTTGCTGGGGCCCTCTGCCATCTCATACCAGCTGCTATTGACACTGGAGTTGTGACGCTCTTTGTTTTTGCTTGGCCCTTTATTCCCACTGGGAGATTGGTCAGTCCCAAGTCTTTAAGCACACCCCAGGCCTCCTCACTGGTCTTCACCCTTCTTGACGTGCCTTTCACAGTTATTAGTAGGCCGAAAGGGTATAGCCATTTGTAGCGTGCCTCTTCCCTCCTCAAGTAGGCCGTCACCTCCTTCATCTCTCTCCGCCGCTGCAGTGTCCCCAGAGACAAATCCTGATACAGTTCCTCCGCATGTCTGTCCCACTGAAAGTGTACCACTTTCCTTGCCGCCTTCAGGAGGCTTTCTTTTGTTTTAAAGGCTTTCAGACACACCACAATGTCTCTTGGTCTGTTGTCTCGTATGGTCCCCAGCCCCCTATGTGCCCGCTCAATTTGCAGAACCTCACCGTCCCCGTTCTCTTCTGGGGCCGCTGCTTGTAACAATGCTCTAAACACTTTTGTAATAACTTCTTCACTGTTTTTATATTGAGGGTCCTCTGGTATACCTCGCAGTTTTATATTACTTCTCCTAGATCAGTCTTCCAGGTCCTCCGCCTTCTCTTTCAATTCTTCTTGGACGTGCTTTAGTTCCTCCCATCCTTTTTGTAGGTCCTCCAATGTTTCCCCCTATTGTTCCAGCTGATTTTCAGTTTCTTCAACCTGGGATCCTAAGCCCACTATATCCTGCCTTATAGTTTGCAATGTCTCTTTCAAATCAGTTTTCACTACACTTATTTCCACTTTCAACTCATTCAACCACATCATCATTTCGGCTACCCCCGGACCCCAGGAACTCTCCCTCTTCTCCGCTGATACAGCCTCCTGCTCCGCTGCTAGTCTCCCTTCTTTCTCCGCTTCTTTCCCTCCTTTTGATGGGGCATAGGAGGATCTGAATTCTGCCAAGTTTTTTTTCGCTGATAGCCCTCCTTTGGGCTTCTCCATCTTCCCTCTCCTCTGCCCCTAATATTGTCTCAAGGTTTACTGAGGTACACTACCCCCTTAAACTGCAGCCTATTTCTCCCTATAGACTTTCCTGCTCTGTACTCTGAAGTTATATTCTCTTCTCTTTATGGCTTTTCCATCTCTCTATTGATATTATTCGATATAGTTGATTTGGCCTGCTTCTTTAGCTTCAGATGCCTCTATAATTGTAAAATGCTTTGTAGCTTTAAGGGCTTTCCTCCCTTTCCATGCTTTACTTGTTACTTACAGCTGCTGCCCCCGAGCTGCTCCATTGTCACCGTTGCATTTGTTCTGCGTCCCCTCGGCTTTCTGTCCGATCCTGCACCTCACTTTCAGAACTGCATTTGTTTTTCCATGCTCCCTCACTCTGCACTGTCCAGGCCTCCTTTCCGCTCCACCACGTGCTTCTCCTATCGGGCCACTCGACTGCTCTTTCACGCCTCTCAGTCTGTGGGCGCCTCGACTCTCCCTGCCTCCCACGTTACCGGCAGCTTCTTTTACTGCTGGTTCCTCATTTCGCTGCGGTTTTGCCGCCGCTTCGGGGTTTTCTCTCCGTTTGGGCAGGCTTTGGCGGCGGAGCTCCAACTTCATGCTGCCATGCAGCCCAATGATGTCACCGGAAGTCTACACTAACAGCTTTTACTACATCCTCCGGTAACAAATTCCAGAGTTTGATTACACATTGAGTGAAAAAATATTTTCTCTTATTAGTCTTAAATAGGTTACCCCCTAGCTTCATTACATGTCCCCCAGTTTTTTTATATTCTGTTGACGTAAACAATCAATCTACGTTTACCCGTTCCACTCCATTCATTCATTTATCGACCTCTATCATATCTCCCCTGTCCCTCCTATCCTCCAGAGTGTACATATTTAGGTCTTCAAGTCTTTTCTCGTAAGTCTTATGACGCAGGCTCCAAATCATTTTGATCACCTTCCTCTGAATCTCTTCCAGACTTTTTATATCCTTTGCGAGATACAGTCTCCAAAACTTAACACAATATTCCAAGTGAGGCCTCACTAGCGACTTGTACAGTGGCCTTAGTACCTCTTCCTTTCTGCTGGTAATTTCTCTCTGTATGCAACCCAGCATCCTTCTGGCTTTTGCCACTGCCTTGTCACACAGTTTCGCCACCTTGAGATCATAAGAAACAATCAGTCCAAGGTCCTTCTCCTGGTCCGTGCACACCAACCTCTCACCCCCTATCGCATACATTTCCCTTGGATTTCTGCTTCCCTAGTGCATGACACTGCATTTCTTCACATTAAATCTTAACTGCCAAGCATTAGACCATTCTTCCAGTTTTTGGGACTGCAAATTTTGGTGTCATCTGCAAAAAGACAGACTTTTCTATTCATCCCTTCGGCAATATCACTTACGAATATATTGAACAGTATTGGTCCCAAGACCGAACCCTGGGGCACACCACTAATCACCTTCCTTTCATCCGAGTGGGTTCCGTTTACCATTGCCCGCTGTTGTCTGTCAGTCAACCAATTTCTGATCCAGTTCACCATCTTGGGACCCATCCACAAGCTGTTGAATTTATTGATAAGCCTCCTATGTGGAACAGTATCAAAGACTTTGCTGAAATCTAGGTAGATCACATCTATCGTATGCCCTTGATCTAGTTCTCTGGTCACCCAGTCAAAGAACTCAATTAGATTTCTTTGGCAAGATCGTCCTTTGGTAAAACCATGTTGCCTCATATCATGCAACCTGTTGGTTTCAAGGAAGTCCACTATTCGCTGTTTCAGGAGCGCCTCTATTACTTTTCCCGCCACAGAGGTAAGGCTTTCTGGCCTGGAGTTTGTCACTTCTTTCCTATTACCACTTTTGTGGAGAGATACCACATCAGCCCTTCTCTAGTCCTGTGGAACTTCTCCTGTCTCCAAGGATCTATTATAAACATCCTTTAAAGGCCCTGCAAGAACTTCTCTGAGCTCTTGCAGTATCCTGAGATGTATCCCATCTGGTCCCATAGACTTGTCCACTTTCAGTTTTGCAAACTGTTCTAACACATCATCTTTTGTGAATGGTCTGGTATCTACTCCATTCCCATTTGTATATTTGTCAATCACAGGTGGTCCTTCTCCAGGATTTTCTCTAGTGAAAACGGAGCAGAAGTATTCATTTAGCATTTTCACTTTCTCAATGTGACTTTCCACAAATCCGTTCCCAGCACTTTTGAATCCTGCAATTCTACCTGTGATTTGCCTTCTCTCCCGAATATACCTGAAAAAAGTCTTGTCACCACACTTCACATCTTTAGCCATCTTTTCTTTTGCCTTTGATTTTGCTATCCTTATTTCTTGTTCTGTCTTTTTTAGTTTGATCTTGTATTCTTTTCTGTGTTCCTCTGTTTATGAACTTCTGAAGTTTTTTGCCTTTATTTGTGCAGCTACTTCTTTGGAGAACCAAATGGGTCTCCTTTTCCTCTTGTTTTTATTTACTTTCCTTATGTATGTATCTGCACCTTTTATTGACTCCTTTAGTTTAGCCCGTTGCAATTCCACTTCCCTTATCCCCTCCCACCCTACTAACTCCTCCTTCAGGTACTTGGCCGCTTTACTTAAGTCAGCATTTTTGAAGTCAAAGACTTTGAGTTTGCTATGACTGGATTCCACCATGGCTTTTATCTCAAACCATACTGTGTTATGATCACTGTTGCTCACATGGGCACCCAGCTGGATATTCGACACGCTATTGCCATTGGTGAGCACTAAATCTAGCACGGAGCTCTCCCTGGTCGGTTCCATCACCATTTGTTTAAGTAATGCATCTTGGAAGGCATCCACAATTTTTTTTTACTTCTTTCCAGATTTGCAGAAGGAACACTCAAATCCACATTGGGTAGATTAAAGTCATCCAATATGATTACTTCCCCCTTCATGGCTATCTTTGCAATATCAACAGTCAATTCGCTATCCATTTCTTTGGTTTGAGTTGGAGGGAGGCCTGTAGACCACACAAGTATGGATTACAGTGCCATCTCCTCTTTCCAACACAGTCCACAGCGCTTCTTCTTTTCCCCATGTCCCCTGCATTTCAGCAACTTTAATATTGCTTTTGACATATAGGGCTACTCCTCCTTTTTTACCCTCTCTATCTCTTCTAAATAGATTATAGCCAGCTATGGCTATATCCCAATCATGCGACTCATTAAACCATGTTTCTTTAATGGCCATAATGTCGAAGTCCATTTCCACCATCAGGACTTCCAGATCAGGAACTTTGTTGGCTAGGCTTTGAGCATTTGTGCTCATTGCTTTCCAGCATTTGTTTAATGGCTTGCCTGCCTTTTGCATGGGGTTTTTTCTACATGCCTCTTCCCACTTGCCATTGATGTGGTGTTCAAGTGTGTGGCTTTTTCCAATGTTTTTCTTTTGCTGGGAGTGACGTACTGAATTTGTCCTTCTCCATAAGTCGCCCCCTTCCCCTTAGTTTAAATGCCTGTCCACATAATGCCTGAATTTTTCACTTAGATCCTTTTCCCTGTGATGGAGAGATGTAGTTCATCAGCACAGTATAGTCTCTTGTTGATCTGTTTCCCCAGTCGCCTATATATCTAAATTCTTCTTGTTTGCAGCAGGTTTGGAGCCATGTATTAAAGTTGTTTATGCGATGCAGCCTTTCTGACCCCTTACCAAGAACAGGCAGAACTTCTGAGAATGCTATAGTGGTAGCAATGGGCTTGAGTTTCTCTCCCAGAGTCTGGAAGTCCCTTTGAACTGCAGAGGCACTGTTTCCAGCCAGGTCATTTGCACCTATGTGGATAACAATATCAGTTTTGGAGTGCTCATTTTCTGCACTAACTTACCAACAATTTGGTTTGTATTCCTGCTAGCTCAAGAGCCTGGTAGGCATTTGACCATCTTCTCTCCTTTGAACTGTGTTCCCAAGTTGGTGCCTCTGATGATAGGAAGAAAAAAAATCACAAAACAGAAATTCCATTTGGTGCATTATCAGTAGATTTGGCATTAAGTCTATCATTTAAGGGCACTTTGGTTTCCATCGATTGGGCACCTTCATTATCCAAGGCAGAGAAGGCATTGTGTAGGGATATCACTTGATGTATAGGGTGTCTCTGTGTTACAGGTTGCAACCTACCAGAGCCCACTGTGATCCATTTGTTCCTGGGCTGTTTGATTCTTTGTGGGAGCGGTGGTGGATTTTGTTCAGTTTGTAACCTAGAGGACGGGTGTTTAATTGCAGCTGATTCTTCCCTTAGTATTTATTTATTTATTTACAGTCTCTTATATACCGCTCTATTCAGCATCAGTGCAGTTTACATGGAACACAAACTTACAACAGGGCGGCAGGCCGCTCTGTGTTTACAGAGAACGGGTGCTAAAACGTGGGTAACGGGGTAACTATTTACACATAGGCGTCATGTTTAAGTCATATTGGAAGTAGACTAAGTTGAGGTTGGATTGCGGTATGTTGGTGTGGCTGTACTAGGTTGGGAGGGGGCTGTTAGTAGAGTAAATTCTTTATGCATAGCAGCTAACTTCAGGCATATAGGGCAAGCTCTTAGGCTCCAAATGATTCTTTTTGGAATGAAAGCACCACAGTTATCGCATTGAATACACGACATTCTGACTCAGCTGTCCTAGAAGGAGAAAAGAAGGAAAAGTGGGTGTAACACCTAATTAAAGGACAGATGTCAATGTATATAATGACTGTATAGGTAATGTAACCCAGGGGTGGGTGGGGTGAGGTGTAGGGTGGGCGGGAACCTAAGTGTCCCTGGCCAGTAGGCCTTCTATGAACTCAGATATCTGATTTAAAGGCTATGCAAGGAACGCAGGCAGGCTGAAGATCCCTTAAAACCTATATGCAACAGGTAAAGTTTATCAAAAGACAGGCAATGATAAAGTTTGAAAGCCTTAGCTGAATGTATAGTCTCTTGAAGTTCTGATGAGCAGACTGGTTCAGGTATTTGGTCAGTGGTAGAGCAACTTTAATTTAATTAGCCCCTCCCTGTAAGGCAGGCCTGCAGCAAAGGAAACTAAAAAATTGAAACTGAACTCTTACTGCTATGTATCAGCCTACTAAGCAAAGGTCCCTGTAACCTTAAAATGATACCCTTGCTTGCAAAACTAAGTAGGGGACCTAAGTAGAAGACCAGGTCTAGCTGCAAGTCTAAAAGCAAAGTATATTTCTGCTCCAAGTAGTTGTATATCACAAGTGTCCCCCTGGCCAGTAGGCCTTCTATGAACTGAGGGCACAGTCAGATATCTGATTTAAAGGCTATGTGAGGAACGTAGGCAGGCTGAAGATCCCTAAAAACCTATATGCAACAGGTAAAGTTTATCAAAAGACAGGCAATAATAATGTTTGAAAGTCTTAGCTGAGTGTGTGGTCTCTGAGGGTCTGATAGCAGACGCTTCTGTGCGCTTCTCTGTATTTGTGCTTCATTGCCATCTCTTTAAATGGATTTAAATGTGTTCTGGCTGGCTTTAGTGCAGGCATTTGTGCGTTGATTATGCTCATCTTAAATCCCTTCCTACATCCTACACCCACACTAGTGCAGGAAATTGTGCGCACATCTTTGCATTGAGCCCATAATCTGTAACTTATCATGATTCCACTGGCATGTTATGAGGAAAACATTCTAGGGCCTATGAATGCTTTACAGATCACACGCCTGTCAAGGACTTCCAGCATGTCCCTTGGGGTGAGTGGTATCACTTTCTTGCTACTCAAATGCAGCAAGTCACCAAAACTTCCCTCTGGAGTTAAACAGAGGACAATTCTGGAGTTTCTGCTCCCTAAAATGACCTTGTGTACAGTCAGGTAATGCAGGTTGGGCCTGCCTGTCCATCGCCACCTGTATTTTGTTGTTTAGGCTGCAGCAGTGATTTGCTCTTGGGAGTTTCAGAGGACACTCTGCTAGGTGGGCAGAGGTGCTTCAGGAGCTCAAGGGAGTTGAGCTGCAAGAGAAGCTGCCTGTCTGATAGCTGGTTAAGTCATAGGGGGTCTGTTTCCCCTAGGCTGGCTAGGCCCAACCAAGGAAAGATAAGGAGGCTGGCTAGGCCCACGGAGGATCTAGAGGAGAAAGCCAGTTAAAAGAGATCTTAGGAGCAAGAGAGACAGCAGGGACTCAGACTGCGGCTCCTAAAGAAGTTTGACTGCCACAGGAGGCACATCCCAGCTCTACCCCATTAGAAGTCCAGTTCTGTGTGAGGGACCAGTCTCCCTGGTACACCCTAAACACACAGACTAGGGGTGCCAACCAACTGGTTTTAGTCTGGCCCAGTTGCTTTTGCAAGTGGGAAGCCGGTGGCAGGCAGGACAGTAAAACTGGCCAATGAAAGGCCAGTTTTCCATTTATTTATTTACATTCTCTTATATACCGCGCTATTCTGCATCAGTGCGGTTTACATTGAACTAACTGAAATTACATTGAACAGGGCATTATAACTTGGAGATAACTATTTTACAGGGAACATGGGCTATGGAGGGTTAAGTGGCTTGCCCAAGAACACAAGGAGCACCTGTGGGACTAGAAACCCCAGTCCTTCCGGCCCAAGGTTGCTGTCCTCTAGTGGGATTTGAACCACCGACCTTCCGGCCTGAAGTACCTTGCCCCAACCACTAGGCTACTCCTCCACCCGCCAATCGCTCTCATGCTCTACTGCCACCCTTCATCTCCTCCAGCTGCCACCAAATCCTGGTCAGGCCTGTGACTACAGCAAGGGCACAGCATAGAGCCTGCCTTTAGAGCATGTGCGCACTGTGAGGACTCTGCCATGTCCTGTCCCCTCCAATGTCAGACGTCAATACTGTAGGGGATGGGCCGTGGTAGAGCCATCTCAGCATGGTCTAATGGCAGTCCCAGGCTCTTGTAGTTTCCTGTGCCAGGTATAAGAACACTGAGGAGAGATGCTGGACATGGAGGGCTAGGAAAGCATTGAATGGAGAAGGGAGTGGAGATGCTGGATAGGCAAGAGGGGGATGCTGGACATGAGAAAAGAGAGGGAGAGAGTTAGTATAACACTGGGATATAAGAGACTGGGGAAGGAGAGAGAGATGGGGCATGGGAAGGTTGTTTGAAGGAAAGAGATGGAAAGCTGTAGCTAGATGCAGTAAAAAGACTGAAATTGAGGAGTTGTTGATAAGGAGGAGTGAAATATGAATAGAGAAGCAGAAAAATAAATGGAAGAAAACCGAAAGGAAGAGATCTGTGTTAGAGACTGATATGAGGGCGATAGTGAAGACAGGAGGCGAGAGAAGAAATGGCAAATGGATAGGAGAGATATTAGAATACAGAGGAAAATAGAAACCAGACACTGGGACCAACGCAATTAGAAAAATAAAATGACCCGACGACAAAAGTAGAAAAAATAATTTTATTTCCTATTTTGTGATTGGAATATGTTAGTTTTTGGAAGGTACATCAGCCAGGACTGGTGTTAGACATACCTGGGGCTCAGCTCACACCAATATTTGGGGAGGAGGGGATCCTAAAGCCCACTAGCAGAGCTTCAGACAGGTTTAAGGTCTGCTCTGGCATTTGCCCTGGTTGCATGCCTTCTAATGCCAGTCCTGACGTCTGTAGTCTTTTATTCTCCAGGAACAAGCAGGAAGTCAGTCCTCACATACGAGTATGGGTGACGTTGGCGCCGATGGAGCCTTCGTGGAAGCATCTCCCCAGCTTTCAAAGAAAGCCTTTGGGAGATGCCATCATGCATGCTTGGTCCCCTTCCCACCCAAGGGTGCCATCTTGCTCAGTCTCCCTTTTTCCGCAGAGCCCTACAGATGTTAGTCTTGTTCCCCAGAAAAAAGTTGATTTAACCCGTACATTTTTGTACTTTTCTGGCTTGCACCAGCTATGTCCCGCCTTGAGACCTGCTCCTGTGGCATCGGGCCTCGTATTTTTTTTTTAATCGCATCTTTACTCTCCAGCACTTTTGCACCTTTTTCAACCGCTGACTGCAGTGAGGGTTTTTAACCTCACAGGGGTCCTTTTCGCCCCAATAGCGATCAGGTTTAAAAATTATGATTGGTGTTCAAAAAACATGTCTCTCACCAACACTCATTCTTACCTCCGGTGTCTGGGCGCTAAGGCCATCCAGAGCCGTTGACTTGAGCAGGACGATATCTTCCACAATGCAGACTCCACCCCGGTGTCACTGGTAGCCTCACACTTGAAGGCCCCGCATGGCTCCTCAGGGTCATGCAAGGCTCCCGCGGCCCCTCAGCGGACCCGCAGGCACTCTGAGCAAGGTTCCCCGGAGCGAGTGTGTAAGAAGAAGACAACCTTGAGGGCCTTTTCCAAAGAAGTTGACAAGCACAGGAAGTCCCGCATCCAGTCCCTTAGTCTCCAGCGAGAACCTGAGGAGTCAGAGCGGGAGTATCCCCGAAAGGTGTCCAGGACGGACCTTAGTCTCCCAAGAGCCGTCCCATCGAGGACCTCCTCTCCTCGACACCTGACCCGGTCACCCTGGTGTCTGTGTAAATGGCTGTTACCCCCGAGTGGGAAGCCCGTATGTTGGCCCTGGAGCGCAGTGTTTTTGCATTCATTGTCACTCAGCGGGTGCCGCCCGACCCCCACAGAGACTGAAGGGACCTCGACATCGAGGTCTCCCTGGGCTGCCGAAGCAATCGCCGAGAGCCAGATGCCTCAGTCAGATCCTCGGCGAGGGTCTCATTCTCGCTCCCGTGCCTTAGGAGTGAGGTCTTCACAGATGAGTGCCTCTGACTCCGGCCTTGAAGCACCCAGAAACAGAACTGCCAGCTCTCCTACAGCCAGCAGGACTCGAGTCCTCTTTGGAGTACTCCGACTGGGAGTCCAATATCGAGACATCCCCGGAGACTCGAGCCCACAGAGACCTCCCCTTTGACCAGTCTCCGCCAGCTGCCAGGTGCCGGTCCTCACCCGTGGACATCTCCTTCCTCAAGTTTGTCAGGGATGTGGCTGGAGTGCTCTCCCTCACGAGTGAATGGGAGGAGGATCCTCTTACAGAGGAACTGGATATCCTCCAGTACGAGGTGCCACTGAAGGAGAACTTGACAGTCCCCGTCCCCGTCCCCTCCATCCTTACTCGGCTCCTCTTCAGGATGTGTTCTCGAGACCCTTGCATCGGTACCCATCGTCAGCTGCCGGCTGGACACAATGTACCGGGTTTCCATAAGGCACAACTCCCCCACACCTCTATGGTGGTAGAGTCAGCCATGCACTGGCAAAAAAGCCTGAAGTCGCACTTTTCGGTGCCCCCAGGCAAGGGAACAGGCCAGGTCCATGCAAGCCCAAGAGCCCAAAACCCCAGCTGCCGGACCCAGGACAGGGAACTTGAGGCTCATTTTGGATCTGCGAAACCTCAACAAGTTTCTGGTGCGAGAGAAATTCAAGATGCTCTCCCTTGGAACACTGCTTTCCTATCTCCAGCAGAGAGACTGACTATGCTCCTTGGACCTAAAGGATGCTTACACCCACATCCTGATCCACCCAAGTGGTGGTGGCTTATCTCCACCTCCACGGGACCTTCATCTTCCCTTACCTCGACGACTGGCTCATCAAGGGGATCACGGCCTCAGAGACTGGACAGGCCACAGGCCACACTATTCAGGTCTTAGAGCACCCAGGCTTCGTGATGAATTGTCCAAAGTCCAACCTCGTTCCATTGCAGGCTCTGGAGTTCATCGGGGCCCCTTCTGGACTCCGTGCAGGCCAGGGCTTTCCTTCCCCCTGACAAGGCAGACCGCTTCATTGTCCTCGTGGCCGAGGTGCAGAGGCGCCACACTGTGTCAGCTCAGGTGCTCCTCTCCCTCTTGGTCCACATGGCCTCCGTGGTTCATGTAGTTTCCAACGTATGCCTGCGCATGTGGGCGGCTCAGTGGTGCCTCTGGTTGCAGTGGGCCCAGGCCATGGGTGGGCTTTGGGACAGAGTCGCAGTCTCTCGCCAGCTCGCGGAGTCCCTCACTTGGTGACAGGATGCCCAGCACCTAAGGACAGGCACGCCCTTTCAACTCCTGAATCCCCAAAGAGTTCTCATGTTGGATGCTTCCCTGATGGGCTGTGGTGCCCATTGCGGGGAATGGCACACCAAAAGGGCTTGGTCCCTTGAGGAGAGCCAGCAGCAGATCAATCTGCTTAATCTCAGAGCCATCCTCGCCCTGAGAGTCTTCAGTCACTGCCTACGGACAATCAGGTCACAATATTCTATGTGAACAAGCAAGGCAGCATGGGATCATACCCCCCCTGCCAGGAAGCCATGGCCTCTGCTCCTTTGTGGCCAGGAAGGGGATGCTCCTCAGAGCTATCTATCTCCCGGGCCAGGACAGCACCCTGACGGACAGGCTGAGCAGGGTCCTTCAACCGCACGGTGGCATCTGGACCCCGAGGTGGCACTCAGGATCTTCTGGCTATGGGGAACCCCCATTGTGGATCTTTTCACTGCCTAACTAACACTCAGCTGCCCCAGTTCTGCAGTCCCCAGCCCCACCCCCACCCCTCCCGGGTGGTGGCTGACGCCTTCCTTCTCTCGTGATCAAGAGATCTCCTGTATGCCTTTATCCCCCCCCCATGTCACTAATTGCTCAGACCCTATTCAAGGTCCAGCACGATACGGCATCAATCATCCTTGAAGCCCCGCGGTGGCCCAGGCAATATTGGTTTCTCCTGATGCTCTATCTCTCGCTGGAGCCCCCAGCTCCCTTCGGGAGCTCTCTGGGGCTCCTGACACAGAAAGAAGACTCTTCTCCATCCCAGCCTGGGAGCCCATAGCTTGGCGGCTGAGCAGGTCGCCCTAGCCCTTCTAAACCTCCCCAGGGAGGTGGAAGAAATCATCCTCGCCTCTCGCAAGGATTCCACGAGATGGGCTTATGCCTTTAAGTCCAATATTCAGAACAGGTCACTTCCAGAGTGAAGTATAGTTCACAACACAAGAAAAATCATTCCATTAAATCATCAAAATTCCTATGGTATTAAAATCTGAGCCAAAAAAGATAGAGAGGGAGAAAAGGTCTCAGATCAAATAGGACATACCTTAGGCATTGGGGAAACCCTTCATGTCATAGTCCCAACACATCAGAGTGGAGGAGTGGCCTAGTGGTTGGGGCAAGGTACTTCTAGCCGGAAGGTCGGGGGTTCAAATCCCACTAGAGGACAGTAACCTTGGGCCGGAAGGACTGGGGTTTCTAGTCCCACAGGTGCTCCTTGTGGTCTTGGGAAAGCCACTTAACCCTTCATAGCCCATGTTCCCTGTAAATAGTTATCTCCAAGTTATAATGCCCTGTTCAATGTAATTTCAGTTTGTTCAATGTAAACCGCACTGATGCAGAATAGCGCAGTATATAAGAGAATATAAATATAAGAGAATATAAATAAATAAATCAACGACCTTAACTTTTGAGAGTGGAGTTTTTAACAAAACATTTTTCAATGACGGCCCAACAGATCAAGAGCGTCTCAATAACAACTTATCTTAAACAAGAGATCAAACGGTGATCCAATCTGCTGCACCCTAATGCCTCTCCCCGGCATCGATTAAGCGTTTCACTAAACACTTCTTCAGGGGGTAATAAGTAATCACGCAAAAGCTGCTAATTCGCGCCTAAACATGCAATTACGGCCAGTTTTCACCAAAACCGAATCGGCTCAGAATTTTGATGATTTAATGGAGTGATTTTTCTTGTGTTGTGAATTATGCCCTTAAGTGGCAGCGGTTCATCGTGTGGTGCAGAGTATTGCCTTGACCTGTTCTCTTGCCTGGTGCACTCGGTCCTCCAGTACCTCCTCCACCTATCGCAGTCTGGGCTTAAATCCAATTCCGTCAGGGTGCATCTCAGCACCCCATTGAGGGCAAACCTCTCTCCATGCAGTCCCTCATCACCAGGTTTATGGAGGGCTTCTTAATCTCCAGACCTCCCATTCGGCCACCGCCAGCAGAATGGGATCTCAATGTGGTTCTGGCGCAGCTCACCAAGCCACCATCCGAGCCCTTGGCTACCTGTTCTCTGCGCCACTTATCCTGGAATATCACCTTCCTTGTGGCATTCACTTCAGCTCGTAGAGTCAGCGAACTTCAGGCGCTGGTGGATGAGCGTCCTACACTAGGTTCTACAAGAACAGGGTGCTGCTCTGCACTCACCCCAAGTTCCTACTAAAGTTAGTCTTTGACTTCCACCTTAATCAGGAGGTGGTTCTCCCTACCTTCTTCATGCGGCCTCATGCTGACGTGGCATCGGTTGTTCTCCATACCCTGGACTGCAAAGAAGCCCTGTCCTTCTATCTGCAGCGGACACAGGGCCACCGCAAAGTCTCACAGCTTTTCATCTCCTTTGACCCCAGCCATATGGTGCATATCCATCTGGGTGGTGGATTGCATCACCTTCGCTCATTGTTGTACCGGTTCCCCTGGAGCGCCAATTCACAGTGCACCATGTCAGGGCAATGGCGACCTCAAGTAGCCAAACTCCGGTCAGTGTCTCTGGCTGATATCTGCCGGGCTTCCACCTGGTCTTCTGTTCACACCTCTGTAGCCCATTATTGCCTGGAGAAGGAGTCCCGACGGGACAGTGCCTTCGGCCAGGCCGTACTCCGTAACCTCTTTGGGGTTTAGGCATCTCTTGCCCTCCGACCCTTCTTGTTCAGGCTACCGGAACCATGGTTCTTCCTGGACACTGGGGTCCTCGGAGTCTGTCCTCAGATTCGCTTGCAGTTGCTCACGGGTGGGCCATGTTTTTTCTACTGATCCTCGGTAGCCTGGAGCTAGAGAGTCCCTTATGTGAGGACTGACTTCATGCATGTTCCTGGAGAAAGCGTAGTTACTAACCTGTAAAAGGTGTTCTCCAGGCACAGTAGGAGTCATTTCTCACAACCCTCCCTCCTCCCCTTGGAGTTGCTGTTTGTTTTGGTCATCCTCTTGGTTGGACTCTAGCTATGGCACCTGACTGAGCAAGATAGAACCCTTGGGCGGGAAGAGGACCACTCATACATGGTGGCATCTCCCAAAGGCTTTCTATGAAAGCTGGGAAGATGCTTCTGCGAGGGCTCAGTTGGTGCCGACATCACCCATATGTGAGGACTGATACCTGCTGTCCCTGGAGAACACCTGTTCTAGGTGAGTAATTACACTTTTTGTACAGTACGGGGCAAATGCATCTCTTTCTCTTTCTCTGCTGTTGCACTGAATGGAGCATCTCACTTTTTGAGGCTTCATTAAAATTTTTGTCTGCATGGTTCTATTTTCACTTATTGGTCACTTATTTTTTTATGTGGTGAGGATCCATCTGTGTGTGTTCTGCTAGCATGGTGTTTGTTTGAGTGTGTGTAATCTGGCTTGTTTAGTCCCCCTAATAAGTTTACTGATGTTCTTTCTAGGGCCGCTGTAGTATTTCCTGTACTTCCTTTTCAACTGAGTCCTTGTGTGAGTTTTAGAAGTTAGTGTTGACATGGTAGATTTGCTCTTAATCCTGAAGAGGGCCGGCCCGTTCACTAAGCAAACTAGATGCCCCCCCCCCCTGGAAGCAGCAGTTTAGCGCTGCGGTGGGCTTGAAAATGGTCTGTCCCTCCTGCCACATCCAAGTAAATTGAATCAGGTGGGCAGGAGGGGCAGGCCATGAGCATGCACGGGCAGGGGTATTCAGCCCAAGGAGAGGAGGGCAGCATAGCTGGCCAGACGGTGGCACAGTCTTGGGGGGGGGGGGCAGTATGGAAGTATGGAGGGTCTGCCTAGGGCAGCAGAAACCCTCGGGCTGCCATTGTATTAATTCACAGTATTTCTGGTATCATCAGAGAAGCAGGATTGTATGAAGACAACAGAGGTGTGAAGATTGGTAGAAGACTCAACAAAAGAGGAAGGCCAGCAATGAGATGGATCGATACAATAACAGCAGCTACGGGTACCAGTCTGTCAACAATGAGCCGCCTGACTGAAGACTGAACACAATTTAGGATAGCTATCCAGAGGGTCGCCATGAGTCGACTCCGACTCGACGGCACTTAACAACAACATTTCTGGTACTGAGAGGGTTTGTATTGCCATTAGTGAGTTGTTTTTTGTATGGTAACATTTTTGGGGAAGTGTCCTAGCTCTGCTCTGCATAGATTGTTATGGAAAGGGCTGGGAGGGAGGGGGATAAGTGGTTTGGTGAATGCAGAATATATGCATATGGGAGAACATATTTGTGTTGGAGGGGACTGAGGTCGAATAGGTGCTGAAGAGAGTGATTTTGTAACGTAGACTCCATTTCCGTTGCTTGTTGATCTTGGTCCAGTGATGTTTGTTTTATGTTCCTGATTTTATTGTAAGCGGCTGAGAGATATGGCTTGATTGGCGGCATATCAAATCAATAAACTGTAACTGTAACCTCTTGCACCTTCTCCATCCCCTTGATATGGCCTGTAGACACTAAAGCCTGCACTGCTGCCTTCTCTGTAGGGGTGGGGCAAGGCCAAGGGTGGAGCATGCGTAAAAGCAGCGTCTTCTCTTTCAAGAGATCGGCAACCCTGACATAGGAGTGTTTGGAAAGACGTTTTTAAGGAATTCCTGATGTTTTACTCTCTTGGGGTGGAGAGTCCTTTCCCCGTTTTTGTGTTTCCCGAGAAGAAAGAGTTTTGAGGGAGTGATTGGGATCTTCCAACCGAGAATCCTACAGCACTAGCAGTAGACATATCTGCCTGCAGTGCTGAGGAGGGTTTAAGACTTTTGGGAGCTGCTCTGCAAGAGTGTCCCACAGAATCATCTGGAGGAGTTTTGGGTAACCCCCCCCCCCCACCGGAACCCTGAAGATCAGAAGGAAAAAGGGAAGAGGAGCTCGCTCAGAACTTGTGATAAGGACTTTCTTGACTTTGCTTGTGGCTTGATTCATTTCTTTTGTGCCTGATTTTTCCTTTTTGTTTTGTTAAGTGCCTACTAGTCAATGTTGAGTCCTGGTGACCCAGCAGCCCCCGGGTTTTCTTGGCAAGGTACGACCGGATGTAGATTGCCAGGCCCTTTCTTCCGAGGCAATAGAGGGCAAAGTGATTTGCCCAAGGTCACAAGGAGTGCCAGTGGGAATCAAAGTAATACACCACATAAGTGTTTTTATATAGAAGACGCCTTTACTGTGGACTAGCATTTCTGTTTTATGATGGAGAATCACCCAGCGAAAGCCTTGGGGCATTTGGCCTCCCTTGTTAACCAAAATCCTTTATTTTTTCCTGTTGGAATCATTTTTATGTCCTCCGCTGCAGCTACCCTCATCCCCTTAGTGAGAGGCGGGCTATACAAAGCTTTAAAGCTCATATCAAACCTTCTACATTTCATCCAGAACTCCAGTAGCAAGCAGTAGAGTTCACGAGGCAGGACATTCACTGCGTCTCTCATCATCAATCGCCCAGTTAACCAGGCCGCTTTCTATTGTAGCAGTTGTAATCTTCGTAACGAATTCTTTGATAGAGCTGCCAGTATCATGCTATGGTAGTCCACTCTTGAGATAACCATGGCCTGGCCCACTGTGGTTCAAGCCCTTGGCAGCCCAAAAGGATAGCGTCATCTAATCCTACATGAACAGAGTGCTGCTCCTGTTACTGAAGCAATCTGAGTTAAACTTTTATCAAGTGCGGCATCCAATATCTGTGTCATAGGCAATGTCAAATCTTCTAAACATACTGTAAAATCTAGAGGTGGAATTTGATACCCAGTCCACAAGGCTTCGATCTTCATAGCATTTAACTTGAATGTATTGGACCTGTATGGTACCAGTCATTAATCCCAGGCTGATCTTCTCTATCCACCTCTGAAATTGTAAAAATATCTTGTATCTCATCAGTTTACCATTGGTAATGAATCTCCTTCCTCAAAAGATGATGCTGCCATAAAGATATTAAAGAGGAAAGTGGGCAGCACAGACCTTTTAGGCACCCTACAAGACAGAAGTCAGCTGGAAGAATGATAGGCAACCAATGCCAAAGTTGAAGGCTTTCTGAAAGGAAAGAGGCAAACCGGTGAAGAACACCCCTCCCCCCCCAGCCCCTGCCACTTACAATCCTGTTGAATAGATCGAGAAGACCAACCAACACGCTCCTTCCTTTATCCATGTCCAATGATAGCCAATTCAAAACTAAAATCGCCAGCATTTCGGTGTTATAAAATTCCCTAAATCCTGCTCGATATTTATTTATCCAAAAATTCCACCAGCTGTACAGCAATAATTTCTTACGTATGTTCCCCCTGAACAGGAAGTGTGGAACTGGGTGATAGTTTTCTTTTAGACTAGGGTCCAGCTGTGGCATCTTCAAAAATGGGTGCACTATTGCCTTTTTAGGGAATACAGGAAAACTCCCTCCTTCCCTCAAAACAATGATTGATTGTAAAAAGTAATGGGTCTAAAGGCCTCCTCCTGAATTTCTTAAGAGGCCAGCTGGACAGACCCGGAAACTCTCAATGACTTGTTCAATGCAGGAGACAGAAGAGAAGGCAAATACTATGCGTCGCAGTGCTGCCGGCCCTCATCAGTCTAACAACTCCCAGATCCCTTTCCACCATGACAACTCCGATAACCCTTTAGCAAGACCTTCCGGATGGTCAAAACCTTCTGCAGGAAACAGCAAATTGGTTCCACAATTACAGTGAATAATTCAATTTCCCCAAAACTAAGAGCTTCATTCCTACCTATACTGAACAGTTTTCTAGCTCCATTACTGAGGGTGAGATTCTCTTTGAGGAGAAATGTTTCTTTAATTCCTGTGGAGCTCTTGCAATAGGCAGTTAAATAGTCAAGAAACTGCACTTGAACAATATTTATCCTCCTGTAGCACCAGCTGCGCTGAAATCCTTTTTATTTCATCTTTACAATCCTTAGCCTAGCGTAAAGGACAGAACTGTCTTTTCAGTTCCGCGGGAGGTCTGCATATCTTTCAGGAGCAACCTCGCACGGTGTTTTCGAGATCTTATCACCTCAACGCGTCCTGCGTCCTCAGCTGCCCCTGGAACTGGTCCCAGTAAAGATGCTAGGGAATAATAGCAGCTTCCAAGGGGCACACGCGGGTTCAGCGTATGCTCCTTTTGGGAATCAGTCTCTGGAGGATTATCTGTGCTGCGTGGGCTCCTTTTCAGGGTTATCGCTGCAGTGCACCTTTTGGTAAATCAGTAACTCACCAGCTCTTCCTGGACACAAACCTTCAGATTGCTAAATTTGGAGCCTGAGCTGTGCTGTGGGGGTGTAAGTGAAGCATGATCTGGACTTACATTAGTGGTAGTATTTTGGAAGTGTGACCTGGGCTACGTGACTGGCCCTTGCTGTACTAATGTATATTATTACTTTTAATGTTATCCTAGAGAGGCGTGAAGTGGGTGGAGAGAGATACTGAGTCATGATGCAGGCAAAGGCGTGTTTTCATAGGCAGTGGTGTGGTCTGTGCATAGCAGCAGGGGAAGCCGGAACAAGAGGGAAAAGAATGGAACAGTTTTTCTTGGAAAACAAAATGCGGGTTTGTCTGTAAGTTTTGGAGGAGGTGAAACACACCAGGCCTTTTCCAAAAGCATTTTAGTGGTTCCAGTTTAATTTTCCCAAAGATCATGACCAGCCCCTATGGAGATATGTCTGGGGGACATCTCCAGGTGACTCCATGTTCTGCCCAAGGGTGCATTCACCTAAGCACATGTTACCAGAAGCTGATTTCCAATCTTGTTTTCTCAGTCCCAGCCAAGACAAGCAGCAGGATTTAAAAACCCCTGGCTTGGATGAGCGATGTTGCAGGCTGACTTGTAATGAGGCGTTGCTATAGGAGAGGTGCGGTCTTCACCACAAACATACCGGGGCCTTGGAACTGTTGTGGCTGTGTGAAAACAAACAAGAAACTTTGTAGTCTTGGAGGTGGAGAGCTGTCGGAAAAGCAGGAACCTCGGAGGGAGTGGCCGTTTCCCAGAAAAAAACTCTGACAGGTGCCTTCATTCTGCCTGGTTACAAAACATCCAGCTGTGTCTGGCCCTTTCCAGAGCAACAGAACTGGTGGTTTCTGTGCTGGCCGAGTGCTGGGCCTTGACGGTTGAATGCAGCCATCTGCTGTCTGTTTGTGGTGCTAGGAGGTACTGACCAAGAGACTCGCCCTCCCATAGCTGGCAAAAGTGAAATAGTTTAATTTACTACAAAATATTTGTATAGGGCAGAGCAGCAGGACTTGAGTTGGACTCGCAGCAGGGCTGGGCTTGGGTTACTTGACCCTTCTGACTCCTGACAGCCAGCAGAAGTGGAGCACTGGGCTCGCAGAAAGCCTGTGACAGAGGGTAGAGGCTCTCTCTAGTACAGTAGAAAAAGGAAATGAGTACATTAGAGACTGAGACTTTTTTTCCCCTTTTCCCTTAAATAAAAAGGCAAAGCACCTTGGGACCTCTCAGCAGTCTGAATAACACGAAACATGCAGTGTCTGGCCCCGAGTCTTCCTGTGTCATGAACCGGTTCTGCCGTGGTAGTGGGACATAGGCTTGGCAGATCCTGTGACTTCTGCAGCTCTGAATCCTCCTCCCCAGTCACCGCTTTTATGTCTGTCATAAACTCACTGGGCCTGATATTCAGCATCGGCTGCTAGACACGAGTACAGCGCTTAGTGTCGCTGCCATCCTCTAACCCCGCATATTCCATGCTGGGGCCATATGCGGCCCCGGCATGGAATATTCGGGATTGCCGCACATGCCCGGAAGCCACAGAAGCCAATTGAGTAGCGGCAGTACTCCTGCACTATCTGGTTAGCTCCTAAGGTGCAATATCACTACTACCTGGTTAGCGACTTGTCACCCACAACATGCTCCAATCCAGAGCGGTTAGCATCGGGGTGTACAGCAGCATTAGTTGGGGATATTCAGCGGCATTTACACAGATTTTACAGGTCTGTAAACCGTGTAAATGCCTTTCAATATCGGGCCATTATATTCTAACATCATGGAGAGCTGAGTCTGATATCTCACTGGAACAATATTCTCACTGCACTCTACGTAATATCTTCAATTCCCCAGACCAGCTGCCCTGTGCCTCAGTCCTAATCTCAGCTTGGAGCAGGTCGCTTTATCTGCCTATACCTCGGTTCTAGTCCCAGCTCTGTCACTGACTCTCTGTGTGACCCTGAGCAAGTCATTATCTCCCTGTGCCTCAGTCCTAATCTCAGCTCTGTCACTGACTCTCTGTGTGACCCTGAGCAAGTCATTATCTCCCTGTGCCTCAGTCCTAATCTCAGCTCTGTCACTGACTCTCTGTGTGACCCTGAGCAAGTCATTATCTCCCTGTGCCTCAGTCCTAATCTCAGCTCTGTCACTGACTCTCTGTGTGACCCTGAGCAAGTCACTTTATCTCCCTGTGCCTCAGTCCTAATCTCAGCTCTGTCACTGACTCTCTGTGTGACCCTGAGCAAGTCACTTTATCTCCCTGTGCCTCAGTCCTAATCTCAGCTCTGTCACTGACTCTCTGTGTGACCCTGAGTAAGTCACTTTATCTCCCTGTGCCTCAGTCCTAATCTCAGCTCTGTCACTGACTCTCTGTGTGACCCTGAGCAAGTCACTTTATCTCCCTGTGCCTCAGTCCTAATCTCAGCTCTGTCACTGACTCTCTGTGTGACCCTGAGCAAGTCACTTTATCTCCCTGTGCCTCAGTCCTAATCTCAGCTCTGTCACTGACTCTCTGTGTGACCCTGAGCAAGTCACTTTATCTCCCTGTGCCTCAGTCCTAATCTCAGCTCTGTCACTGACTCTCTGTGTGACCCTGAGCAAGTCACTTTAGCTCCCTGTGCCTCAGTCCTAATCTCAGCTCTGTCACTGACTCTCTCTGTGACCCTGAGCAAGTCACTTTATCTCCCTGTGCCTCAGTCCTAATCCCACTTCTGTCACTGACTCTCTGTGTGACCCCGAGAGAGTCACTTTATCTCCCTGTGCCTCAGTCCTAATCTCAGCTCTGTCACTGACTCTCTGTGTGACCCGAGCAAGTCACTTTATCTCCCTGTGCCTCAGTCCTAATCTCAGCTCTGTCACTGACTCTCTGTGTGACCCTTAGTAAGTCACTTTATCTCCCTGTGCCTCAGTCCTAATCTCAGCTCTGTCACTGACTCTCTCTGTGACCCCGAGTAAGTCACTTTATCTCCCTGTGCCTCAGTCCTAATCTCAGCTCTGTCACTGACTCTCTGTGTGACCCTGAGCAAGTCACTTTATCTCCCTGTGCCTCAGTCCTAATCTCAGCTCTGTCACTGACTCTCTGTGTGACCCTGAGCAAGTCACTTTATCTCCCTGTGCCTCAGTCCTAATCTCAGCTCTGTCACTGACTCTCTGTGTGACCCTGAGTAAGTCACTTTATCTCCCTGTGCCTCAGTCCTAATCTCAGCTCTGTCACTGACTCTCTGTGTGACCCTTAGTAAGTCACTTTATCTCCCTGTGCCTCAGTCCTAATCTCAGCTCTGTCACTGACTCTCTGTGTGACCCCGAGCAAGTCACTTTATCTCCCTGTGCCTCAGTCCTAATCTCAGCTCTGTCACTGACTCTCTGTGTGACCCTGGGAGAGTCACTTTATCTCCCTGTGCCTCAGTCCTAATCTCAGCTCTGTCACTGACTCTCTGTGTGACCCTGAGAGAGTCACTTTATCTCCCTGTGCCTCAGTCCTAATCTCAGCTCTGTCACTGACTCTCTGTGTGACCCCGAGCAAGTCACTTTATCTCCCTGTGCCTCAGTCCTAATCTCAGCTCTGTCACTGACTCTCTCTGTGACCCTGAGCAAGTCACTTTATCTCCCTGTGCCTCAGTCCTAATCTCAGCTCTGTCACTGACTCTCTGTGTGACCCCGAGCAAGTCACTTTATCTCCCTGTGCCTCAGTCCTAATCTCAGCTCTGTCACTGACTCTCTGTGTGACCCCGAGCAAGTCACTTTATCTCCCTGTGCCTCAGTCCTAATCTCAGCTCTGTCACTGACTCTCTGTGTGACCCGAGCAAGTCACTTTATCTCCCTGTGCCTCAGTCCTAATCTCAGCTCTGTCACTGACTCTCTGTGTGACCTGAGCAAGTCACTTTATCTCCCTGTGCCTCAGTCCTAATCTCAGCTCTGTCACTGACTCTCTGTGTGACCCTGAGCAAGTCACTTTATCTCCCTGTGCCTCAGTCCTAATCTCAGCTCTGTCACTGACTCTCTGTGTGACCCGAGCAAGTCACTTTATCTCCCTGTGCCTCAGTCCTAATCTCAGCTCTGTCACTGACTCTCTGTGTGACCCTGAGCAAGTCACTTTATCTCCCTGTGCCTCAGTCCTAATCTCAGCTCTGTCACTGACTCTCTGTGTGACCCTGAGCAAGTCACTTTATCTCCCTGTGCCTCAGTCCTAATCTCAGCTCTGTCACTGACTCTCTGTGTGACCCCGAGCAAGTCACTTTATCTCCCTGTGCCTCAGTCCTAATCTCAGCTCTGTCACTGACTCTCTGTGTGACCCTGAGCAAGTCACTTTATCTCCCTGTGCCTCAGTCCTAATCTCAGCTCTGTCACTGACTCTCTGTGTGACCCTGAGCAAGTCACTTTATCTCCCTGTGCCTCAGTCCTAATCTCAGCTCTGTCACTGACTCTCTGTGTGACCCTGAGCAAGTCACTTTATCTCCCTGTGCCTCAGTCCTAATCTCAGCTCTGTCACTGACTCTCTGTGTGACCCTGAGCAAGTCACTTTATCTCCCTGTGCCTCAGTCCTAATCTCAGCTCTGTCACTGACTCTCTGTGTGACCCTGAGCAAGTCACTTTATCTCCCTGTGCCTCAGTCCTAATCTCAGCTCTGTCACTGACTCTCTGTGTGACCCTGAGCAAGTCACTTTATCTCCCTGTGCCTCAGTCCTAATCTCAGCTCTGTCACTGACTCTCTGTGTGACCCTGAGCAAGTCACTTTATCTCCCTGTGCCTCAGTCCTAATCTCAGCTCTGTCACTGACTCTCTGTGTGACCCTGAGCAAGTCACTTTATCTCCCTGTGCCTCAGTCCTAATCTCAGCTCTGTCACTGACTCTCTGTGTGACCCTGAGCAAGTCACTTTATCTCCCTGTGCCTCAGTCCTAATCTCAGCTCTGTCACTGACTCTCTGTGTGACCCTGAGCAAGTCACTTTATCTCCCTGTGCCTCAGTCCTAATCTCAGCTCTGTCACTGACTCTCTGTGTGACCCTGAGCAAGTCACTTTATCTCCCTGTGCCTCAGTCCTAATCTCAGCTCTGTCACTGACTCTCTGTGTGACCCTGAGCAAGTCACTTTATCTCCCTGTGCCTCAGTCCTAATCTCAGCTCTGTCACTGACTCTCTGTGTGACCCTGAGCAAGTCACTTTATCTCCCTGTGCCTCAGTCCTAATCTCAGCTCTGTCACTGACTCTCTGTGTGACCCTGAGTAAGTCACTTTATCTCCCTGTGCCTCAGTCCTAATCTCAGCTCTGTCACTGACTCTCTGTGTGACCCTGAGCAAGTCACTTTATCTCCCTGTGCCTCAGTCCTAATCTCAGCTCTGTCACTGACTCTCTGTGTGACCCTGAGTAAGTCACTTTATCTCCCTGTGCCTCAGTCCTAATCTCAGCTCTGTCACTGACTCTCTGTGTGACCCTGAGTAAGTCACTTTATCTCCCTGTGCCTCAGTCCTAATCTCAGCTCTGTCACTGACTCTCTGTGTGACCCTGAGCAAGTCACTTTATCTCCCTGTGCCTCAGTCCTAATCTCAGCTCTGTCACTGACTCTCTGTGTGACCCTGAGTAAGTCACTTTATCTCCCTGTGCCTCAGTCCTAATCTCAGCTCTGTCACTGACTCTCTGTGTGACCCTGAGCAAGTCACTTTATCTCCCTGTGCCTCAGTCCTAATCTCAGCTCTGTCACTGACTCTCTGTGTGACCCTGAGCAAGTCACTTTATCTCCCTGTGCCTCAGTCCTAATCTCAGCTCTGTCACTGACTCTCTGTGTGACCCTGAGTAAGTCACTTTATCTCCCTGTGCCTCAGTCCTAATCTCAGCTCTGTCACTGACTCTCTGTGTGACCCTGAGCAAGTCACTTTATCTCCCTGTGCCTCAGTCCTAATCTCAGCTCTGTCACTGACTCTCTGTGTGACCCTGAGCAAGTCACTTTATCTCCCTGTGCCTCAGTCCTAATCTCAGCTCTGTCACTGACTCTCTGTGTGACCCTGAGCAAGTCACTTTATCTCCCTGTGCCTCAGTCCTAATCTCAGCTCTGTCACTGACTCTCTGTGTGACCCTGAGCAAGTCACTTTATCTCCCTGTGCCTCAGTCCTAATCTCAGCTCTGTCACTGACTCTCTGTGTGACCCTGAGCAAGTCACTTTATCTCCCTGTGCCTCAGTCCTAATCTCAGCTCTGTCACTGACTCTCTGTGTGACCCTGAGCAAGTCACTTTATCTCCCTGTGCCTCAGTCCTAATCTCAGCTCTGTCACTGACTCTCTGTGTGACCCTGAGCAAGTCACTTTATCTCCCTGTGCCTCAGTCCTAATCTCAGCTCTGTCACTGACTCTCTGTGTGACCCTGAGCAAGTCACTTTATCTCCCTGTGCCTCAGTCCTAATCTCAGCTCTGTCACTGACTCTCTGTGTGACCCTGAGCAAGTCACTTTATCTCCCTGTGCCTCAGTCCTAATCTCAGCTCTGTCACTGACTCTCTGTGTGACCCTGAGCAAGTCACTTTATCTCCCTGTGCCTCAGTCCTAATCTCAGCTCTGTCACTGACTCTCTGTGTGACCCTGAGCAAGTCACTTTATCTCCCTGTGCCTCAGTCCTAATCTCAGCTCTGTCACTGACTCTCTGTGTGACCCTGAGCAAGTCACTTTATCTCCCTGTGCCTCAGTCCTAATCTCAGCTCTGTCACTGACTCTCTGTGTGACCCTGAGTAAGTCACTTTATCTCCCTGTGCCTCAGTCCTAATCTCAGCTCTGTCACTGACTCTCTGTGTGACCCTGAGCAAGTCACTTTATCTCCCTGTGCCTCAGTCCTAATCTCAGCTCTGTCACTGACTCTCTGTGTGACCCTGAGCAAGTCACTTTATCTCCCTGTGCCTCAGTCCTAATCTCAGCTCTGTCACTGACTCTCTGTGTGACCCTGAGCAAGTCACTTTATCTCCCTGTGCCTCAGTCCTAATCTCAGCTCTGTCACTGACTCTCTGTGTGACCCTGAGCAAGTCACTTTATCTCCCTGTGCCTCAGTCCTAATCTCAGCTCTGTCACTGACTCTCTGTGTGACCCTGAGCAAGTCACTTTATCTCCCTGTGCCTCAGTCCTAATCTCAGCTCTGTCACTGACTCTCTGTGTGACCCTGAGCAAGTCACTTTATCTCCCTGTGCCTCAGTCCTAATCTCAGCTCTGTCACTGACTCTCTGTGTGACCCTGAGCAAGTCACTTTATCTCCCTGTGCCTCAGTCCTAATCTCAGCTCTGTCACTGACTCTCTGTGTGACCCTGAGCAAGTCACTTTATCTCCCTGTGCCTCAGTCCTAATCTCAGCTCTGTCACTGACTCTCTGTGTGACCCTGAGTAAGTCACTTTATCTCCCTGTGCCTCAGTCCTAATCTCAGCTCTGTCACTGACTCTCTGTGTGACCCTGAGCAAGTCACTTTATCTCCCTGTGCCTCAGTCCTAATCTCAGCTCTGTCACTGACTCTCTGTGTGACCCTGAGTAAGTCACTTTATCTCCCTGTGCCTCAGTCCTAATCTCAGCTCTGTCACTGACTCTCTGTGTGACCCTGAGTAAGTCACTTTATCTCCCTGTGCCTCAGTCCTAATCTCAGCTCTGTCACTGACTCTCTGTGTGACCCTGAGTAAGTCACTTTATCTCCCTGTGCCTCAGTCCTAATCTCAGCTCTGTCACTGACTCTCTGTGTGACCCTGAGTAAGTCACTTTATCTCCCTGTGCCTCAGTCCTAATCTCAGCTCTGTCACTGACTCTCTGTGTGACCCTGAGTAAGTCACTTTATCTCCCTGTGCCTCAGTCCTAATCTCAGCTCTGTCACTGACTCTCTGTGTGACCCTGAGTAAGTCACTTTATCTCCCTGTGCCTCAGTCCTAATCTCAGCTCTGTCACTGACTCTCTGTGTGACCCTGAGTAAGTCACTTTATCTCCCTGTGCCTCAGTCCTAATCTCAGCTCTGTCACTGACTCTCTGTGTGACCCTGAGTAAGTCACTTTATCTCCCTGTGCCTCAGTCCTAATCTCAGCTCTGTCACTGACTCTCTGTGTGACCCTGAGTAAGTCACTTTATCTCCCTGTGCCTCAGTCCTAATCTCAGCTCTGTCACTGACTCTCTGTGTGACCCTGAGTAAGTCACTTTATCTCCCTGTGCCTCAGTCCTAATCTCAGCTCTGTCACTGACTCTCTGTGTGACCCTGAGTAAGTCACTTTATCTCCCTGTGCCTCAGTCCTAATCTCAGCTCTGTCACTGACTCTCTGTGTGACCCTGAGTAAGTCACTTTATCTCCCTGTGCCTCAGTCCTAATCTCAGCTCTGTCACTGACTCTCTGTGTGACCCTGAGTAAGTCACTTTATCTCCCTGTGCCTCAGTCCTAATCTCAGCTCTGTCACTGACTCTCTGTGTGACCCTGAGTAAGTCACTTTATCTCCCTGTGCCTCAGTCCTAATCTCAGCTCTGTCACTGACTCTCTGTGTGACCCTGAGTAAGTCACTTTATCTCCCTGTGCCTCAGTCCTAATCTCAGCTCTGTCACTGACTCTCTGTGTGACCCTGAGTAAGTCACTTTATCTCCCTGTGCCTCAGTCCTAATCTCAGCTCTGTCACTGACTCTCTGTGTGACCCTGAGTAAGTCACTTTATCTCCCTGTGCCTCAGTCCTAATCTCAGCTCTGTCACTGACTCTCTGTGTGACCCTGAGTAAGTCACTTTATCTCCCTGTGCCTCAGTCCTAATCTCAGCTCTGTCACTGACTCTCTGTGTGACCCTGAGTAAGTCACTTTATCTCCCTGTGCCTCAGTCCTAATCTCAGCTCTGTCACTGACTCTCTGTGTGACCCTGAGTAAGTCACTTTATCTCCCTGTGCCTCAGTCCTAATCTCAGCTCTGTCACTGACTCTCTGTGTGACCCTGAGTAAGTCACTTTATCTCCCTGTGCCTCAGTCCTAATCTCAGCTCTGTCACTGACTCTCTGTGTGACCCTGAGTAAGTCACTTTATCTCCCTGTGCCTCAGTCCTAATCTCAGCTCTGTCACTGACTCTCTGTGTGACCCTGAGTAAGTCACTTTATCTCCCTGTGCCTCAGTCCTAATCTCAGCTCTGTCACTGACTCTCTGTGTGACCCTGAGTAAGTCACTTTATCTCCCTGTGCCTCAGTCCTAATCTCAGCTCTGTCACTGACTCTCTGTGTGACCCTGAGTAAGTCACTTTATCTCCCTGTGCCTCAGTCCTAATCTCAGCTCTGTCACTGACTCTCTGTGTGACCCGAGTAAGTCACTTTATCTCCCTGTGCCTCAGTCCTAATCTCAGCTCTGTCACTGACTCTCTGTGTGACCCTGAGCAAGTCACTTTATCTCCCTGTGCCTCAGTCCTAATCTCAGCTCTGTCACTGACTCTCTGTGTGACCCTGAGCAAGTCACTTTATCTCCCTGTGCCTCAGTCCTAATCTCAGCTCTGTCACTGACTCTCTGTGTGACCCTGAGCAAGTCACTTTATCTCCCTGTGCCTCAGTCCTAATCTCAGCTCTGTCACTGACTCTCTGTGTGACCCTGAGCAAGTCACTTTATCTCCCTGTGCCTCAGTCCTAATCTCAGCTCTGTCACTGACTCTCTGTGTGACCCTGAGCAAGTCACTTTATCTCCCTGTGCCTCAGTCCTAATCTCAGCTCTGTCACTGACTCTCTGTGTGACCCTGAGCAAGTCACTTTATCTCCCTGTGCCTCAGTCCTAATCTCAGCTCTGTCACTGACTCTCTGTGTGACCCTGAGCAAGTCACTTTATCTCCCTGTGCCTCAGTCCTAATCTCAGCTCTGTCACTGACTCTCTGTGTGACCCTGAGTAAGTCACTTTATCTCCCTGTGCCTCAGTCCTAATCTCAGCTCTGTCACTGACTCTCTGTGTGACCCTGAGCAAGTCACTTTATCTCCCTGTGCCTCAGTCCTAATCTCAGCTCTGTCACTGACTCTCTGTGTGACCCTGAGCAAGTCACTTTATCTCCCTGTGCCTCAGTCCTAATCTCAGCTCTGTCACTGACTCTCTGTGTGACCCTGAGCAAGTCACTTTATCTCCCTGTGCCTCAGTCCTAATCTCAGCTCTGTCACTGACTCTCTGTGTGACCCTGAGCAAGTCACTTTATCTCCCTGTGCCTCAGTCCTAATCTCAGCTCTGTCACTGACTCTCTGTGTGACCCTGAGCAAGTCACTTTATCTCCCTGTGCCTCAGTCCTAATCTCAGCTCTGTCACTGACTCTCTGTGTGACCCTGAGTAAGTCACTTTATCTCCCTGTGCCTCAGTCCTAATCTCAGCTCTGTCACTGACTCTCTGTGTGACCCTGAGTAAGTCACTTTATCTCCCTGTGCCTCAGTCCTAATCTCAGCTCTGTCACTGACTCTCTGTGTGACCCTGAGTAAGTCACTTTATCTCCCTGTGCCTCAGTCCTAATCTCAGCTCTGTCACTGACTCTCTGTGTGACCCTGAGTAAGTCACTTTATCTCCCTGTGCCTCAGTCCTAATCTCAGCTCTGTCACTGACTCTCTGTGTGACCCTGAGTAAGTCACTTTATCTCCCTGTGCCTCAGTCCTAATCTCAGCTCTGTCACTGACTCTCTGTGTGACCCTGAGCAAGTCACTTTATCTCCCTGTGCCTCAGTCCTAATCTCAGCTCTGTCACTGACTCTCTGTGTGACCCTGAGCAAGTCACTTTATCTCCCTGTGCCTCAGTCCTAATCTCAGCTCTGTCACTGACTCTCTGTGTGACCCTGAGTAAGTCACTTTATCTCCCTGTGCCTCAGTCCTAATCTCAGCTCTGTCACTGACTCTCTGTGTGACCCTGAGCAAGTCACTTTATCTCCCTGTGCCTCAGTCCTAATCTCAGCTCTGTCACTGACTCTCTGTGTGACCCTGAGCAAGTCACTTTATCTCCCTGTGCCTCAGTCCTAATCTCAGCTCTGTCACTGACTCTCTGTGTGACCCTGAGCAAGTCACTTTATCTCCCTGTGCCTCAGTCCTAATCTCAGCTCTGTCACTGACTCTCTGTGTGACCCTGAGCAAGTCACTTTATCTCCCTGTGCCTCAGTCCTAATCTCAGCTCTGTCACTGACTCTCTGTGTGACCCTGAGCAAGTCACTTTATCTCCCTGTGCCTCAGTCCTAATCTCAGCTCTGTCACTGACTCTCTGTGTGACCCTGAGTAAGTCACTTTATCTCCCTGTGCCTCAGTCCTAATCTCAGCTCTGTCACTGACTCTCTGTGTGACCCTGAGTAAGTCACTTTATCTCCCTGTGCCTCAGTCCTAATCTCAGCTCTGTCACTGACTCTCTGTGTGACCCTGAGCAAGTCACTTTATCTCCCTGTGCCTCAGTCCTAATCTCAGCTCTGTCACTGACTCTCTGTGTGACCCTGAGCAAGTCACTTTATCTCCCTGTGCCTCAGTCCTAATCTCAGCTCTGTCACTGACTCTCTGTGTGACCCTGAGCAAGTCACTTTATCTCCCTGTGCCTCAGTCCTAATCTCAGCTCTGTCACTGACTCTCTGTGTGACCCTGAGCAAGTCACTTTATCTCCCTGTGCCTCAGTCCTAATCTCAGCTCTGTCACTGACTCTCTGTGTGACCCTGAGCAAGTCACTTTATCTCCCTGTGCCTCAGTCCTAATCTCAGCTCTGTCACTGACTCTCTGTGTGACCCTGAGCAAGTCACTTTATCTCCCTGTGCCTCAGTCCTAATCTCAGCTCTGTCACTGACTCTCTGTGTGACCCTGAGTAAGTCACTTTATCTCCCTGTGCCTCAGTCCTAATCTCAGCTCTGTCACTGACTCTCTGTGTGACCCTGAGAGAGTCACTTTATCTCCCTGTGCCTCAGTCCTAATCTCAGCTCTGTCACTGACTCTCTGTGTGACCCTGAGCAAGTCACTTTATCTCCCTGTGCCTCAGTCCTAATCTCAGCTCTGTCACTGACTCTCTGTGTGACCCTGAGTAAGTCACTTTATCTCCCTGTGCCTCAGTCCTAATCTCAGCTCTGTCACTGACTCTCTGTGTGACCCTGAGTAAGTCACTTTATCTCCCTGTGCCTCAGTCCTAATCTCAGCTCTGTCACTGACTCTCTGTGTGACCCTGAGTAAGTCACTTTATCTCCCTGTGCCTCAGTCCTAATCTCAGCTCTGTCACTGACTCTCTGTGTGACCCTGAGCAAGTCACTTTATCTCCCTGTGCCTCAGTCCTAATCTCAGCTCTGTCACTGACTCTCTGTGTGACCCTGAGTAAGTCACTTTATCTCCCTGTGCCTCAGTCCTAATCTCAGCTCTGTCACTGACTCTCTGTGTGACCCTGAGCAAGTCACTTTATCTCCCTGTGCCTCAGTCCTAATCTCAGCTCTGTCACTGACTCTCTGTGTGACCCTGAGCAAGTCACTTTATCTCCCTGTGCCTCAGTCCTAATCTCAGCTCTGTCACTGACTCTCTGTGTGACCCTGAGCAAGTCACTTTATCTCCCTGTGCCTCAGTCCTAATCTCAGCTCTGTCACTGACTCTCTGTGTGACCCTGAGTAAGTCACTTTATCTCCCTGTGCCTCAGTCCTAATCTCAGCTCTGTCACTGACTCTCTGTGTGACCCTGAGTAAGTCACTTTATCTCCCTGTGCCTCAGTCCTAATCTCAGCTCTGTCACTGACTCTCTGTGTGACCCTGAGTAAGTCACTTTATCTCCCTGTGCCTCAGTCCTAATCTCAGCTCTGTCACTGACTCTCTGTGTGACCCTGAGCAAGTCACTTTATCTCCCTGTGCCTCAGTCCTAATCTCAGCTCTGTCACTGACTCTCTGTGTGACCCTGAGCAAGTCACTTTATCTCCCTGTGCCTCAGTCCTAATCTCAGCTCTGTCACTGACTCTCTGTGTGACCCTGAGTAAGTCACTTTATCTCCCTGTGCCTCAGTCCTAATCTCAGCTCTGTCACTGACTCTCTGTGTGACCCTGAGTAAGTCACTTTATCTCCCTGTGCCTCAGTCCTAATCTCAGCTCTGTCACTGACTCTCTGTGTGACCCTGAGTAAGTCACTTTATCTCCCTGTGCCTCAGTCCTAATCTCAGCTCTGTCACTGACTCTCTGTGTGACCCTGAGTAAGTCACTTTATCTCCCTGTGCCTCAGTCCTAATCTCAGCTCTGTCACTGACTCTCTGTGTGACCCTGAGTAAGTCACTTTATCTCCCTGTGCCTCAGTCCTAATCTCAGCTCTGTCACTGACTCTCTGTGTGACCCTGAGTAAGTCACTTTATCTCCCTGTGCCTCAGTCCTAATCTCAGCTCTGTCACTGACTCTCTGTGTGACCCTGAGCAAGTCACTTTATCTCCCTGTGCCTCAGTCCTAATCTCAGCTCTGTCACTGACTCTCTGTGTGACCCTGAGTAAGTCACTTTATCTCCCTGTGCCTCAGTCCTAATCTCAGCTCTGTCACTGACTCTCTGTGTGACCCTGAGCAAGTCACTTTATCTCCCTGTGCCTCAGTCCTAATCTCAGCTCTGTCACTGACTCTCTGTGTGACCCTGAGCAAGTCACTTTATCTCCCTGTGCCTCAGTCCTAATCTCAGCTCTGTCACTGACTCTCTGTGTGACCCTGAGTAAGTCACTTTATCTCCCTGTGCCTCAGTCCTAATCTCAGCTCTGTCACTGACTCTCTGTGTGACCCTGAGCAAGTCACTTTATCTCCCTGTGCCTCAGTCCTAATCTCAGCTCTGTCACTGACTCTCTGTGTGACCCTGAGCAAGTCACTTTATCTCCCTGTGCCTCAGTCCTAATCTCAGCTCTGTCACTGACTCTCTGTGTGACCCTGAGTAAGTCACTTTATCTCCCTGTGCCTCAGTCCTAATCTCAGCTCTGTCACTGACTCTCTGTGTGACCCTGAGTAAGTCACTTTATCTCCCTGTGCCTCAGTCCTAATCTCAGCTCTGTCACTGACTCTCTGTGTGACCCTGAGTAAGTCACTTTATCTCCCTGTGCCTCAGTCCTAATCTCAGCTCTGTCACTGACTCTCTGTGTGACCCTGAGTAAGTCACTTTATCTCCCTGTGCCTCAGTCCTAATCTCAGCTCTGTCACTGACTCTCTGTGTGACCCTGAGCAAGTCACTTTATCTCCCTGTGCCTCAGTCCTAATCTCAGCTCTGTCACTGACTCTCTGTGTGACCCTGAGTAAGTCACTTTATCTCCCTGTGCCTCAGTCCTAATCTCAGCTCTGTCACTGACTCTCTGTGTGACCCTGAGTAAGTCACTTTATCTCCCTGTGCCTCAGTCCTAATCTCAGCTCTGTCACTGACTCTCTGTGTGACCCTGAGCAAGTCACTTTATCTCCCTGTGCCTCAGTCCTAATCTCAGCTCTGTCACTGACTCTCTGTGTGACCCTGAGTAAGTCACTTTATCTCCCTGTGCCTCAGTCCTAATCTCAGCTCTGTCACTGACTCTCTGTGTGACCCTGAGTAAGTCACTTTATCTCCCTGTGCCTCAGTCCTAATCTCAGCTCTGTCACTGACTCTCTGTGTGACCCTGAGCAAGTCACTTTATCTCCCTGTGCCTCAGTCCTAATCTCACATCTGTCACTGACTCTCTGTGTGACCCTGAGAAAGTCACTTTATCTCCCTGTGCCTCAGTCCTAATCTCAGCTCTGTCACTGACTCTCTGTGTGACCCTGAGTAAGTCACTTTATCTCCCTGTGCCTCAGTCCTAATCTCAGCTCTGTCACTGACTCTCTGTGTGACCCCGAGCAAGTCACTTTATCTCCCTGTGCCTCAGTCCTAATCTCAGCTCTGTCACTGACTCTCTGTGTGACCCTGAGTAAGTCACTTTATCTCCCTGTGCCTCAGTCCTAATCTCAGCTCTGTCACTGACTCTCTGTGTGACCCTGAGCAAGTCACTTTATCTCCCTGTGCCTCAGTCCTAATCTCAGCTCTGTCACTGACTCTCTGTGTGACCCTGAGTAAGTCACTTTATCTCCCTGTGCCTCAGTCCTAATCTCAGCTCTGTCACTGACTCTCTGTGTGACCCGAGCAAGTCACTTTATCTCCCTGTGCCTCAGTCCTAATCTCAGCTCTATCACTGACTCTCTGTGTGACCCTGAGCAAGTCACTTTATCTCCCTGTGCCTCAGTCCTAATCTCAGGTCTGTCCACTGACTCTCTGTGTGACCCTGAGCTAGTCACTTTATCTCCCTGTGCCTCAGTCCTACTCCCAGCTCTGTCACTGACTCTCTGTGTGACCCTGAGCAAGTCCACTTTACTCTCTGTGCCT
>CM066031.1:1890064158-1890151333 GCA_033557465.1 Ichthyophis bannanicus
AACCTATGTATGCAATGACCCAATCACATCATCACAGAGGTTTATCATTCCCACACTGTCAGACAGGTTGCATGTCAAGGGGTCTGTCCCTCCTGCAAGAACCGTGACAGGGCACTGCTGGTATCTATGCACAGGCACCTGCTCTGTCCTCACTGGCCATGACATTCCCCCCACAGAGTCCACAGCACACTCCTAACTGAGTGTGTAGGACCACACAATGCATCCAGAGCTTGCCCTCCCACCATCATATCGGCCTGCAATCCCTGTGAGCCAGTACCTGGTGGGATAACTGCTGTGAGAGTCCCCTCTGAACCGATAGTCCCATCTGTGCTGCCCTCCCCTTGGTCATGGCCCCTGAAACCCCTGCTGCCATGTCAGCGCCTGCTCTGTCGAACATGTCTGTATAGACACTGAACATACCTTTCCGTCCCGCAATCCAATCTGCCACTGTGCACCCTGTCCCTCCTGTGATGGTCCCCCTCGCACTCACTGTGTGTCACCCCAAACAAACTACCGTAGTTCCAGATGGCTGACACCCATGTTTGTGAAGGACGGTGCCCAATTTCCTGGCTACACGTGTGTCTCCTATGCATTGTGTATCAGCACACAGCCTGGGTGAGGTCTGATCACAGGCCGCACATGCATGTGGCACACATCTCCCTGTTGTGACCAGTATGATTGTTTATTGCCACGATTAGTGGGGTCCAATCACAGGGAGATGTCAACTAGATATACAGAGAGTACCCTCCAGAGACACATGGGAGATTCACTGGATTAAGGTCTAGACCACCTCTACCTCTGATCAACACACAAGAGGTGCGGCAGATATGCAGGTCTCACACTCACACATGCAACGCTAGGGAAAAAGCAAAAGCAGAATGCCCTCATGCATCAACGACCTGTAGCATGTGCTTCTCAATTGACAGGAGAAGATATGTTTTCTCTGTCCGTTGTCCTTGTCATCCCAGTCTCTCACCTGCACATCACGCTAATCATTAACCAACGTCTTCTAACATGTGATTTATTAGCACAGACAATGCTCACATGAATGCTGCTACTGTGGAGTTCCATAGTAGCAGTATTCAGATAATCACTGTCTAAGCTACTAAAAAACATGTTATACAAAGTTGGTCAATGATAAGAGAACTGTGCAGGCGCAGGAATAAAAGGAAGAAGACCAAGGCCGGAAAAACATATGCTAACCTTTCAAATGAGCAGCAAATGCTACAGGTTGTTGATGCGAGAAGGTAATCTGCCTATGCTTTTGCACTAGCGTTGCATGTGTGAGTCAGAGACCAGCATTTCTGCCACACCACATGTGTGTTGATAAGAGGTGTAAGTAGTCTACACCTTCCTCAGGTGACCATATCAATATCCCCCGGAGTGTACACCTTGTATATCTATTTAGTTAGTGATATATCTATATCCCCTCATACACCGCATTATTCAGCATCAGCGCATTTAACATGCAACCCTAATTCCAGTACAATCAACATGCATGAGCTCACAGATAACATGGGAAGGAACGTGGATACCAAGGGAAACTATTTACAATTAATCAACAGATGTACAATAACTGAATAGGTACATGTTACGAGTAACAGGTGCTAGGAATATATTCCCCCCTCATATATAATCAGCACAAGCATGTTACTGAGATATCATGCAATTGGGTAATTGGGTGGGGTTGCTGAGGTCAATAGGTGCAGATGACTCTATAGGGAACAGGTTGGAGAGATAGAATGTGAGGGACTACCTGAATTGTGATAAGCTGCTGATAGGCCGGATGCCAGGGGGTGGTGCATTCCAACACCTAGGGGCACAAAGGTGAAAGGCTCTGTGGGCTGCAGAGGAAGCACAGCTTGTGAGGGCCGTTGGGAGCTCTAGGGAGGTGATGGTCGAGGATCCTCTCGCTCTGTCTGGTGTAGTCGAGTGAGTAATGGAAGAAAAGGATGCAGCAGAGAGCTTATTAGGAGCGTTGAACGTGCGAGGTAGGGTTATGAAGATAATGCTGGTCTGAATGGGTAGCCAATGTAACTGAATCAGCAAAGGGGTAACATGGTTATCCCAGGCATCCCCCTGAGGTACCCTTGCTGCGGCATTCATTGGCAGCTGTAACGGGTATAAGGTGGATTGGTGAAGACCTTGAAGAATGACGTCCATGTAATTGAAGTGTGGGATGATCAGTGCATGGTATATTGTCCTGAAATTGTCTGGTTCCAACATGGAGCGTAGGTGTCTCAAATAGTGGATCATGTAGTACACAGATCTGACAGTGTTTCCTAGGTGGGATATCATATCTAGGCGGAGATCCAGAATGACTTTCTGGTAACGTAGTGAGGGTTTGGATTGCAGTTCAGCTTCCGTAGTCCTGAGATGTTGTGGTAGGATGATGTTGGGATTGCCCGTGATCAAGAGGACCTCCGGTGTCTTATGTTGTATACGGAGATTTCCAGAAAGAAGGTAGTCAGAAAATGCATTGAGGCAGTGTATTGGAGGGGACAGATTCAAATGTTCAGTGGAGATGGGTGTTTAAAGAAAAACGTCATCGGCATAAGGCATGTATACGACCCTAAATGAACGTATGATCGCACAGATTGGTTGCATGTAGATGTTCAATAGGGGGATAGAATATGATGAACCTTGAGTAACACCCTGATGTAGGTGGAAGGGTCCAGATGTTCTGCCCCCTGAGCCAACATGCTGCCATCTTCCGGATAGATAGGACCTGCAACATTCAAGCGCTGCTCCAGTGATGCCCATCTCAATTAGTCCCGCCACAAGGAGGTTGTGATGCACTGAATCTCATGCTGCGGCGATGTACAGAGATGGGAGGTGGTAACCCAGGCAGATATTATCTATGCCAGAGATCATCTTACTGCAGAGTATGGTGAGGAAAGTGTCGACTCTATGGAGTTCCCTGATGCCATGTTGGCAGGGGTCCAGTGGTGCAGCACAGTCAATATGGCCCTGTAGTTGTCGTTGGACCACGTTTCCGATCATCTCAGCAAGTAGAGGTATGCTAGAGATGGGTCTGTAGGATTCCACCTTTAGAGGGTCGAGATTGCAGTCTGTCAACAGGGGTCTAGATGAGGTATGCTGAAGGCCTGCGGGGAATGATCCAGTTGAAAAGGAAAGGTACATTATGTTGGTGATCACTGTGCTGACGTGACTGCGCAGCTCCGTGATCCAGAAGCCAGGGCATGGATCGGACTGGGATGTGGAGATGTTGAGGGCTGTAATGGTGCCCCAATTCCTTTGTTGGAGGGGATACAGAATGCTGAAAGAGCGCCAGGGACATCCTGCACAGGTGTAGTGGTTGTCACAGAGGTACTGTTGATAAGGCACATCCGAGATTGTAGGTGAGTTGCAAAGTCCTGAGGGTGTATCTCTGCCTGAGGCCCTGAGGATGGCTCCTTAGACAGGGACCTAACTAGGTACAGATGGTCGTGTGGACCATTGGGAGATCTCCTCAAGGTATCAGAGTGTTACCGTGTCATTGACACAGAGATTGCCTTGCGGTTAGCAGCTGGGTGGCTATTGACTGTTGTCAGGTCAACATTTGCATGGGAGCGACACCAGTGTTTCTCGGGTTTCCGGAATAGGATGAGGGAATCTCTAAGGTCCGCTGTGTACCAGGGAGCATCCTCTCATTCCCGTGACTGCGTAATTGCTGAAGGACGCACAGCGATAGCACTGAGACTGTTGTGCCAATCTATCTGAATGTTTTTCAGCCAAGGTAATGTTGTGACGCATAAGATGACAATTTAAGCACACATCCGTGACTATTGCTGTCAGTGCCCTAACAACACAAACCTCTACCAATTAGCTCACAGGACATACCTGTGATCAGCATCGCAGACCACGCAGCCTCGTGCAAACCTCCCCCCCTTATGTGTCTCACAGGCCACACCCTGTACCTATCCCCGATAGGACATGTGTGTATGCTGTCCCAACACAACCCCTGATGTTGAGCCAGGTTGCAGGCCACAGGTAGCCCATGTCCCTCATCCCATCCCTAACCCCACCTGGCCCAAATCTGGTAACGCCAATCAGACACACCCCCACCCCCACAACAGTGTTTCATGTACCCTGCATTATTGTGTGGACGTGCAGTAAGGCATGTATAGGTAACATATGAGCTGCCCAGTGCTGCATGTGTGTGGCCAAAGCCATGAAGGTGCCGTAAAGGTCTGCGGCACAGCATCCCAGCCCACAGCCCTGAATGTCAGGCACCCCGCCAAAGCTATCCCTCATGGGCGCATACCCAAGATAACGGCCCTGCACACACTGAAAGGGGGTGGCAGAGGCGGGTGTGAGCACAGGGTACCCACAGGCAAATGGTGACATGAGAAGCGCAGAGGGAGAGAGACATGGGATGGGGGCAGGAAGGGGTCTGCGACCATGAGCACCGTACTGCTAATCAGAACAGACGGACAGGGATACTGCACACCCATGTACCCCCGGAAAGGGGATATGGCTGTAACGTATGGGTAGGGGAGGATGCAGGGGTGTGTGTAAGCAGTATGCATGCCAGCATCCCCGCATGTATGTGTTATCCACAGCAGAAGTATACAATTGTTCTGTTTAATGTTCAATGTAAATTGTTCTGTTTAATGTTCAATGTAAACCGCCCCTGATCTCTGGAAGGGGCGGTATAGAAAAGACTGTTAAATAAATAAATAAATAAATAAATAAATATACAGGTGTTGCTTAGAAACATATCTGTGCCCTCTTCTATTGCTCACATCACAGGTGACTACAGCAGCATGGGGGCGCATGAGGCCGAGGAGGGGGAGGATGAAGATGAGCCAGAGGAGGATGTGCCTGAGGCCTGGGAGGACACAGAGGCCCATCAAACAGGGGCAAGCACAGATGCTACTATTCAACAGCCCTCGCCCCCCAGGACCAGCGGATCATCACCTGGGACGTCCGTAACCATGCAACAGCCTGGTGCCAGCCAAGCTATGGGTCCCCCACCACAACAGATGCAGGCCCCTGCCAGCCACCTGATGGACATTCTGATGTCTGAGTTGCGCAGCCATGGCGCAGGTGGAGCATGTAATGCTGAAGGTGGGTGCCATGAGGTGGTCACATAAACAAAGGTTATGTAACTGTTCTCTGTGTGATGTGAGTGTGTTGTTTGTCTCATTGTACACCAACAGCTGCTACCTGTGCAGGTTATGTACGTGGCAAATTAGCGGCATAGACACAGGGGTATGGCAGTGGGTGGAGGATGGTCAGGTAACACACACCACAGCATGTGAGGGCCAATGAACACAGTCATATGCTGACATAACTGCTGCGTTGTCTGGACCCGGTGATAAGCAAGCTTATCATAGGTCAGGAGGGAGCCCCTGAAAGGGTGGGTGACCCTGAACAAGCAACCTGTCAGTCCTGTTTGGAATGTGACAGCAGGAACCTGCGATAGCAGACTACCGCTCCCAGAATGCACCAGGGTTCCCAGAGACATTAAAGGAGCTGGTGTGTGATAACGTGTGTCCATGCAAGAGGGCTATGAGGTGTTCCCCAATCACACATCCCAAAGGGCAGGGCTGGAGTCATCGCAGCTGCGCAGTGCTAGGGTGGAGCACACACCATGGCAGAAGCCAGATGGAGTGCCATCTACAGTGGACTATCATCGTGGAGAGCATGATCCTGATCCCCAGCTACATCATCGGATGCAAAGGCCAGAGTGCACATACCGAGTGGGCATGTGACCCTTTTGGGGGAGGTAGCGCAGATGCGCTGTGAGGTCCCGAGGACGCAGGAGAGGTACGTGTACTGGGACACAATCAGATGGCAGGTTCACACCATTCGAGTAGTGAGGGTCAGTGAAATGGTGCTGCAGAGCTATGGGTCCCCAGACGGTCCCTCTGACAGCGGCAGCTGCACGTCGAAGGGACCCTGGGACACGTGCCAGATGGTATGTGAAGAGCTACCCAGTGTCCTGGAAGATGGATTGGACGGCTAGACATGAGAACTGGATGACATACTGGCCAGGCTATCTAGAGCGGAACCCTCACAGCGATGGAAGCACAGGTGTGAACACTGATCTATGCCCTAGCTACACCCTCGGACAACAGCAGGGAAATACGTATTCATCAGGATCTGCTCCATTGTGAAATCCCTCTGTGTCAGGCCCTCATGTTGAACACATGATTGTTGACGAGGGGGAGGAGCTCCGAGGTACAAGCTGTGAATACATGGATTCCTCCATGTCCACACCCCTTTTGTCATAATCTGTTACAAAGTACACCAACCATCGCACAGACATACAGACCTGTCCTCATATCCACCCATAAAGGCTCCTGGGTATGACTATTAGCCACACAGTGGGTAGCAAGCCAGGTGGGTGATCAGCTGGGTAACTGCTAGCAGTTGAGCCATACCTACATGAATGTGTGCCCTGATGCAATGACCTTGGGGTCGATGTGTGAGGATATGGGAGATTTACCTGAGAATGACAGTTGATCCCTACGTTGTTGGTTTTGTTTGTTGTTTGCATGATTGCTATGGATATATTTGCCACAGCCTGCACAAAAGACCATTCTGTGAACATTCAGGTCTGCACCCATCTCTGGTAATTCCCTGACATGTCCAACTGTTGTCACCCCTGCCTCGTGTTATACCACATTTAACACTGCCAGCAGGTATCCTGTTGTGTGTGCTACCAAGGATATATGTGTGGGGGGAAACAACCCCACATATCAATATCCTGTTGGCTCCACACATGAGGAGGCATAACTGATTAGTGTGAGCAGCAGTGTCTGTCATAAATGGGCTACATCTCCCACATTCCCGTGCACAACATATTAGTATATGCCCTTGACAAGCCTGGGAACAATCACACCCAGGCAGCTGTCTGACAACGGCCACACGTTAACAGAAAGGAGATGCATACATGCATTGACCTAGCAATAGTCAGCTGCATCGCACACATGCAGCTGACACACACCCATCAGAATGTCATTTGCCACATCGTCCAGGGGCAACTGGGACAGACCCACCATGCCCTATGCAGCCCTGGACCTGTCGGGGCACACGGCCCCCTGTCACTCCATGCTATAGATGCAGTTGCCCGCCAGAAGGTGACAGGCCCATGGCACACAGAGACTGTCCAGACACCCAGATACCGGGCACTCACCAGATGTCCGGGTCAGGGAGCATGTAGAGTTGGCCCGGGAGAGGAACAGGTCCCACAGGGCCTCCTGAATGCGCACATATATGATGGCTTGCATGACATATCAAATTGGACAACAACATGTCCCCCTCGTGTGGACATGACAATATGCCCCCCTATTGCACAGCTGTGGTGGTCACCCACACAGACACACAGGTCAGGTCATGGCCTCTGTTGTGTATAGCGTTAGACCCTACCCAGCCTGTGCAAACCCATCCGCAGGCCAGGGCCCTCACCCCCCCTCAATCAGTGTTAGGACGCACAGCACCCCATGGTGCAGCAACTGCTATGTTCATAACCATCATTACATTGCCTGTATGTCAATGGGGCTGTCAGCCGCTGCTGCTCAATCTGTTGGCCAATCCGATCAGACAATGCCCACTGCGTGTTTTGCACGGTTACCACGCACTGGTACCAGGCCCCTCCCCACACACAACATGGCCCTGCCCTCACACAACATGGCCCGTCCCCTCTCCCAAAATCGTTGCCAGATGATGCAGCCATGCACATGCGCCTGTGAGGGGCTGTTGTACCGATGCAAACATCTCACCCCTGTGCTCAAAGCCCCCTCCAACAGGGACCTGTCCAAGGTCTGTTTTCTTGCAACCCTGTGGCCCCACCCTGTCCCCCTGACCCCCACCCTTTCAGGGGCACCAGTGATGGTGTGCCTCTGTTGTCCCTGTCCCTGTGTCAGCCTCCACCTCCCATGTCCGATGGACATGTGTTATTTCCCCCCGGATGCCTGACCGTAGCAGACCATGCATTACATGTGTGTTTCATCACAGCCACATGTGTCACATGCATTAGACCAGCTCCGAGGGTGGACCGTGTCCTGTGTGTGGGGTCTCCCTACACTAGTGTGGCACAGGCTGCCACGTCCCCACACACCTTTGTCTACAGGGGTAGGCCATACCACAGTAGTAGCCCTGGGGATGATGTGCAACCTGTCACTGTGTGGATGGTTTTCTCTGACAAGGGACTATCTCTCATACAACCCTCTGTCTCACCCACAGGCCAGCGGCAGGCGCTGATGGACATCAGAGCGTCCATCGATGTGACAAACACCAAGCTGGACCAGTCAACGGCACAGCTACAGGTCCTCACAGAGGTTGTGCGGGCTATCCCATTCCGACGCATGTGTGAGGCCATGGAGGGGATGCTGGCGGTAATGCAGCAGGGGGTACAGGCACCGGCACCAGCACCAGCAATGGCACCAGCACCACCATCACCACCAGCTCCACAGCCACCACCGCCTCCATCCGCACAGGGGGAGGGGGCTGCACCGCAGAGGGAGGGGGAGGTGAGACGGGGTAGGCGCGGTAGACCGCCCCGCAGACAGTGACCTGTGTGAAATAAACCTGTACCATACAGTGAATGCATCGTCAGTAGCATATGTGTGCACCTGTGGTCCCTTATGTATTGCACACATGCATGGTTTGTCCATGACCATGTGACCATACCCTTGGCACATTGCCAATGTGTGGTTTGGATTGCCAGGTACACCTGCAGCACTGCCACAACAGGACGGCTGTGACCCTCACAGGGTGTGTCAGCTGCCCATGGCCAGGAGCTGGATGTTGTTCACACACACCCATGTTCGGAGAGGGGGAATGTGCACAGACCTCTGGCGTACTGTTGTGTCCCATTGTCATGTTGTCCCCTACCCACCCTCGCCACTGTGTGCAGATGCCTGACAATCGTCCCTGCTTGCAATGCACATTGCATGCCATGGCACACCCCTAGGGCATGTGTGTGGTATAGGCAGGCACGGGTGTCATGTGTCAGGCGGTCCATGCAGTCAGCGACACATGGGGCTACACAACACCCATCCATGTGTCACGGTATTTCTGTAGGACCCCCACCAGGCAGCATCCCATGGCCCTACCCTGTACCCATGGCCCCACACACACATATGGCACCCCTGACTGCATGTGCGCGCAGGACACGTATGACACCCATGTCCACCTCTCCTGGCCCTCCAGGTCGACATACATATCCCGTGCTTGCATACATGTTGTGTGTAAGGATGACACGTGACCATTGGGTCAAGCCAATAAAACAAACATTTATTTAACATTACGTTAACAATGGGCAACATGCCCAACCTCACATGACACAATCGGGGGGGGGGGGGGGAAACCCAGCACAGCACAGGGCACATGGGGGCATCACAGGTGCCATCGCTGGTACCTGTGATGCTGTTCGGCAGGTAGACAACGGGATGCCAACTCCACCACATCAGTGGCCACCTGCCAAACAGCCCCAGTCAGACACTGGAGCGCGTGTAACACGACATGGGTGTCATGTCGTGCATCAGCCAGGGCCACTAACACCTCGTCCATGCACCTGCCAGCACACAGACACACAGTGGCTGCAGTCTGTGTGCTGGCATCTGCATGTGGTGTGACAGTGGCCCTGGGTGGCACACGACCATGCTGCTGCCCATGCCGTGCTGATGCCTGCAGTGTCTGACTGCTGCCCCCTTGGCCCTGTGCTGGGCTGTGTTCACCACCGCCCCCTCCCACCCTTCCCCCCTCCCTGTGCACCCTCCCCCCCACCCTCCCTGCCCAGAAAGTGCCCCCCTCCCCCCTCCACCCCGACCCCCTGTTCCCCACTCCCCTGCACCCCCCATTATCACATCATCCTGTTCAGCCCCCTGGTCCGGTGTGGGGGGGGGACATCCTCCTCCTCCTCCCCCACGTCTGTCTCATGCAACAGCTCCGCCTCCGTCGCCTCCTCCTCCTCTGACTCCTGCTGCTCGTCGTGTCACTCGTCCTCAGTTTCCACTTCTACCTGCCTTGCGCACCGGGTGGTGGGCCGACGCAGACAGTAGGTGGAGGGGTGTGGGGCCTCATCGCTGGCATCACTGTCTGTGAAGGATGACAGACATCAGGGCACATCCATGTGTGGCACATAAAACATTTACAGATACAGGTAAGACACAGGCTTGTGGTCCAATGGGCCACCTGAACCTGCGACTTAGCCCTGGCAATACTGACCATCATGGTGTGCCTGTTGCTGCCTGCTGCAGCTCTCCAGGAATTCGGGGTGGTAGTGTCGTAGCTCCCGTGCCTTCTTCCTCAGGTCCTCCACCTGTGGATATGTAAATGTTGTCTGGGGTCAGCACGTAACACCTGTCACTGGTGCACACAACAAGATTACATTGCCATGTGTTGGACGCATCTACCTGCAGCCCCACCCCTGCTGTTTGGGGCACATACAGCAGCGTAACGCAACTCCGGCAGGCCGTACCTTGGAGATGTGGGAATAGGTTTGCACAGCTGTGTCACGGCGGTATCATACGAGCCTAGCTGCCACAAACATACAATGTCACATGGGGCAGCGCTCAGCAGCATCACAAGGTGACTGCATGCTGACCCACCCATATCACCACCACTCCACATGGCATCGGTGGAATGGTGGGTGGCACAGTGGTGGACAGAGGGGGGAGCGGGAGGGCAACAGGTGGGGCGTGACAGACACACAGAGGATGGGGGGGGACACATCACCTAGGGGACATGGTCTACCTTTCCAGACAGATCCCAGCTGTGCAATGACAGCAGCTGTCCATGGTGGGTGTGTCTGGGGTCCCCCTGATTAACGTGGGACATAGTCACCATTGGTGGCGCCCCCTAGGCACCATTGGCAGGGTATGCACCCCATGATGGGTGTGCCCTGTGTGGCAGCTCACCTACACAGTAGGGATCTGTGGCATCCCCTATGGGGTTTGCCTCAGGGATGGGTATGTTTGTGATTGGTGTTTCACAGCATCCCCATCACACATAGCATTCCTATGTGGGCCTCCAGCTGAGCAGTACTGGCCCATGATGGTCCTCTCCAGGCACCATGTAGCTGCTCGTCTGATGACATTCACACAAACAGACTAGCATGGGGCCCGTGACGCGTCCATGTGACCCACCTGCTGGTGCATTTCATGGTCCAAGAGGTGATTTACTTGCAGGGCCCATGTTCCCATGTGCACAATGCAGGGATAGCACGGCTGCAGCTGGTGGGTTGTTGTCAGTCTGCAAACCTGTCTTGCTCGTGTGACCGCAAAGAGATGTGCGAGGGGCTGTGCCAACCCCCGGGATATCTCTGAGACCACATACATCTTGGCATGCACCTGGTGTGTGGGAGGGGGAGCAGACCTAACCTCTTTCAGTGGCTGTGTCCAGATGGGCCGCAGGTCCAGGTGTGGTCATACACATGTCCCCCTGCCACACAGATAGGCATCCCCCACAGCTATGCACCATGTGCATACTGTGTGTGCTGTGTCTGGACCCAGGGTGTCAGCTGTGTGTTGAGATGCCCCACCCCCCCAACATAGCAGATACTCTGGGGACGTACGGCCTAAGGGGTGGCTGTGCACATGGTTGCCGGCATCCATGTGATCTGTGGGGGGGGGGGTTAGTGGGGCCTGTGGGGGAATGGTGATACATTTTGTAGGTCGTGACATATGTCCACCTATCACAGGGATAGCCCTGCCCAGTCCTGTGCAGTTCCAGATGTGTCTGTTCCCTCCTGTTGCCTCAGTTATGCACAGATGGGGGCTGTGAGACACACAGGCCATTTGTCGGGGTCCTCCCAATTGTACCCCTCCTGACCTGGGTCACACATTTCCCCTGGGGCCTGTTGGGGTCTGTTTCTGGGAAATGTCCTTCCGTTGTGTTGTGGAGGGTGGAGGTGTTTGGGGGGTGTAGCCTGGGCTACCTCCTATGATGGGCAGAGTCCAGGTTTCCTATGGTCTGTCCCACAACACATGCATGGGTGGACATGGGCCTCATGGGATAGTCGACAGATGTTTCCGTGGATGGCCGGGGGGGGATGAATCACCAGGTACCTTGAGGTCCTGTGGGTGCTGTCGCTGCTGGACCAGATACGGCTCGGTGTCTCCCAGATGTGGTGTTATGTGGGTCGCTGCCAGTTATATCATCTTGAGCTGGGGGTGGTCCATGTTGGGCATCTGACTGCTAGCATCCATTCGTGCTGCACAGAGGGGGTTCCTGGACGGTCTTCCAGTTGCACTATCATCGTTTTTGGGACCACCTGGCCAGGGAAGGCCTGTCAGCATCCACGCTCTGGATATTTGCAGGGGGATTGGGCGTGACAGTTGGAGACACATACAGGGGGTGGATCACACCTTGTCGTGTGACAGGTGTTCCATTGATGCGGCAGATAGGCCGAGACATTGGGTGGGTTTCCCTATGCACCTTGGCAGGGGACACGTCCATGACACGTGGCTTTCTTCAAAGCCATGGATGTCACTTGTTGGACCACTACAGGATTTGTGTATCCTGTATGTCATAGGGATAGTGATAGCTACGTCAGACCAACCTTGGCAACTGTTGGACACAGCATACTGGGCATGGTGGACAGGCATCTGTCCCATTCAGGCCTATCGGGTGTTGTTCTGTTCCTCTGACCTGTGTCCTGGATGGTTCTGGGAGATGTCACTGCACACACTATGGGCAAGGGCCCATTGCACAGGTATGGGCTATTCCCACCTCTGGTCATGTGTGGGTTTTAGCCTATTTTGTCCAACCTGACTGGGTGCTTGCAACCTTTCAAGGGAATCTGTGAGATACCTATGCAAACAGGGGCATTATGCCTGTGGGCTGTGGGAATGTGCGACCTGAATCAACATACATTGCTGTGGACAGGTTCCCATTACAGGGCTTTTGACCTGGTTCTCGGAGATACTGTGTGTGAGGTTTTGCTGACGCTCATCGAGATCTGCATCCCACGTATCATCTCCATACATCTACAGTGTTTGTCCTGGGCTATGTGGCCCCTAGACTGCGGTTGAGGTGCAGCCAGACCACTATACCCTATGGGACACATCTGGCTGACATACCCTCCGTCACAATCAGCTCTTCTGCCCACAGGGTCTTGTATGTCCCAGGGCACATCATCATCAGGATACAGCATTGCACCATGGTGACACCCTGCCCACAATACACATGTATCATGTCTGCCTGAGATGCGGGTGATTGGCTCAACAGCTGTGTCACACTGCACCACATCACCTGGGTGACTGGGGCACACCCAGATGTGCTCGGCAGACACCTGCAGATTGGGGGATGTATTAGGCAATACTAGCACAAACAAACATATCCCCAGGGATTCTGAGGGCCCACATTGAGGGTCTCCCTGCACCCCAGGGGTTTGGGTGGATGTCTCCCAAAATCACTACAACAAACACACACATCTCCAGGATGACAGTGAACCCACTTTGGATGTTCTGACTGGACTCCTGGAGGTAGGGGGATGCTCCAAACTACATTAGGACACACAGCCATATCTCCAGGATGACAATGAACCCACTTTGGATGTTCTCACTGGACTCCTGGAGGTAGGGGGATGCTTCCAACTACATTAGGACACACAGCCATATCTCCAGGGTGACACAGACACCACTTTGGATGTTCTCACTGGACTCCTGGAGGTAGGGGGATGCTTCCAACTACATTAGGACACACAGCCATATCTCCAGGGTGACAGTGAACCCACTTTGGATGTTCTCACTGGACTCCTGGAGGTAGGGGGATGCTCCAAACTACATTAGGACACACAGCCATATCTCCAGGGTGACACAGTGACCACTTTGGATGGCCTCTCTGGACTCCTGGAGGTAGGGGGATGCTTCCAACTACATTAGGACACACAGCCATATCTCCAGGGTGACACAGAGACCACTTTGGATGGCCTCTCTGGACTCCTGGAGGTAGGGGGATGTTTCCAACTACATTAGGACACACAGCCATATCTCCAGGGTGACACAGTGACCACTTTGGATGGCCTCTCTGGACTCCTGGAGGTAGGGGGATGCTTCCAACTACATTAGGACACACAGCCATATCTCCAGGGTGACACAGAGACCACTTTGGATGGCCTCTCTGGACTCCTGGAGGTAGGGGTATGTTTCCAACTACATTAGGACACACAGCCATATCTCCAGGATGACAATGAACCCACTTTGGATGTTCTCACTGGACTCCTGGAGGTAGGGGGATGCTTCCAACTACATTAGGACACACAGCCATATCTCCAGGGTGACACAGAGACCACTTTGGATGGCCTCTCTGGACTCCTGGAGGTAGGGGGGATGCTTCCAACTACATTAGGACACACAGCCATATCTCCAGGGTGACACAGAGACCACTTTGGATGGCCTCTCTGGACTCCTGGAGGTAGGGGGATGTTTCCAACTACATTAGGACACACAGCCATATCTCCAGGGTGACAGTGAACCCACTTTGGATGACCTTTCTGGAATATCTGGGGGTAGGGAGGGGTTCTCAAACAACCTTGGCACACACAACCATATCCCCAGGGGGAATGAGGGACCACTTTGAGGGGCCCTCTAGACTCCTGGAGGTGGGGATGCTGCTCCCAAACATGTTCTTGCACACACCCATATACCCAGAGTGACTGAGGCCACACTTTGAGGGGCTCTCTGGACCCCTGAGGATAGGGTGGATGTCTTCTACAACATTGGCAGACAACCCCAGATCACCTGGATGGCTGAGGGCCCATGTGCTTAACATTGCACCACCCCTGATGGTTACCCCTATGTGTTACCCTGCAGATGCAGATAACGCCATCACCACATGATGTTTGCAGACGCTCCTTATGCAGATGCATGGCCTAGTTTTGTTACAGTGTGCTTTACTATATCAACACCAGCAGCTGTCATGACACTAGGGGGGCATCATGCCCTCTGTGGCCCCATCCGTCACCACCTGGCTACATGGCCACACACTCAGATGTGATACACAATGTATATGGCATGTGGTTCACCTGCTACACTTTACTTATACAGACTACTTACACACAACAGCATGGACAGCTGACATCAACCCTGTATGTGTATGTTTATTTTGACCTGTGTCCATTCACTTACCTCCCGTGGGTGGTCTGCCTGTCTGTTGAAATGCCTCGTCACCCTCTCCCAGGCCCTCAGGACCCTCCCCATGTTTCTTCCCCTGGAGGGCCCTGGGAACAGCCTGTGCTGCTTCTCAGATATCAGGAAGCCCAGGTAGCACAACTCCCGTTGGCTGAAGGCGGGCTTCCTTTTTCGTGACGCCATTTTTCTTTCTGGGCATGTAGACGCGCGTACGCTCCCGGCGCAACTTCCGGTTTTGCGCATGGCGTATCGCACACGTGCGCTGCGCATGGCTGCGCGAATGATCTCTGCTCGGCCCGTGCGCTCCGCATGTCTGTGCGTCTGCAAATTTAAAATACTACCTACACGCAGCATTCATAATGATTTTTAATGGTTGTAATCAAAATATGTTTACTGTTCTCTGCCTACTCACATAGCTACGGGGTGTCTCTAATGTCCCTTTAACAAACACTAATTATTATGGATTACCCTTGTTCACACAGTGTGGTTTTGAACCTCTGGACACATATCAACTGATTCCTGATGCATTGTCAGATGAGGTGTGCTATGTGTGTCACATAGCAGGTAGTGCTCGGACACTACTAGCAATGGGTGCAGACAGACCATCAGCATCAGGTGTCAATCAACCTGGTGAAATGGGGTTGTGTGTGCTAGTGGAATATGTTCTGTGGTGTATCTCCATGTATGGACATCAATTATGTGGTGGTTGCCATAGGGGTTGGGGGGGAGATTCATATATGAGCATTGCACACACAAAGTAGGTTGCATGTTGGACATTACAGGACAATGTGGGTCAGCATGTCACCACACTGCACGTTATCCTTTGGTATGTGTGCTGGCATACAGTCCTGGTGTTTGGGAGATAGCACAATGGTTGATACATGGACTGCTTTACCAGGCGTCATGGGTTACATCTTCCACTTGGGCTCTGGAGTGCCTGTCTCAGGCAGCACACATTATCATACTTGGGTGCAACATTAGCCATGATTCTTTTCATGTACATCTGTGCTGCACCAGGCATATATCTTCATACATTGCAACAGTGTTACCTGCCCCAGACCGGTTTCTACATTACAGAGGTGCTGCTAGTCACAAGACCCTCACACTGCTGCATACATCATGTGCAGTACACCATTCTCACTAATGGAACAGCGCACCCCTGGTGAACATAGCACACAGTCTGCATGCCTGCCTCTTTAGCCAGCCAGGCATCTGTTCTTAGCAATCGAGCTGTAGCCCACACCGAACCTTGATGCCTGTGGAGCCAGAGGTTGCGTGTTTCCATCCACAGTGTGGTTATTGGTGAGTGCAGCCAATGACAGGTCCCTGACTGTGAAATAGTGGTGGAGGTTCTGAGATCCTCACAGTGCTGTCTGCATCATGTGCTCCACACGCGACCTTCTAGGATGGACTTGGGTTCATGCACTGTGATGGTTTTTGAATTGCCAGTACTACAGGACATTACACACATTCCAGGCCTGACAACCCCCATGAACCTTCAAAATTATTTGCTATATGTTACAATATCATCTTCAATGTATGTTAATTTTCAGCAATGTAACCTGCACTGCTGCTGACTGGCGGAGTATATGGGACAATGTCAATATCTAAAATAATTTGTTTGGACAAACACACTTTGGATTTGAACCACCAACCTTTCACTTCAGAGGCATTGCAGTCAAAAGTGGACTACAGCTCTGTGGCTGTGATGAGAGGTCTGGCTGGCTGCAATATAACCTCTGCAGACTTTGTGCTGCAGTTAACAGGGTGTGGTCGATCCACTCGCACCCATGATGCACTGCATATGCAAAGCAGCAGTCTACTGATGGTCCAATGATAGGGTGTGCAACCCCACAGCACCTGGGCCTAGTGTTGGACACTGACCTTCTGTGTTGCTGGTACAGAGTGGGTACAGACCATCACAGTGTGTGTGGCTGGTGCTCACCCTGAGGGTGAGGTGAGACACACAGCACCTGTCCAGGCTGAGATAGCCTATACATCATATCAATTTGTCTGCCAATGTCTGATACGTTGGCACATCTGACCATTTCTGTCTCCCAGACCCATCTGGGCTACAATGCTCACCGAAGGGGGCATATCCTGTGTGGGTGCCCTGCCCTTCATGATATATGTGCAGCAGGGGGGGGGCAGGGGGGGGGCAGGGGGTTGCGGGACCTATAGGCGGAGTGTGTCTGACCACCAAACCTTCCCTGTGCAACACAGTTTCCCCAAAAAGAACATATCCACATTCTATATCCCAGCTATGGTGCTTGCAGCTGCCAGCATCAGCAGACTGAGTCCAGCTGGGGTACAGACAACCTACAAGTCACTCACTGCTATTAAGAACACATCCATATTTCAGGATAGGGCAGACAGACAGTATGGCCTGAGACCCCAAGCTCACCCAAACCATCTGACATTTTCCCGCACCAGGCACAGTGTGTGCCCAGCTACTGACCCTGCAAGGTGTTCCAGCCAAACACATGCTAACTGCAGACAGGCCACTGGGCAGTCCATGGTGTATGCTACCAGGGAAACTGTGTGCACCCATAACTGGGATGTCAGCACACCCACCACGCAGTTAACTCAGTGATTGGGCCCCATATATACAGAACCCATAAATATCACATGAGAGAATTACTATATGGCATTATGTTGGGACCTAGCCATGCCATGGTCACTGATCGTTCAGGGTGAGAGTGACCTCCACACAGGGCATGCTATGGACACCATGTCTGTGGAGGTGATGGCAAGGCACAGCATGGTCCTAGGCATGCACATTTGCCCTGTGTAGCTGCATCCTGCTCCTGCCACCCTGTTTGTTCTGTACCCACAGTACTTTGCTCCTCATTATGCACATTGGCAGGCCAATAATGGCAACGGTGCTATCAGTGTGGGCTGTGGGAGGTGTTGACAGCCACCACACACTGGATAGACAGACACACACTCCCCACACCTAGGACAGCATTGAGCAGATGTGGTGTTATTTGGGAGCCCTGGCCAACGTACCAGTAATGGGCACAGTGCGGGCATGGCAACGGTGGGATGTACTTCTGGAGTAATTTCCCAGGGTGCTGGTCTCTGGAGGGGATATGACCTGACACACATTGCACATACATCAGAGACGTTAGTATGTTACTGCTCGATGTTCTGCTTGTGCTTAGCATGAGCATTTCTATCAGTCAGTGCTCATAAAATGCTTTAGATATATGTGTGACGTCGCCCCATGTGTAGTGTGGGATTGTTAATGTATGCACATGCTAGTTTTTGGACGGCCAAACAGGGCCCTACATCCTGCCACTGCATCGGTCTTCCAATAATGGTGCCTGCAGGTGCATGTGTTTCTGCCCCTGTTGCCCACTGCTCTAGGGCAGATTTTCACAACTACAGTCAATGTGATGCAAACACTGGTCGGGCTTTCATGCTGTCTGTGATTAATATGCCTGTGATACAGCTGCATACCATGGTGGTGTTCACCTCACTTGCATCACACACATCTTTAGTGGAGACATCAGCCAACCTGAGTGATTTGTGAGCCTCCATGGCTGCATTTGGGGGACTCTGCTGTGGGTGAGGCGTATGTTTATGTGGTGTGTGCTGTTTATGGCAAAATATGGTATCTTGACCAACACTTATGTCCTCAGCACGGGAATTCCATTCTTTACTACCAGGTTTCGTGCATGGGTAAAACATTGGGACTGGGATGGCAGGTGCCCCAGCTGGGAATTGAACCTGGGGCCTTCTGCTCTTGGAGGCACTTGCTACATGTACTGCACCACCGTCTTAGCACAGCAACAGTACATTCCCGGGGGAGTCCATGGCTGTTTGTCACACAGGGCCTGTCTGTTGGATTGTACTGCAGCCACATGAGGGTGGCTAGGCCAGCATTTGCTGTGGTACAGCAGCCTCTGCCCCCTCTGCCAGCAGTTGGCGTCCGCCACCATGCTGACATGGGCCTATATTGGGGAGAGCATCACAGCTGAATGACATGTGGGCCTCCAGTGATGCATTGTGTGGACTCTGCTGTAGGTGTTGTACATTTTTGAGGGGTATGCGATCCTTATGGTAAAATAGAGGTCCACTGAACATGCTTTTGTTATCTGCAAGACGGGTTTTGATTTCCTATCACGTTTTACTGGTGGGTAAAATATGTGCATGGTGTTGCTGCTGGCCCCAGCTGGGAGTTGAACTGGTAATCTTTGGCTCCCCAACACACTGGCTGTGTTCCCTGCACCACACTGCAGACACAGAGTCAATGTGGACACTGGAGATAGCATGTCTGTTTGTCATTGCGGGCCTTTCTGTTGTGGTCCACTGCACCCACGTGTCAGGGGCTCTGCCTCCATCTTTTCTGGCCACCTGCCACTGCCCCCCCTCAGATACCAGTAAACCTCTGCCAACATGCTACAGGCCCTTCTGCTACTGGTGCTGGGGGCGCACAGTTTTAGACCATACAGTGTGCATGTAGGCAACTACCTATGCTGCACATTCCCCCCAACTCACACATGCTGTTGTGCAACATGTGCATGCCATAGGGGACCTGTCCATTGCTGTGGGGAACCCTGCTCTATCCTACATCAATGTGTGTTCATTCATCTTTTATGCCGCAGGAGCTGGGGACCCTTCCAACATTCATATATTTTTGCCCTGCCGTTCTTGGGGGTGTCTGATGATGTTTCACATTGCTGTGACCGTTACCCAGGTTTGTCCTCTTTTGTGCTACAATCGAGAGGTTTAACAGCTCTGGCCAACACACCAGTCCTGGGAACACTACAGGCATGGATATGTTATGCAAAACTGTTGGGGATCCCTCCCCAGGGAGGTACACACTATCAGACACAAGACCTGCTGCACACAACACACACATCTGAATGATTGTTATGGTGGTGCTCAATGGACCAAATGTGCTGAGCATTTAAATCAATATGTAACTATTTTCACAGGAAACATTAGATAGCTGTGTACCATATACCCAGGTGTGGGGTGGCATTGCTAAGGTACACAACTGCTACTATTGGGGGTTACAGGCAGGGCCCACTGTCCTGCCTCTCCAGGATGCATTGTCCAATGGGGCCTGTGGGTGTGGGTGTGTCCGGGCCTGTTGGTTGATGCCTTTCATCTGGGTTTCCCACATCAGGTCATGGTGTGTCAAACACTGTTCTGGTTTTAGGATGTCCCTCATGGTCATGCATGTGCTACATCTGCATAACATGGGGGTGGTGCATAGTTATGCAGCACAATCATTTGTATTAGAGGCATCATGGAACCTGAATGGGGTGTGGTCCTCCAGGTCTGCATTTGGGATACTCTGATCTGGGTGATGCCACGGTTAATGGTGTCTGTGCTTTGGATGGTAAATGATAGGCGTTTAAACAATGCCTATCTCCTCTGCATTACAGGTTTGTGCTTACCAGCACAGTTTAGTTGGGGGAAAAATATGTGGGCAGGATTGGCAATAGCCCCAGCTGAGCTTTGAACCTGTGACCTTATGTTCTTGCATACACTGTCTGTGTGCACTGCACCACCATGTAGTCACAGATTGGCTGGGTTCCCTGGGACGTCCATAACTGTACATCCAACAGGGCCTGTGTGTTGCAGTGGACGGTGCCAGCCTGCACATGGCTAGGTGACTGTATGCTGTGGCTCGCAGCCACTGGCCCCACCACCACCTGTACCCTTCCACCAACATGCTGGCATGTCCCTATCTTGTAAAAGCATGTGAACTGATAGAGTTGTTCCACTCCAGGACTGCATCTGTGCAACTCAGCTGTCAGTAATGCCCATTGTAATGGGGTGTCTGCAGTGTAGGGTAAATCATGGGTGTTTGAGACACACTTATGTTCTCTGCAATAAAGGGGTGTCTTCACTATTTGTGTTTGGTGGTGGTTAAAATATGTGGACTGGGTTGGCAGGAGCACCAGGTGGGCTTTGAACCTGTGACCTTCTGCTCTTGCATACACTGCCTGTGTGCACTGCACCACTGTGTAGCCACAGATTGGCTATGTTCCCTGGGAGGTCCATGGTTGTACATCCGTCAGGGCCTGTCTGTTGCAGTGGACGGTGCCAGACTGCACATGGCTAGGCCACTGTCTTCTGTGGCTAGCAGGCACTGCCCCCTCCACCCTCTGTACTGTTCCACCAACATGCTGGCATGTCCTTATCTTAGCAAACGCATATGGCCTGATTGAGTTGAGCCACTCCAGGACTGCATTTGGGGGACTCGGCTGTGGGTGATGCCCATTGTTCTGGTGCATGTGTGGTGTAGGGTAAAATATGGGTGTTTGCAACATGCTTATGTTCTCTGCAATAAAGGGGTGTCTTTAATATCTCTGTTTGGTGGTGGTTAAAATATTGGGACTGGGCTGGCATGAGCCCCAGCTAGGATTTGAACCTGTGACCCTCCAGTCTTAGAGGTACTGGCTCTGTCTTCTGCACCACACTGTGGCCACAGAGACAAGGCAGTACCTGGAGATGGGAAACCTGTCAGGATGGTGTCGCACGCCCTGCTCTTCACTTTTTTACTGTGGGCTAATTCACCTTGTCTGGTGACAAACATGCCGATAAACCCCAGAAATAGACACGTAAAACAGGGGCTTGACTTTTAAACAAGCTGGACAACAGTGATATTAATGGGCAACCATTTGGAACACTCCCAGTAAAGCCACAGGGATGGAAATTATTTTGGGGGGAGTCTCAGCTCCATAGCCCTTCCAATATTCATTTCTTTTTTCTGGGACCTTCCTGGGTGTGATTTTTATATTTGCTCATTACTGTAACTGTTCCCCAGCTGCATTACTATTTTTAATAATGTTTTTCTGGTCATTGTCTATTTTAATTTTCACCTTTGTGCTGTGTACATGTATCACACTGCTTACGTTTTTCAGGTTTCCCCAGTTTGGCTGTACATTGCTGACGGAAATGGTTTCTCTTGCCTTTAAATGCCCTCTACCGCGAGTGTTTCACTCGCGCTATTTTTTCATTGGAAATTCGGGCCCGTTCACGTGCGGGGAGCCTCTCCCCTCCACTTCCCCGCCCATTGACCCCGTCTCTCCGCCCCTCGGGAGCCTTCCTCCGCCCTCCGTTAGCCATTCCACGCCTCTTTCGGACATTTGCGGGCCCGTATTTGTGCGGGGCCCGTTAGTGTGTCACGCACATGCGCGGGAGTTCCTCGCACTTGTGCGGGGTGTTTAAAAGCGTTTGTGAGCGTTTAAGTGGCGCTTTTCCGTGCGCTATTGTGCGGCGCACACTTTTGCGGTTTTTAGTAAACATGCCCCATAGTCTCAAAATGGGCCTGCACCTTAATGTAAAGAAGACAAAGATCATGACAACTGGCATAATCAACAGGTTCATCGTTGAAGGAGAAGAAATTGAAATTGTGAACAACTTTAACCTACTTGGATCAACTATCAATAAAGAAGGAACAAGCAGTCAAGAAATCAGACGACGCATTGCTCTTGGCAGAATGGCTATGAAAGACCTAAATAAGATTCTCAAGAGCAGAGATGTCTCTCTCCATACAAAGATTCGACTTGTTCAAGCCATGGTATTTTCAATAACATCATATGGATCCTCTTTGGAGCACCAAGGAGAGAGCACATCACACCCCTCCTGATGCAGCTTCACTGGCTCCCCATCCAAGCCAGGATTAGCTTCAAGACCTTAGTGATGACATTCAAAGCCATCAACGGGTTATCCGCCTCTTCAATATGTGACCTCATACAACCACCCACACCCAACAGGATAAGAAGAACCTCTGCAGCCAACATGCTAGCAATACCAAAAGTTATGACAAGATGCGCCATATCAACTTCAAACAGAGCCTTCAGTCTGAGTGCCCCAAGCCTCTGGAACTCCCTACCACCACACATCAGAGCTATCCCCAACTTGAGCCAGTTTAGGAAGGCCTTAAAACACTTCCTCTTCATTAAATACCTCACAGCCTCCCCCGAACCCCAGCCACCATGTATGAGCAACACACAATAATTCCATCTCTCATATATACAGTTACCTTGTTCAATGTTCCACACATGTAGATAGTTTCCCCTGTTATCCAAGTTTACTGCTCCTGTTCATTGTAATGACCTGACTCTTGTTTATTGTCGGATATTGTTTGTTCTATGTAAACCGCGCTGATCGCAAATAGTGCGGTATATAAGAGATGTAAATAAATAAATAAATAAATAAATAAATGGATGTGAAAGCTGGACAGTGAAAAAGACAGATAGGAAGAAAATTGATGCCTTTGAATTATGGTGCTGGCGGTGAATACTGTGTATACCATGGACTGCCCGAAGAACAAACCAGTCGGTACTAGAGGAGATAAAACCTAAGCTTTCTTTAGAAGCTCAGATGACAAGACTTCGTCTTTCATACTTTGGACACATCATGCGAAGAGAGAGATCATTAGAGAAAGACATTATGCTTGGCAAGATAGAAGGTCAACGCAAAAGAGGAAGGCCAGCAATGAGATGGCTCGATACGATAACAGCAGCTACGGATACCAGTCTGTCAACAATGAGCCGCCTGACTGAAGACCGGACAGAATTTAGGATAGCTATCCAGAGGGTCGCCATGAGTCGACTCCGACTCGACGGCACTTAACAACAACAGTATTCTTTACTGATTTTTTCTCTCAGTAATTTCTGCTTGAGTATGGTTCCTTCCTCTGCTCCAACAAACTTATATACACCTTCCTGTTCAAAGCCCTTGATGTCACAGCCTTCAGCTAGGAAGATGTTTTTCATTTTGTTCAATTTTCCTCTAAAAAAATGTGCCTTAGCACATTTATCAAGGCCAAAGGTCATCTAATGTCATCTGACAAAACCTGGAAGAAAGATGAAAATTGCCACAAGAAAAACTGCAAAATGCAACAGATGCAATTTAAGATATTTAATTTCACAGATCAAAATAGAGAAATGTGAATGATAACACCTTGAAGCAACAAAGGGCTTCTATGGAAAAAGATATACAGGGAAGAGGAGGTGACCTGGGTGAGAATACAGCAACAGAAAGAGCAGTTGAGGGGGAGATGGAACTTGCTGATCTGGAACTACAGGAGAGTGAGATAAGTACAGGATAGGTCAACCATTCAATTTTAAGAGGAGGAACAAAGGGAGGAGAAAGACCCAGAGGTGGAAGAATTCAAGATTCTAGTCCACAAGGAAAAAGATGAATATGTTGGGTTTCAGGCAATGAAAAGATTACCCAAGTTAAATTTAACACCTAAAGTAAAAGTATGATTATTAAGATGAACAAGGTCATATCTAGTATATAAGGGACCATTTATTGACATCACCAAGTCATGAACCTCTGTGCATCATTTGATACCTTTTCAATACATGTAAAAGGTTTATTTCCGTTGTGTATTAGTTGGTGACTTTTCAGAGTTCATGACTGATTGAAACTTTTATTACACTCAGTGCCTGTAAAAGCTTTCTCTCCGCTGTGTATCATTTGATGCTTTTATAGATTTGATAACTGATTGAAACTTTTATTACACTCAGTTCATGTAAATGGTTTCTTTCCGTTGTTTATCAGTTGGTGACTTTTCAGAGTTGATGACCGATTAAAACTTTTATTTCACTTGGTGCCTGTAAAAGATTTCTTTCCGCTGTGTACCAATTGATGACTTTTCAGTTGTGATGACCAATTAAAACTTTTATTACACTCAGTGTATGTAAAATTTTTATTTTATTTTAAAGGATTTATATACCGCCTTATCCTGAAATCAAAGCGGATTACACAATAAACGATTCAATTATACAGCAAACAAATCAAGTGGTTGGGTGCACAGCAAACAAAGTAAGTGGTTGGGTGTGTGGGTGTGGGCATGCAGTGAAAAATCGAGGTGTGTGTGTGTGAGTGCTGTGAGGAGTTTGATTGCGTGGTGAGCTGTATATAGTATAAGCTATGTACAGGAACTATTTACATTTTTTATGCTTATATTTACATTTACATTGTTTGGGCAGTTCATGTAGTGTCATTGAAGTGTTCTGTGACGAACGTTGCTTTTAGCATCTTCTGGACGTCGTTGGGGTCTTTTGTTGATCTTGTGTTGGGGTGGTTGGTTGTTGGTGGTCTTCATTGAATTGTTTGATGAATAGTGTAGCTTCCGGAATTCTTTTATATCTGTTGTTGCTTTCAGTTTTTATGGGAGGACATTCCAGGTAGTAGGGGCAGCAAGAGAGAAAGCTCACATGGATGTGTATTTGTTGGTTCTTGCGAATAGAATGGGTGTTGGCATGTTGTTCTTGGTGCTCTTTGTGTCTGGTCGTTTGCTTGTTTTGGTTCTGATGAGTTCCTTTAGTATTTCTGCTGACATGTTGTTTTTAATTTTTGAAGATGGTGAGTGTTGTTTTATATTTTGTCCTTGATGAGATTGGAAGCCAGTGCAGGTCATATAGTATTGGAGTTATGTAGTCTTGTATTGATGCGCTTGTAATAATGAGGGCAACAGTGTTCTGGAACTATTTGTAGGGGGACGGGTGGTTTGTTTAGGTAGACCTTGGAATAGTATATTACAGTTGTCCAGCAGGGCTGTAATGATGGCCTGGTATACTGTGCGGAAATGTTCTTTATTGAAGAACGGTTTTAATCTCCGGAGCATTGCGAGTTTGAAGGCGGCTGTTGATATGCGGTTGGAGAGTGAGTTGTTTGTCTAGAATCACTCCAAGGTATCTGACTTTGTCTTTTATTGTGATTGGTGCATTGGATATGTTAGAAGTAGGAGGAATGAATGTGGAGTCTCTCGTGATGATGGTTACTTCAATTGTTTTTATGTTGATGTTTAAGTTATTATTGATTAGCCAGGTTGTCATTTCTTGGATGCAATTTGATATGGTAGTATAGTCTGGGGAGTCCAGTTGAATAGGGGTGTATGTCATGATGTCGTCAGCATATATGGCATATTGTATCTTGTATTTGTTTGAATATTTTGCATATAGGCTGAATGTAAATGTTGAAGAGAAGAGCAGATAGTGATGAGCCTTGGGGAGCTCCTTGAGTAGTCTTGAAGGGTTTTGAGGTGAGGTTACCAGATTTTACTTTCTGCTGTCTGTCATAGAGGTATGATTGAAACCATTTAATGGTGGTATTTTGTAGTCCAGTCTCCATTAGGCGTTTCCATAGGATGTGATGGGAAACTGTGTCAAATGTTGCTGATATATCGATACATTTTAATAAGAAGCCCTGTTTTATTTTGTCTATTTCTTTGATTATGTTATTGAATAGTGAAGAAAACCCCGTGATCTGGCCTCAATAACACGGCTCTTTCGGTCTCTGGTCCCTCAAGCAGTGACAAACAGGCAGAGAGTAACACAGAATACAATCACACACAAAGTGCTATTTTCTTTGAGCTCAGAGGGAAAACCACAGACGGTCTATGGACATGCATAGTTCCACGCCTGCAGAATTCAAATTCTTCCTCCTGAAAAGCTCCTTTTATTAAAGAAAAAGGGGAAGTAACAGTCATTTATTATAACCGTGAAATAACACAAGGTGTCACCAAAGTTCTTTATACAGAGTAAGATCTGATTACAGTGTATTAGATGAAATTTACTTGATTATGAGAAAATTATTTATAATTGCAAAGTTGCAAAAATTATGTTGTGTCAGCACTGTACAATGAACTATGGTTGCACAGTTCATAGCCTATGTTTACCCTTTATGCTTGCGTTAACAATGTTCCAGACTATTTTAAAGACGGTTACACAGAAATCATGATCATGACATCCTATTCTATTTAAGAGGAAGTAAGTGAAAAGCCAAACTTCTAAACACATTCTGTATCAAGAAATTCATCCATCTTCAATTACATATTGGAGATTCTGGTATCCCTTTTACTTGTCCATTTCTACAAATAGTTGTATGAGGAGTGTCTCACCATGTTTTGGATGGAATCCATGCTGGTGGGAATCTAGTGGTGCAAATTTGTCAATATGATCTTGGAGCTGTCTCTGTACAATTTTTCTGTTATTTTAGCCAGGAATGGGAGGCTGGATATTGAGTGGTATTTTGAAGGGTCTGTACTGTTGGAGGTGGTTTTAGGGATGGGTCGGATAGTAGATTGAGTGCTTTTGGCATGTAGCCCTGAGAGAGGGAAGTACTCACTACCTTTTGGATGTATGTGTTAAAATCTTCTTTGGTGGATTTGATCCAAGACACTGGGCAGGGGTCCAATAGAGAAGTGGTGGTATTTAGAGCAATGATAATTTGTTCTATTTTTTTTAGTTGATGGAATGCTGAGGTTCATCCATTGATTGGTAGTTGTGGAGCCATCTGTAGTTGATGTGTCTATAGGATAGATGTTCTTATGAGATGTGGTGGTACTGTTCTTGGCTATTAGATACACCCACAATCCTTTGCTGATTATCTTGTTTTCGTCTTTCGTGGTTGGGTCATTTGTTAGGGTACGAACGATACTGAAGAGTTCTTTGGATTTATTGCAGGCTTTTAGTACAAGGTTTGTGTGGTATTCTTGTTTATGTATATTTATTAGGTTATTGTAGCCTTTTTGCATCTCTTGGTATAGTTTCTGATTTGTTACGTCTCCAGCAACGTTCCAGTTGTCGTAATTCTTTTTGTATCCTCTTATTGTGTTAGAGTACCATGGTGTAGATCTTGGCCTATTTTTGTTGTGGTTTGTATTCATTCGAGGTGTGGGTTGGGATGCCGCAAAGATGGTGGTATTCTATGCTGTGATGACATTGTCCAGGTCAGTGAAGTCTTGGAGTAGGTGTTGTACGGTGTCTTTCAGGAAATGCTCTTTGTTAAAAGCTTTGAAGTATCTGATTGGTTGTTCTGTTTTCCGTGCTGTCTGTTGGGTATTCTGTTGGAGTGCAAATGATATGGCATGGTGATCTGACCATGGTGTTGGTGTAGGTTTAGGTGTTGTCATGAAACCTTGTTCTAGGGTGTTGGTTGGTACGAATATACATTCTGGTGTAGAGCCAGAGTGATGGGATGGGCCTGATAAGACTTCTTTGAGTTGGATGGATTCCATTGCTTTGTGAAAGATGATTTCAGATGTTTTTGTGGCAGATGTGAGGTTTAGGTCTCCTTGTACGATGAGCATCTTGTGTGGTGAGTTAGCTGCATATATCATCTCCAGGATGCTTGATGTGTCCTCTGTAAGCGCATTGGGGGGTCGGTATATCAGGCAGATGGATAGGTGTTTGTTTTTAGTGTTGATGAATTTGCATTGCTCGGAACTTTTGGAGGTTGATGTCTTGAGCCTCAAGTCTGTTTGGGCAATGAAAAGTACTCCACCTCCTCATTTGTGGATTCTGGGGCAGTTGTATGCTGTGAATGCTAGTGGTGTTATTTGGTTCAGTATTACTTGGTCTGTTTTCTTGAGCCATGATTCAGTAATGCATAGGATGTCAATATTGTTTTCATGGATGTAATCTTTAATAGTGTTTGTTTTGTTGCATATGCGTTTATTTATATATGTATATAATCGTTTGTTAAATAAATAAAATATGGAGCATGCATTTATCAGGCCTATGTTTATTTGGGTGGTATGTGGGGTGTGTCTATGATGTATGGCTGTTTGTGACCGTTGCTCTGTTTGAATGTCTCTGGTAGGTTTGTTGCTGTTCGGTTTGTGGTAAGCCGATGTGTATATAAGTTGGTGTATGGTAGGGAGGTATGATATATATATTGGGGGAACTTGTAAGGCTGTGAAGTAGGTAGTGTAGTAATATGCATTTGTTTGGTAAGAGCATAGGGTAAGAATTAGTATAATGGCATACATTTGTTGGATGAACGTTCTTTTGTACATTTGCTGTCTGTCCAGGAGTTTTTTGCTTTGTTGTGTGGGTAGGTGTTGAAGGGGTTGATGTTGCATGTTGGTGTGCCCGTTTTGAGGTGAGTTACTCATTGCTGTTTGGTGAAAGGTTTCTTTCTGCTGTGTATCAATTGATGCCTTTTCAGAGATGACGACTGATTAAAACTTTTATTACACTCGGTGCATGTAAAAGGTTTCTTTCCGCTATGTATCAATTGATGACTTTTCAGATTTGATGACCGATTAAAACTTTTACTACATTCGGTGCATGTAAAAGGTTTCTTTCCGCTGTGTATCATATGATGTCTTTTCAGTTGTGATGACCGATTAAAACTTTTATTACACTCAGGGCATGTAAAAGGTTTCCTTCCGCTGTGTATCAATTGATGACTTCTCAGATATGATGAATGATTAAAACTTTTATTACACTCGGTGCATGTAAAAGGTTTCTTTCCGCTGTGTATCATTTGATGCATTTTCAGATATGATGACAGATTAAAACTTTTATTACACTCGGTGCACGTAAAAGGTTTCTTTCCGCTGTGTATCAATTGATGACTTTTCAGATGTGATGACCGATTAAAACTTTTATTACACTCGGTGCACGTAAAAGGTTTCTTTCCGCTGTGTATCAATTGATGACTTTTCAGATATGACGAATGATTAAAACTTTTATTACACTCAGTGCATGCAAAAGTTTTCTTTCCGCTGTGTATCATTTGATGCTTTTTTAGATTTGCTGACTGATTAAAACTTTTATTACACTCGGTGCACGTAAAAGGTTTCTTTCCGCTGTGTATCAATTGATGACTTTTCAGATGTGACAACCGATTAAAACTTTTATTACACTCGGTGCACGTAAAAAGTTTCTTTCCGCTGTGTATGATTTGATGACTTTTCAGATTTGATGACCGACTAAAACTTTTACTACACTCGGTGCATGTAAAAAGTTTCTTTCCGCTGTGTATCATATGATGTCTTTTCAGTTGTGATGACCGATTAAAACTTTTACTACACTCAGTGCATGTAAAAGGTTTCTTTCCGCTGTGTATAAATTGATGACTTTTCAGTTGTGATGACTGATTAAAACTTTTATTACACTCGGGGCATGTAAAAGGTTTCTTTCCGCTGTGTATCATTTGATGCTTTTTTAGATTTGATGACTGATTAAAACTTTTATTACACTCGGTGCACGTAAAAGGTTTCTTTCCGCTGTGTATCAATTGATGACTTTTCAGATGTGACAACTGATTAAAACTTTTATTACACTCGGTGCATGTAAAAGGTTTCTTTCCGCTGTGTATGATTTGATGACTTTTCAGATTTGATGACCGATTAAAACTTTTACTACACTCAGTGCATGTAAAAGGTTTCTTTCTGCTGTGTATCAATTGATGCCTTTTCAGATATGACGACTGATTAAAACTTTTATTACACTCGGTGCATGTAAAAGGTTTCTTTCCGCTATGTATCAACTGATGACTTTTCAGATTTGATGACCGATTAAAACTTTTACTACATTCAGTGCATGTAAAAGGTTTCTTTCCGCTGTGTATCATATGATGCTTTTTTAGATTTGATGACTGATTAAAACTTTTATTACACTCGGTGCACGTAAAAGGTTTCTTTCCGCTGTGTATCAATTGATGACTTTTCAGATGTGACGACTGATTAAAACTTTTATTACACTCGGTGCACGTAAAAAGTTTCTTTCCGCTGTGTATCATTTGATGACTTTTTAGAGTCGACGACTGATTGAAATTTGTAAAGGTTTTCTTTCCGCTTCGGATTATTTGGTGGGTTTTCAGTTTTGACAACCTACTGAACCTTTTACCATACTCAGTAGATGTAAAGGGTTTTTCTCTGAAGTGAATCATTTGATGGATTTTCAAACACGACGTGCTCTTGAAGGTTTTATAACACTCAGCACATGTAAAAGGCTTCTTTCTGCTGTGGATCAGTTGATGGGTTTTCAGTTGTGACACATAAATGAAGTTGCTGTCACGCTCAGAAGTAGTGAAACGTTTCTTTCCAGTGTCTCTCCTTTGATGAATTGTCATTTCTGATGATAAATATCTCTTTTCTATGTTTATTTTCTGGTTCGGTTTTACGAACTGTTTAAAGTTACAAGATTTCACACATTTACTACTTTTTCCAGTACTTTGCTGTGTAATTGGTGATTCCTTATGACAGAACCTTTTGTTAATGTCAATATGTGGAAATGGTTTAACTTCAGCATGAATTCTCTCATGTAATTTCAGATTTACCTTCTGTTTGAAACATTTTTTACGCTGAGAGCATGAAAAGCGTCTCTTCCTAGTGTGGGTTTTCTGATGCAATAATAACTCATATTTCCTATTAAAGCTTTTTCTGCAGGCATCACACAGAAAGGATTTCTTCCCTTTCCTCTCTCCTTGGTGGAGTTCGGAAGTCATTTGGCCACTGTGACTATTCTGGAAGGTTCTCTCTGCTCTCAGGTGTCTCTGGGGCTCAGGGATGTCTGTGATCTCCCTGTGACTTCTCTCACACTCAGTGACTCCATCTGGTGAGTCTCCTACAGGGTTTCTCTGCCCCTCCTCTGATTCCAGCTGCTGATACCTTGTGTTGCACGTTTCGGTTTCCCAGGAAATAGTTTCAGGGACATTTCTTGAATTTCTTGGGATTTGTCCCTTTTCTACAGGATGTTCTCTCTGGTTTTCCTCTCTCTTCTCTTCCTGGATGGTCTCTGTAACTGATGGATATAAACAAACTATATTAACCATTTATTAGTGAATATGGAAAGCTAGCAATGATGAGAACAGAATTTTCTGGGCTCACACAATGACCACATGATATCTGCTTAACAAGTGGGTTCTATAAATGGTTCTCAGAACATTTTCCAGGTGATCTGTACGTTGCCTATTGATTTGTAACCTTGTTGAAGGTAAACTGTAATATATACAGCTTTATTCACACACATTTCACACATATTCACCTTGTCTATGATGTTCGCTTAGAACAACTCACGATAATATTCATTTGTACTTATTTTGCAGGGGTTAGGATCGAGGGTCCATTTACTAAAGTGCACTACGCGGCGAGTGCGGGCTTTGGAGTGTGAAAAGTTCCTGCTGAAGCCTGCAGTAACTGATAGTGCTGCTGATCACATGCTAGTGCAGCAGGGCCGGCTCAAGGGGTTGTAAGACCCTCACCAGCTTTCACTTTTGTGCCCCCCAAGGGATGATCTTGCAATATATGCTGTGCAAACAGGGGTAAATGTTCAGCCAGCAGGGTCACTGCTTTGGTTAAAAGCCAGCACCGCCATTTAATCTGTATTTCCATGCCACCATCCATATAGGTAGCAGCGTTGAATCTACAGAGTGCCAGCGGGGTCACTGTACTATCTATCTGTTTAGGATAGGCCTGCCATTCGTCAGAAGCAAAACAAGGAGTGGGGAGAAAAATGGGTTAATTAGGACTTACCTGCTAATTGGTTTTCCTTGAGTACTTCCAGTCCAGTCCCGAATTGTGGGTTGTCACCCCTAATCAGCAGCTTGGAGACTGATCATGAGTATTTTAATGACATCACCTCATATAACCAGCTGGCTCCACCTACCAGCTTCAGTATTCTATTGACAAAGCAGAATTTCCAGGAGCAACAACTAAGGACCAGCCAAAATCACAGCAACATCTCCCACCTCAAAGACAGACAGGATAACCCCACATAAGCTAAGGAATCTCACCCTGCTGATTAAACAAACCCAGGTACTCAAATTCTCTTGAAGTTTATATACTGTAATGCCTTTGCCTTGTAGTGTATACTTGACTTGTCTTGGTGAGAAGCAACTAAAATGAAGGCCAGAAAACTCCCCACAGGAGTCCCAATCAGCCGCAGCATTGCGAGAATCATTACAGTCCCGGACCATCACCAATGGTAGCAACTTGCAGGCCCGGGATCGATAACACTCCACAAACAGCTCAACCCAGGGAGGGTTTGGGACTGGACTGGAGGTTATCAAGGAAAGCAAATTTTCAGGTAAGTACTAATTAACCCTTCCTTATCGTACCGCCAGCCCAGTCCTGACTTGTGTGATGTACTTTAGCAATACTAAACTCGGGAGGGAACCACAAGCTGGCCTGCAGCACGGCCGCTCCGAATCTCGCATCCCCTGCTGCCTGCACATTGAGATAATGGCGTACAAAGGTATGTAACGATGACCACATGGCCACCCTGCAGATGTCCACTAGGGGAATTAGATTGGCCTCTGCTCAAGACAACGACTGCGTCCGGGTGGAATGAGCCCATAACCCCACGGATAAACTCATTCTCTCCCACAAATACTCTGACAAAATTGCTTCCTTAATCCACTTGGAAATGGAGGTCTTGGACGTCAGCTCACCTTTACCCAATCCGCCAAAGAGGACAAACAATTTGTCTGACATCCTAAAGGGCTCCGTCCGTTTCAAATATCTATTCAGCAATTGGCGCACATCCAAAAGTTGGAGCTGTGGGTCCTGTCCAGCTGCCACCTCCCCCAAAAACACAGGCAGCGTGACAGGTTGATTCAAGTGAAAAACTGAGATGACCTTAGGCAGGAAGGAAGGCACTGGCCGCCAGGGCCGGATTTACCTATACGCCATGTACGCCATGGCGTAGGGCCCACAGCTGGCAAGGGCTCACAAAAATAGAACAAATTAGCTTTTTTTTAAAAAATAAAATAAAAAAAAAAACTGCTGGCTGCCGCCGCGGGACCCCCTCTGCTGCCGCGGCAGCATGGAATGACCCGCGGGGGCCCCCTCTGCAAGCTGAATCTGTCGGTCCCTCCCTCCCTCCCTCTGTGCAGGCTGTGAGAGGCGCGAAGGGAGAGTGTCTCCCTCGCGTCTCTGTTAAACCCGCAGGGGCTGATGGGAACAGAGACGCGAGGGAGACACTCTCCCTTCGCGCCTCTCACAGCCTGCATGGAGGGAGGGACCGACGGACCGACGGATTCAGCTTGCAGAAGGGGCCCCCGCGGGTCAGTCCATGCTGCCGTGGCAGCAGAGGGGGCCTCGCGGCGGCAGCCAGCAGTTTTTTTTTAAATTAAATTTTACTTTAGGCCGATGGGGGAGGGGTAGGACTGGTAATGGGCTATTGGGGGGGCTGGGGCTGGGACTGAAAATGGGCTGGGGGGGTTAAGGCTGGAGGTGGGCTGATGGGGTTAGGACTGGTAATGGGCTGTGGGCTGTTGGGGGGGTTTAGAACTGGTAATGGGATTTGGGGGGGTTAAGACTGGTACTGGGCTGTGGGCTGATGGGCGCTGTCTGGTAATGGGCTATGGGGGGCTAGGACTGGAAATGGGCTGGGGGGGTTAAGATTGGAGGTGGGCTGATGGGGTTAGGACTGGTAATGGGCTGTGGGCTGTTGAGGGGGGGTTAGAACTGGTAATGGGCTTGGGGGGGGTTAAGACTGGTAATGGGCTGTGGGCTGATGGGGGCTGTCTGGTAATGGGCTATGGGGGGGCTAGGACTGGAAAGGGGCTGGGGGGTTAAGACTGGAGGTGGGCTGCTGGGGTTAGGACTGGTAACGGGCTGGTGGGTGGTTTAGAACTGGTAATGGGCTTTGGGGGGGTTAAGACTGGTAATGGGCTGATGGGGCTGTCTGGTAATGGGCTATGGGGGGGCTAGGACTGGAAATGGGCTGGGGGGGTTAAGACTGGAGGTGGGCTGATGGGGTTAGGACTGGTAATGGGCTGTGGGCTGATGGGGGGGTTAGGACTGGCAATGGGCTATGGGGGGATGACTGGAAATGGGTTGATGGGGTTAGGACTGGAAGTGGGCTGATGGGGGGGTTAGGACTGGTAATGGGTTATAGGGGGGGCTTAAACTGAAAATGGGGTGATGGGGGGTTAGGACTGTAAGTGGGTTGATGGGGGGCTAGGACTGGTATTGGGTTGGGGGGTTGCTAGGACTGGAAATGGGCTGATGGGTGGCTAGGACTGGAAATGGGCTGATGCAGGGACTAGAAGGGAATGGATGCTGGGTGAGGCTGGAACTAGAAGGGAGCTTATGTTGGGGGAGGATTAGAATGGGATGGGGCTGGAAGAGTAAAATGGAGAAGGGAAAAATATTTTGTGTGGGAGGGATAAAAAAATCTACAATTGGCCGGGTATTGGGAGAGTAAGTGGGGATTGAGGATGGAGGGGTAAAATTTGAGTGGATGAAATAGGAATGAGGAAAGAGCAAAAGGAGAAAGATTACATCTGCTTTAACATACTAGAGAGAGAATGGAAAAAAAACTAGAAGAGAGAAGAAAGGACAAATGGACAGCAGACAATGGAGAGTTAGCAGAAGACACGAAGAAACCAGAAGAAAGTGGCTGGAGCAATTGTAGCTGAAAAAAATGCACAAAAGGTAGAAAAATATCTCTTTATTTTGAATTTATTAATTGGAATATGTCAGCTCTGGTAAATGTGCATCATTAACGTCTGCGCTTTGTTTAGTACAAGAGCAAATTAATGTATAGTTTTATTTCTACAGTGTTGTACATTCCAAGTTTGGCTTTTGGGATTCCCAGTTTAATTATTGTCTTCCTGTTTCTAAATTGTGATTACTTGTTTGGTGATGGTCTATGTTCTGCATGTGTAACTGAGCTGAGGTGTTCTGTTTATATAATTCCTATTTGACATTGCCACTTGTTCTCTTTCCCCAGTAGGTCATGTATTGTTGTTCTCTGAAATGTATTGGTTTAATATTTGCAGTGTTGCCTTTTGATTGGTAGAGTATGGTGCTTTGTGAGTCCTGGTAGTGCTGTTAGGATACGGCGGGTTTACTATGGGCAGTGTTTGTAGTAGTTCCTAATGTGTCTGGCAGTTGGCACTGGATTATAGTAATGTAGAAATCTTTTAGTCTTTCTTTATCCATACACTCATTAAGAGGCACGTTTACTAGAAGTTAGTATATGGTAACATTATGCAAATATTTATGCAAATGAAGTCCCTTATGCAAATGAGGCCCCGCACCCCCCTTGGGCCGCCCCTGCTGGGGGCCCACAATTTTTGTTGGCGTAGGGACTCACTCAAGGTAAATCCGGCCCTGCTTGCCGCAATACCACTTTTTCCTTGGAGATGGAAAGAAAAGGCTCCCGGCAAGACAGTGCCTGCAATTCAGAGATCTGCCTGGGCAAACACATGACCACCAAAAAGACAGTCTTCAGTGTCAAATCCTTCACCTTGGATGCCTGCAATAGCTCAAAAGGTGCCTCCATCAGAGCAGAAAACTCAAGATTCAAATCCCAAGGAGAAGCCAGTTAGCTCACTGGTAGCCAGACCTGCTTCACCGCATGCAAAAAACAAACTACGTCCGGATGTGTCACCAGGGATGCCCCCTGGACTCTACCCTGGCAACAGGTCAACGCCACCACCTGCAACTGGAGTGAACTGCAAGCTGGGCGCTTTTCTAGCCCAGCCTGAAAAAATGCCAAGACATCTAGGACCGAAGCTGTAAAAGACTGACAGGTGTGGTCTGCACACCAATCCTCAAAGATTCTCCACCCCCACACTTACGACAAGGAGGTGGAGCATTTCTGAGCTTTTGGCAGAGTAGAAATGACTGATACCGAATAGCTGCATTTCCTCAACTTAGCCATCTCAAGAGCCAGGCCATAAGTGAAAATCAATCCACTTGCAGCATTAATACTAGGCCTTGCATGAGAAGATCGGTTTGGGCCAGAAGGTGTCACAGATAATCCACCGCCAGTCAAAATAAGTCCGCATACTATGGACGTCACGGCCAATTGGGTGTGACCAGAACGACCAGTCCTCGATGCATTTCAATCCTTTTCACAACTCGACCGATGAGTGCCCATGGTGGGAACACATACAGCAGCCCCTCTGTGGGCCAGTGCTGCACTGACATGTGCTCCCATCTCCTACTGTATAAACGAGCTGCTTTTGCTGACAAAAGGTCACCATCAGGTCCATGATTGGGGCTCCCCAATGCTGAACCAACAGAGAAAATACTTCTGCACTGAGCGTCCATTCGCCGGGGTCGAGGTCATGCTGGCTGAGAAAATCGGCTGCCACATTGTCCTTTTCGGCCACGTGAGCCGCAGAGAGGTCCAGTAGATTGTCTTCTGTCCACTCCAACAGTGATGTGATTGCGCACTCCAGCTGAACATTGTCTGTGCCCCCTTGGCGATTGATGTATGCTACCATGGTGGCATTGACCACAAACACACACACCACCTTGCCTTGCTGGAAGTCTCGAAACCTCTGTAGCGCTAAAAAGACTGCTCTCATCTCCAGCTGATTGATGGGCCAAGCGCTCAACCTGCAACTCTGTGCTATCTGGGCTTCGCAGTGAGCCCCCAACCAGTCAGGCTGGCATCGGTCAACCCCCTCACTTGACTATTGTAATCTGATCTATCAGGGCCTCCCCAAGAATTCTATTCAACCCCTCCAATTAGCCCAGAATACATTAGCGCGTCTCATAACAAACAATCCTAGACGAGCTCATATTACACCTATCCTCTATGATCTCCACTGGCTTCCAATTCATCACCGAGTAAAATTCAAGGTTCTTACTCTAATACACAAAATTATTTCTAAAGAGTCAGCTCCATGCCTCTCCCTTCTCCTTGCCTTCTCCAACAACACTAGAAATCACTGTTCTATCACTAAAAACGTACTGACTATACCTACAATTAAAAAACACTGTAAACAATCCACATGCAACAGGACCTTTTCCCTCTATGCTCCATCCCTTTGGAACACCCTTCCGCATGAGCTGCGCAACTGCGTGAGCCACATTGATTTCCGGAAAAAGTTAAAGACTCATCTCTTTCTTGATCATTTTTCTCTCCCACCCTAATACCTAAACCCCTTTTTTACCTCCCTGCCCTTGTTCCATTAAACTGTACAATACTCCCATCCGTAGCTTGGCACATACATATGTAAATATGTAAATAGTTGTTCACTGTAATTAATTGTATAATATAATTTTGTTCTTCATGTTGTTTTATTCTGTACCCTGTTATTCGTTCCTTGCAAACAGTTGAAATACACTGCCTTTTATTGTTCTATGTAAACCGTTTTGATTTGTAGAAAGACGGTATATAAAACATGTTAAATAAATAAATAAATCGGTCATAAGAAGAACCCACTGCTGCAGCTCTAGAGACATCCCTGCCAACAGCTTGACCTTTTGGAGTCACCAGCGGAGGGTCACCCTGATCCCTTTGGGACAAGGGACTGTGTAAGTAAGTGGCACTGATCTGACCATCTGCACAACAGTGCAACAATCTCATGTGGGCTTGAGCCCAGGGAATGAGATCGATCACCACCGCCGCCATCGACCCCAGCACCTGCAGATCGTGCCACACTGTAGGAACCTGCGTCTGGAGAAAGAGTGGCACCTGACCCAGTAGAGTGCGCATCCGGTCTTCTGGCAACACCACCAGTCTCCTGTCCATCCTGAACCGAGCCCCCAAGTACACCACATTCTGCGACAGCTGCAGCTGACTCTTCGAAAAATTGATGACCCATCCTAAACTCTGTAGACAGGCAATGACCCTCTGTGTGTCTTGTGTGCTCTCCTCCTTGGATTTTGCTCGGACAAGCCAACCAAGATGTCTTCCTGCCTTGATGCTGCAGCCACCATCATCATGACTTTAGTGAAAGTGTGAGGGATGGTCGCAAGACCGAAGGGAAGTGCCCTGAACTGAAAATGCTCCATGGGTCCCACAAAATGGAGAAACCGTTGATGCTCCGGTCGAATCAGAATGTGCAGATAGGCCTCTGTGAGGTTGAGCACCATCAGAAACTCTCCTTCCCGGACAGCTGTGATGACCCAGTACAGTGTTTCCATTCGAAACTGGGGCACCTTGAGACAGTGATTCACATGCATCAGATCTAAAATGGGTCTAAATGCTCCCTCTTTTTTGGGATGATAAAGTAGATGGAGTACTGATCCGACCCACATTGGTCTGGAGGCACTTCCACAATAGCCTGCAAGTTTCAAAGCTGTGACAAGGTGTTCCACACGGCCTTGAACTTGAGAGGCGCCTTGTGGTGTCCAAAGTATGAAAGTCAAAGTCATCTGAGCTTCTAAGGAAAGCTTAGGTTTAATCTCCTCTAGTACTGACTGGTTTGTTCTTCGGACAGTCCATAATATACACAGTATTCGTCGCCAGCACCATAATTCAAAGGCATCAATTTTCTTCCTGTCTATCTTTTTCACTGTCCAACTTTTGCATCCATATGATGTTACTGAAAATACCATGACCTGGAGAAGTCTAATCTTTGTATGGAGAGAGACATCTCTGCTCTTCAGAATCTTGTCTAGGTCCTTCATAGCCATTCTGCCAAGAGCAATGCATCGTCGGATTTCTTGACTACTTGTCCTTTCTTTATTGATTGTTGATCCAAGTAGCTTAAAGTTGTCCACTATTTCAATTTCTTCTCCATCAATGATGAACTTACTGAGTAGCTCTTAAGCGTCCCAATTCAGCTCTCAACATCTCCAGTTCTTCCAGGACCCTAGGGTCCTGATTGCTCTGGTGTCGGGCCACTAACAGGTGCACTTGGTCGCATGGAGTCCATTCCACAACCCTCTTCTGCTTCTGCATCCATGACACGATACTAAGCAGATGTCCCATAACTACTGCTTTAAATCCATCCCAGACCACCCCTAGAGGGACCCCCACTGCTTTATTAAAATGGAGGTACTCTCCTATCACTTCCTGTACCTTTGTTGTCCACTCCTTGTCCTCTAATATGGAATTATTTAAGCACCAAAATTTCATTCCCCCTTCCTCTGCTTCACACACACTGAGGCATGGTCTTTCCATGTGATTGATCACACCTCTGCCTCCATCACCCTTTTGTTCCAAGCCCCCCACTCACCCAAATCATATTGAATCGGCTATAGGAGTCATGTGGCATGAAGTAAAAGTTGTAGTGCCTCGCTGCAGGGTGCTGGACTCTCCACACATCTACTAGTCCCAACCGGATTTTCATGTGAACCATTTTACTGCATTCCCAGACCCCCATGGCCACCCCCCGACGTTATTATCTATCTGTGGGCTCAGCGTTAAATTATAATCTCCTCCCAAAATACAGAGCACTGTCCCAAACACTTCCAGGTTATCCAAAACCTTCTCAAAGAACTCCCTCTGCCTTTCATTTGGTCCATATATGCACACCACCTCTTTCTCCATTCCTTCCATAACCACTCTTAACCCTGAAATATCTACCTCCTTTTTCTCCTACCACCGGTTTTACTTCAAACTGTTTCTTATCACTCAGGAGAATCTCCTCTTACCCACTTTTTTGAATTACTCTCAGATTTATTTGGTTGCAAATTGGAATATCTTCTAGAGCAAAGCATCATCTTCTGCCCTATTCTGAAGGGAGTTTCTTGAACACGCAAAATATCTGCCCTTAGTCATCCTTCCTCTTTCTCTAGTAGGTTGTGCTTGTTCCTGGAGTTCAATCTCTTGGCATTTATGATAGCTACGATGATTCTTTTGTCTCCTGTTCCCTTTCTTCCTCCCCTCCTACTCTCCCACTCCCCCTTCAACATTGTCCTCTCCCCCCTCCCTACCCCTTCCCCCACCTCCCAGCCTCCACTGCTAGAGACTGCATAACCAGAGCAGTGACACCCCCCCTTCCCGACCCCACTACCCATCCCGTTCCTTCCTGTTCTCCCACCCTCCTGTCCCCCACTCACTCACCATACATTCTATCTCCCTTAACATTCTCTCACTCGCTCTCTTCACTCCCAAACATCCTTCTCTAGTAAGGCAGTTCACATTGGCATTGGCATTGCTGCAGTTTATGAGTACAGTAATTGCACTCCCCTCTTTTCTCCTTCGTAAAGTACCTTTGGCCAGATCAGCAAGGTGGCTATCTGATATCCTTGCCAGTCAAACTGATTTATAACCTGCATTTTCACAGGAATCCGTTCTTTGATAGTCGTCATGTGCACAAATTACTATGTCTCTTCAAACATTACTCTTGGGTGGTCCCAGCGCCTGATAAGCTCTATCGAGTTCAATCGATGGCGGCACCTCTTCTTCCCCACCACGCCACAAAATCTCCTTGCAGATAGCCTCGCCTACCTTCTTACAGTCAAGGAATTCAGGCTTCTCCGGGACCCCCTTATGCGCAAATTATTTTGTTGCAAACAGTTTTCTATGTCCTCAATCTTAAGCATTATCATTTCTTTCCACTTCTCGTTCTTTGTACCTGGGTCACCAGAGCTGCCTGTCATCTGCCAGCTTGTCCAGGCGCTCCTCATGTTCTCCCACCCTGCGGTCCAGTTCCACTAGCTCCTCTTTGACTTGCCAATCAGGCCCCCCAATTCCATTCTCAAGGTGGTGATCTCTTTCTTCAGTCCTTAACACCTGCTATACCATCACCGCACTGCTCTCCACACTGTCGTCTCTCTCTTCCTTCTCTTCCATGTCCGGGTCCACAATCCACTGACCGCCATCCTGTCATCCCCACAGGGCTCGTGCTTTGCCTCTGAATACACAAATGCCTTCCGGTCCATGGTTTTTGTCTTGTCACCATGTCGCTACCTCCGCACCCTGCAGGGCTATCCGCTGCTGGGTTTTCAGGCTGTGGAGCAGAATGTGCTGCTTTTCATCAGTGGTCACCGCCGTAGCTCATCGCGCCGTAGCTCATCGCTCAAACCGCAATCGAGAGGGGTGATGTCACTTCCTCCATTTCTATGTTTTTGAACCATCTGCAGCTTTTTAAAGCTCTATGTTTGGCGGGGCCTCTTGTAAAACACTAGGGAATTCTCTGGGTCCTGACTTGAACATGCTTAATCCCTGCGCTCTGTGGAATGGCATCACCTACCTGTGAGGGCTTATATTCTCCATATATGAGAACACAGGATACAGGTAAGTAAATTAGGATTACTCAACTGGACTCTGTAACATTTCCTATTACTCAGTACAGTATTTATTATTACTCACCCGGAGATGAGTCAGTATCTGCTCTTTCTCCTGACTCCTGCAGATCCTGAACAGTCACCTCTTCCTCTTGTTTAATCTTTGCTAATATATCAGGATTGATCCCCTCATAGCCTGTTTTCAGGAATAAACATGAAAATGAGTTATAATCTCCCTTATATTCACTAAAAAATATACATCAGTATCTCTCAGGGAGCAGAACGTGATAGGGGAGGGGAAGGAGGATCTGCTTCTGCGGTTCATCATAAATCAGAGGGATCCAGGGTGTCATTATATCGCACTTTGAGTATTTTGGTAATGGAACAAGTCATACATTTGTATAATAAATAATTTGAATCACTTAAGAAAGGGGAGCTGTGGTTGTTTGAAATAGACCAGATAGATTTTTACGAATTATGCAAATTATGAGGTCTCTGAGTATTAAGGTTGATTTAGGGGCTCCAATGACCATCTTGCAGAATAATTGCTTAGACCTTCAGCACATTCTCCCCTCAGAATCGGATCCAAGATTTTACATGTACTAGGATGCTGTAGGGCTGGGGTCACCAACCTCCAGAGGGCCGCGGGCCGCACAGCCGACTACCGGGAGCCTCGTGGGCCGCACCCCCCTTCTCCCCGCCCCCGCGAAAAAAAACAACAAACGTAAAATTATGAAAACAATGGCTGATCACCTTTATTGAATTTAATGAGATGGCTGATGATTCATGCTAGCAGACAAACGCTTAAAGTCCGGCTTCACAGATGACACTGACAGGAGAAGGGACGCTTGCAGGTGGTCGTCGGTGAGCTGCGAGCGCGTGGATACAATGGCGGGAATCCTTGGCGGGCCGCACGTAATGTTAACCAGGGTAGAGCCTCGCGGGCCGCACGAAGGGACCTCGTGGGCCGCATGCGGCCCGCAGGTTGGTGACCCCTGCTGTAGGGGATGGAAGTAGTTATTTAAATCTGTGGGAGTAGAGGGGGGAAGGTGAGGGAACTATATTATTTCTTTTAGCTATCCAGATCACTTAGCCCATCTGTTACCCAAAAAATTGAATATTATTTATTTACAAAAGAGAAATTAGACTTACCTGCTAATTGTAGTTATTGAGGAACTCCAGTTCAGTCCTTCACCTCTGGGTAGTGTACCTCCTCCTGCAGCATGGAGACTGGGCATGTCAAAACTTTGACATGACTGGATGTACCCTGCTGGTCTCTCCCATCAGCTCCAGTGAACTATTGACAAAGCAAACTCAAAGGAGCAACAAATAAGTAGCTATGGTATTAAATTCAACTTTTAAGTTCAACTTTTAAACTGCAAACTACATTCCCCTTAATTAAGAAGGAAACTTCCTCCTTCACTTTTTCTTACCTCCATGAACAGAATAAGAAAGACAGAAAGAAAAGTAAGGTCAGAGTAGAAGAATCACAGTGATCCCGAAAACAGAAAGGCATCTACACACCTTGTGACTGGTACTCCCCCCTGACCGAAAACAACATCTGCCCTAACCATCCCTGGGTGGGAATCAGGACTGAACTGGAGTTCCTCAAGGAACTACAATTAGCAGGTAAGTCTAATTTCTCTTTCCTTATCATTCCTCCAGTTCAGTCCTTCACCTCTGGGATGTTAAAGAGCAGTAATCATTGGGAGGGACCTGTCTACCCGGATCGCAACACCGCCGGCCGGAAACAGGCATCATTCGCTGCCTGAACATCCAGGCGATAGTGTTTACTGAAGGTATGGAGAGACGACCAAGTAGCCGCTCTGCAAATCTCTACTGGCGGAATCTTACTGTGCTCCGCCCAAGACGTCGCTTGTGCTCTAGTAGAGTGAGCCCATAATTCCATGGGCACCTGCCGACCCTGCAAAATATATGTGGACGCTATTGCTTCCCGGATCCATTTGGCAATTGAAGCTTTAGCTGCCGCTTCCCCTTTACGGGGACCTTCAAACAGAAAAAAAAGGCATTCAGACTTACGAAAAGTTTCTGAAACCTTTAAATATTGACACAGAATTCTCTTTATGTCCAAGCGACGTAGACTACGATCCGAGGCGTTCTCCTCCGCCGATCCTAATGCTGGCAACAAAACCGATTGGTTTATGTGAAAGGGAGAAACTATCTTAGGCAGAAAATACGGTACAGGACGCAGCACTACCCTTTCTCTAGAAAAAGACAAAAATGGCTTGCGATAGGATAAGGCCTGTAATTCCGAAACCCGACGTGCCGAACAAATGGCCACTAAAAACACTGTCTTTAAGGTTAAATCTTTGATTGAAGCTTGGTGCAAAGGCTCAAAAGGTTCCCTAGTCAATGCCCCCAGAACCAGATTGAGATCCCACGGAGGCACCACTATTGTGCAAGAAGGGCACAGCCTAGATACTGCCTTTAGAAAACGAACCACGTCTACATGAGAGCCCAAGGCCACCCCCTGAACTTTACCTCTATAGCAAGAAAGAGCCGCCAGCTGGACCCTTAAAGAGCTGGCTGCCAATCTCTTGTCAAAACCGTCCTGCATAGAAACGTAATAGCATAGGGACGGAAACTGTGGAAGAACGGACCTACCATTGCGAGCACCAGTCCTCAAATATATGCCATATTTGCACATATGCTAGAGATGTGGACCTCTTTCTGGACAAAAGCAAGGTTGCAATTACTGCTGCAGAATAACCTTTTTTTCCTTAACCTCGCCCTTTCAATGGCCAAGCCGTAAGCGAGAACCGATCCACCTGAGGCATTCGAACTGGACCCTGAATCAAGAGATTCTCCACTGTCAGTAATCTCCAAGGCTTCCTATCAAGGAGCCGGACTAGGTCGGCATACCACAGATGTCTCGGCCAATCTGGTGCCATTAACAGTACTCTTCCCCGATGAGCTTCAATGCGTTGAACCACTCGTCCTATGAGTGCCCATGGGGGGAAGACAGAGGAGCACAGGCGATGGCCAAGGTGCATCAGAGCATTGATCCCTTCCGACATCCTCTCTTGTCTCCTGCTATAAAAGCGACTCGCCTTGGCCGACCGAAACGTCGCCATGAGATCCATAACACAGGTACACTACCAAAAAACTGCCTCCAGTTTTGCAACTGATTCCTATAGATTTTGGGGTGCTGAATCCAGGAAAAATAGCCAAAATGTTCCATCACGTCACGTTTTCTTGCAAAATTAGATTTCTTACCCATATAAGGAATGTTCACATAATTTCTTTTTAGCCGACTGCAGTTTATTTTCTTGGCCCAAAATAGAGGTTGTAATGGTTAACTAGAAACACTCCCTCATGATATTTTAGAGTGTTTTGTATTCATTTTATACATTAACAGGACAATTGGGAGGCGGGGGCTAAATCCAGTACTCGCGCTGGCGCATGTTCTTTCCTGTTCGCCTCGCCTCGTTCGCTTGCTCAAACACGGTGGTTGCGACATGAACGTTCCTGTCAAATTTCAGTTTCTTGCAAGTTCATTATTACCTTTTGTTTGCTCAGTCGTAATCCAGCTTTATTCCGAAGTGGTTCACTACAGTTGTAGTTTGCAGTGCTGTGTATTTGTGATGGCTCACAGAGCCAGAGGTTGCGTCAACTCTCCGGACAGTTTTTGTTTTATTTGTGGGGAATATACCGTGAAAAAGTGGCAGAGGAACATTTCTGCATTTATTAAAAAAGTATATTTCGCCTATTTCGGTTTGAAGTTAGGCGATCAAGACAAACCGTGGGCTCCTCACAAAGTGTGCAAGACATGTGAGGAAGATCTACGCTTATGGATGAAAGGTAAACAACAAGCATTTCGTTTCGGAATACCTATGATGTGGCGTGAACAAAGAGACCACAGCAGTGACTGCTATTTTAGCTCTTGCATTGTGAAGGGATACAACTTAAAAAATAAGAACGTAATAAGTTACCCCAACCTTCCCTCAGCAATTAGGCCTATGCCTCATAGCAACGAAGTACCTGTGCCTGAACCACCAAAATCTTTGGATCATATTTGTGTTGACGGTTTTGATCATGATGAGACTCATCAGATGGCTTTTCCCGATGAGTCCAGTACTTCCGAGTTTGAAACTGAACCAGATCCGAATCCTGAACTTTTCTCTCAAGCTGAATTGAATGATTTAGTCCGGGATTTAGGACTCCCAAAAGATGCTGCCCAACTGCTAGGTTCTCGGCTTAAACAGAAAAATCTATTGTCACCAGGAACAACTTTTTATTGGTACCGCAACCGCGAGACACAATTTTTGAAGTATTTCAGCAAAGAGGAAGATTTGGTATTTTGCAACGATATATACGGAGTGATGGAAAAGTTTAAACTCAAGTATGATCCTGCTGAATGGCGGCTGTTCATTGATTCGTCAAAAGACAGCATAAAAGGTGTTCTTCTTCATAATGGCAACACATTCGCTTCAGTTCCTATTGCTCACTCTGTTATTCTCCAAGAAAAAATACGAGAATTTGGCCCTGATTCTTCAGAAGATTTGTTATGATGAGCATAAGTGGATGATTTGTGGAGACTTTAAAATTCTATCCATGCTATTAGGGCAGCAATCCGGTTTTACCAAATATCCCTGCTTCCTTTGCTTGTGGGATAGCCGGGCCCGCGACCTACACTGGGGGAAAAAAGACTGGCCAATTTGGGAGTATTTGAGACCCGGTGAGAAAAATGTTCTTCATGAGAGCTTGGTACTTCATGATACAATTCTATTACCACCTCTCCACATTAAGTTGGGTCTCATTAAGCAATTCATCAAGTCCCTTCCAAAAGATGGTGAGTGCTTTCTGTACCTTTGCTCAAAGTTCCCCCGACTTTCTGAAGCAAAGCTAAAGGAAGGAGTGTTTGTTGGCCTTGATATAAGGAAACTCATTTCAGATGGAGCATTCGCTGTAACGATGTCTGAGAAGGAAAAAGAAGCCTGGGATTCCTTCAAGGATGTTGTTCTCAAATTCTTGGGGAACAGGCAGGATGAGAACTATAAGGATATTGTTGCCAGGATGCTCAATGCCTTCAAAGAACAAGGCTGTAACATGAGCCTGAAAGTCCATTTCTTGCACTCCCATGTGAACTACTTTCCTGAAAACTTGGGGGCGTACAGTGAAGAACAAGGTGAAAGGTTTCACCAGGACATCAAGCACGCAGAGAGAAGGTACCAAGGAAGATGGAACACCACTATGATGGCTGATTTCTGCTGGTTGCTTCTGCGGGAAACCCCAGATGAAAAATACGCCAAGCAGCGCACCAAGAGAAGCATTCGTGGGAAGAAGAAACGGGCCCACCAGGAGATTGATTGACCCAAGAATGACTTTAAAATCTAAACTGTGTTGACAAATATCATGTTTTTACTAAAGTTTGAAATAAAAATTTGCTAGTTATTACCACAGTGTCGGATCTCATTTATTAGAATTTTATTTTCACACCATCGGGTGTTTGTCTTCATGTATTGCAATGGTGCGGTTTGCGTTTTCTATTCTTACATACATACCTGTACAACATTTTTTGCACATTTCTTTGCTTTGCTTTGTGTCTAACCTCGCTCTTATATGCTCAATGTTTGTGCACATGTATGTGGCTGTTTTAAGTGCAGACAATTTTGCTACCATCACAGTGTGTTTTGTTGACATTACTCTATTCTTATGTGCTGCTTGTTACAAGTTTCTTTATTCTTATTTGAATAACTACTAAACAATTAGTATAAAGAATTCATCCAAGAAACTTTTATCTCGATTGCACTCAATCTGAAACGTTCACCTCAAACTGCTAACCCAATGTAGCAAAAAATCTGTACATGATGGAGCAAATTGGTTACCAGATTTGGATTCAGCGCTCCAAAAAACGTAAAAATCAATCGAAACATTAGAGGCAGTTTAAAAAAAATTTTTTTAGTGTACCTGTATAATCGGAGGACCCCATCTGTGGACTATCTGAGCAAAAACCTCTGGATGAAGCTCTCATTCCCTGGCATCCACCCGGACTCTGCTGAGAAAATCTGCCATCACATTGTCCGTCCCCGCAATGTGTGCCGCTGAGATTCCTGTAGCTGAGGCTTGTAAACGGGGGTGCTGGTTGTGAAAGTCCACAATCTTGGCAAAGGCAGAATTTTATATGACTTGCAAAGGATTGTGGGTGTTGTAGTTCATTCACACCAAAATCAGCCGTTCAACAAAATAATGAATTGTAGTTGCTCGAGTGTAAGCAGAAAACAGATTTTTTTTTTTTTAATTCTTTATTTTCGTTTTATAACAACAAAGGAAAGGAAGACATACAGCTAAAAGACAAATACATACATAGAATGTGGTACATACACCAAAGTAAACCCCTGCCACCCCCCTCCCCCCTGCTTCTTCTCTAGAAAACTAATCATTCCCGAAGCGGGCGTGTACTGACATTATTGTGTTACAAAGCCTAACGGTGATCTGAAACATGATGAGTGCACATTAAACAGACATGTCGGAGCAATGAGCAGAGTGCACATAATCATTGAGCATCTGCCATTCAGACAAGCGAGAATGAGTTTGGGTATGGAGAATAGCTCTCCAAGATATCTGCTCATATTTACTATATAAGCAGACGAGGTTCCACCATTCATTGACAGTAAGTCGAGAGCTATCCTTCCAAGTCCTCGTGATTAAACATATGGCTATACCCAGCATGAAATCAAGGAGAAAGCGACCCTTCTTAGGAAGAGAGGGGACCTCCGCCACTGAGCGGAATCCCACAGTCTTCCAAGAAAGAGGCTCGTGAAGGTGTAAGATAAATTGAATACGACCCCAGACCCGCCCCCAGTAAACCTGTAGTTGAGGACATTCATAAATAACATGAGCGAGGGTTCCCACATCAGTATGGCAAGACCAACACTGGTCCCTAGCAGACTGAGGCAGATCGGGAAACCCGCACTATTTTGCTCCAGAAAACGCTCCATTGCACAGGGGGTAAAGTGGTTTGCAGTTCGCGCTCCCAGGCTTGTTGGACTCTACAAGTGGCAGTATCTGTACCCTGACATAATAGTTTATAAAAGTTAGAGGCTACCCCATGTGTACTACTAATAGAGTGAATTAGTTCTAATAGCCCGTCCTCAGTAGGGACAGAAGGCGACATGATTGGAGCACTTTTGAGGCAGCGTTGAAGCTGCATCAATTGAAAGTAATGTTTCGCTGATAACGCAAATTCCTTTTGTAAATCAGAAAAGGTTTTCCAACGAGCTGCGGAGAAGAGCTGTTGGGGTGTCCAGATCCCCCTAGAGTACCAGGGTCTGGAAGTAATCCTGTATGGCTGCTCGAATTTCTAACTGGAACTCTGACTGAGTTAATAAGGCTCTATCAAAGAACCAGGCCCCCGAATTCCCTTGGAGTGCAGTAGTGTGTAATTGAAAAGAAATAGCAGCATGATCTGAAATATATTGGGAGTGAATCTTTGCAGCGTCCACCTGAGGAACTAACAGTTTTGATATTAGGAAGAAATCTATACAAGACTAGGATTTGTGAGGGGAAGAGAAGAAGGTAGAGTCAAGCTCATTGGGGTGTAGTAACCTCCATAGATCGACTAAAGCAATATCTTTGATCACAGAGGTAAGCGTGATGTGACCCTTGGGGGGACCACTTGTCCTAGGCGGCTATTTGTCAAGCAGGGGATCAAAAACTAAATTGAAATCCCCCCCTATTATAATGTAGTATTAGCAGAGGTCTGCGCAACCTGAGCAATGGTAGCAAAAAAGGCAGGGTCATCCACATTAGGAGCATAAAGGCATATACATGTAACTACAAGGTTACCTATCTTGAGGTGAGCTCTGGACCATCTACCTACTGTATCTGAGCTAGTCGCAATAATAGTAGCATGCAGAGATTTCCTAACCAGTATGGCAACTCCACATTTCCTAGAAACGGCTGGGGAATAGGCGGCCACCATGTAAGGTTTAATATTGAGTTTGAGAGTTTCCTTCGAATTTAAATGCGTTTCTTGGAGGAAAATCAGGTCCGCAGCTTCATGACGTAGATAACTTAGGATTTTCTTCCGTTTTATCGGATTATTGATTCCTTGTACGTTCAATGAGAAAATCTTACATGGTGCCATCAATCGATAATAGACATAGGGCGCTTGAAAACATACAACATAATCAGAATCTGTACAATAATGACATAAGCACCAAGTATGCTGGCCAATACACCCATATTGAAAAGTATGTACCAAAGTAACTTAGAGAAGAAGCAAAACCCCCAATGATATGGCGACCATATGTCTGCGGGAGGAGGCCCTAGAGAGGAAGATAGAGACATAATAAAAGAAAAGAAACACCAGAGTCCATAAGTAACACTGTCTCTGATACTCATCGAGGCTACAATGGGTAGATGGAGTCGGGTCACAGGTATCATCAAAATAAGGCAACAAACCGCCCTCGACAGACTCTTTGCTGAGCCGCGGTAAATCCAATATGGCAGGTACAGCGGATATGAGAGTACTGGCAGGAATAGTCTGGAAGTCAACGCATCAAGTCGGCTTCTTTAGAATCCAAAAACTCCGCTAGTAGATCAGGGTCCTCAAATGTTCTTGTCTGATTGTGAAGCGTGACTCGGAGCTTGGCCGGGTACATCAGGCCATAGCGTGCTTGTAGTTGTTGAAGCCTCGGCCAAAATTCCAGAAAACGCTTTCGGCGGTCGACCGTGGGTTTAGCCAAGTCAGGATAGAAGGAGATCTTGTGGCTCTCAAACTCCATATGGCCCTTTGCCCGAGAGGCACTGAGAATTTGTTCCACATGTTGATATCTCAAAAGTCGAAAAATGATAGGCCGCGGGGTCTTCCTGTTGAGCGTTATGTTTGTGGGTACACGATGAGCGCGATCGATCTCCAATTCTTTGGTAAAGGTGATTTGGAGCAGGGAAGGGAGGATTTTACATAAAAACTCCTTCATGTCTCCCGATTCCGCTCCCTCCGGTATGCCCACGAGTCGTAGGTTGTTGCGGCGCGCTCTATTATTGCCATCTTCCACTTCTTTCTGCAAGGCCCGCACCTGACGTTCAACTTTGTCGAGTTTGGACAGCCGGACCGCATGGGAGTCTAATATGCTCTCCATTTTGTCCTGACGCGAAGAGAGCCCCTCTAGCCTGCCTTGCAGTACACCAAGATCTTCCCGCAGCGCTCGGAGTGCTTCACCGTTTGACTGCACGAGGTCCTTAACCCCTCTAATTTCTGCGAGGATTTCCTGCTGCATTTCGGGGCCCTCGCGCAAAGCCAGCCCCTTCTGCGGGGACGGGGGTTCGGTTTTGGAGCGTTTGCCGTGAGAAGCCGCTGGAGATCCAAATTCCAGGCGCGTGGGTTTGGTCCCGGCCATCTCACCAATGTGCCCCGGCAAGATCAGAGCAGAAATTCAAGTATGTCCGGTGTTAATTCAGGATTCTGAGTAGGCCTCTCGGGAGCCTCAGCGTTATGCGACCATCCCGCTGGACATCGGGCTCCGCCCCCAGAAAACAGATTTTTATTTATGGGGATTATTCCCTCGCACAGATATGCTTGGTAACATCAATAGGATACTTTCCTCAGGAATTGTAATCAGGAAAAACAAAACAACTGTATAAGGCAACTGAAATACTTAGGCAATAACTCCATAAAGACCTTGATGGAACAGAAAAGGTCTTTCTGCTAGCCCCTGCTAATAACCTTCTTAGCAGTGCTTAAAATGAAAAACAAACCCAAAAGGAAAAATGTTCTTTATAAAAAAACAACTTTCTTCCATTCACACAATGAAGAAGTTTTCCTTCCAGAGCTCACATGCACTTGTGCCTGGCTTAACCACAGGTAATTAACCAGCTGCAAACCCTTGCTGGTCCACTCTCTCTACGTGGCTCTAACTTACCCTAAAGCATTCATTTAAAGAAACCTTTCTGGGTAGTTAAAAAAACACATTACAGTTCCTTTTGGTGATTGTTGCTTTACTGAGGATTACTTTAAAACAGCAGCTTAGACAGAGAGCACTCCATGCATTCTACTGGCTCATTTGATATTTCCCCTTGCTCTTGAAATATCATGGAATCATTATCATGCATTGGCTCAGAGGAATTCTCAAACTGAACACTCTCAGGATAGCATTTGTTTCCCTGCTGTCTTCCTTGTGAAAAGCTAGGGAACAGATCAGAGTTCATACCTGAGATCACGTTGCTATTATGTTTCCTCTTTGGGTATCCTGGCCAGTAGGTATTCCAGCTTCTATGCCCAGCTCTCCAGTCAGAATCTCTGGACTTTAGGTCTCTTTTCCCATACCTCCTTGAATAGGTATCAGAGCTCCTTCTTTCTGTAGATGCAGCCGTCTCCTTTACAGGTGCTCTCTGGGGGTTCCTGGCTCTATATCTCCAAGCCTCTAGTTTCTTCCATTCCAATGGAGAATGCTTGCCGCTGGAATCTCTCCCACCATACGTACTGCTTTGGGCTCCTTCTTTAGACCTCCTGGACGTCTTGCTGTTTCTCCTTCTGTGTTCTCTCTGTTGTGGCCGTTGCCAGCCTTGCTGTAACTCTCCTTTCTCCTTCCCTCCTTTCTTCTGCTTCCTTCCTTTCTGTCTGTGTGAAGAATGTCTTTTACTTTTAAAGTGCCTTGATGGACACTCCACCCTAGCACAGTCCAGGTGTGCTGAATCAAGCCCTGCCCTAGGAGATGGGTGATTAGGGATTACCTCATAGCTTCCTTGATTATGCACACGTTTCCCCACTTCAGCTCTCCTAGAGGCTTTCTGTAACCTAGTGCATTCTGGGTCTGGTAGTCTTTTATACAAACACTCTGTTTTAGTGTTTTTACCAGCAAGCACAGGTTGGTTATTCAGAGCCAATTCACCTCTTGTATTATTCCTTCCTGAACTATGATAAGCTTCCTTATCACAGGCTCCACCCAGGCGAACAACTCTACTGCTTCCTCTTCCATGGCAGCGCTTCCCGTTCCGCCCTGCCAATTGATGTAAGCTACCCTCACTGAATTGTCCGAAAGCACTCGCACCGCCCGGCCTTTCACTTCGGTTTCAAACTAGGGTTGCCAACTGGCTCCAGATGCACCCGACAGGCTTGATCCATTCCTGGGTTTACCCCATTGCATGCTGGGAAATGTAGTCTTGTTTTTCTTATAGAGTGCAATGGATAAATCAGAACTACATGTCCCTACATGCAATGGGGTAAGCCCAGGACTGGATCAAGCCTGTCAGGCGCATCTGGAGCCAGTTGGCAACCCTATTTCAAACTCCTGAAGTGCTAGGACCACTGCTCGCAGTTCTAGATGGTTGATCGACCACTGGACCTCCTGGTCGCTCCAAGTTCCTTGTGCGAAGAGATCCCCGCAATGCGCCCCCCAACCTGCAAGATTTGCATCTGTCAACACCGGGAGCCATTGCAGTTGTTCCAGTGGCAAGCCTGCTGCCAGATTTCCTGGGCAAAGCCGCCACTGAAGGGACCACCTGACTTGAAGAGGGCAGGGGAGACATTTGTTCAGAGAATCATTCTGATGTGACCATCGCCAGAGTAATGACTTGTGCAATGGCTGCATGTGAGCTCTGGCCCGTGGTACTACCTCCAGGGTTGCTACCATTGTTCCTAGCACGCAAAAATAGCTCAATGCCAATGGAGCCAGAGATGACATGAACTTGCGCACCAGATGACATAGAGCTTGAGCTCGCTGAACCAGCAGAAATACTGCTCCCACTCTCGTGTCGAAGCGTACCCCCAAGTACTCTATAACCTGGGATGGCACTAAACGGCTCTTGACAGAGTTGATCACCCAGCCAAGACTCTGCAGGAACGTCACAACTTTGTCTGTCATCTGCACACTCTTGACCTTGGATTTTGCCCGAATCAACCAATCATCAAGATAAGGGTGAACTAAAATACCTTTCTTTTGCAACGCCGCCGCCACCACCACCATAACCTTGGTGAAGGTGTGAGGAGCTGTCGCCAAACCGAAGGGCAATGCTTGAAACTGGTAATGTCCCCAAGGAAGAGCGAACCTTAGAAACTTCTCTCGTTTAGATTACTGTAATACATCCTTAGCTGGGCTTCCTCTCACCCAACTCCGTAGGCTTCAACTGGTTCACCACACTGCTGCCCGTCTTCTGACACACTCCTCCCATTTCGCTCACGTCACCCCTCTTCTTATTCGCTTACACTGGCTGCCCATTCCTTTTCAAATCCAATACAAGATCCTTACCTTTGTGCACAGATCTCTACATACCGGTGTTCCACTTTATCTCTCTGATTTAGTCCATTTTCATTGTCCCTCAAGAGCCCTTAGGTCAGTCCATGCCAACTGGCTATTCCTACAGTCCCCTTCCCAGGCACATCTTGAAACTACACGCTCCTCTGCCTTCTTCTTCATTGGTCCCCGTCTTTGGAACTCCCTACCGTCAGCTCTTCGCCTGGAACTCTCTTACCCCTCTTTCAAGGCTAAGCTAAAGACCCATCTCTTTTGCAGAGCTTTCGATCTTCCTCACCCTTCCCTTACCGATACTTAATGGTATTACTTTCTTCTCTCACTGCCTTATTCTGGCCTCCCCCCTTGCCGTTGTCTCTTTCCTAGATCAAAAATTGGCGTTCCTTTCTGTTTCCTTTTTCTTTTCAGCAGTCTCCAATTTTAATGTAAACCGCCGCATGCCTTTTTTTGGTTTTGGCGGTCTATTAAGTTTTTAAATAAAGATAAAGATAAAGATGACCTGATCTGATAGGGATGTGTAACTACGCCTCGGTAAGATCTAGGGAAGTCAAGAACTCTCCCTGCCCAAGCGCCACTATTACCAAACGTAATGTTTCCATTTGAAAGTGAGACACTCGAAGACACAGATTCACCCCTTTTAGATCTAGAATAGGGGGGAGCGATCCATCCTTTGGAACCACGAAATAGAGTAACGACCAATGCCGTAACCCTCCTGCGGAACCGGCACCACAGCTCATAACTGTAATAGACGATCCACAGTTTGTCGTACTGCCTGCATTCTCTGCCACCCTTTGCAAGGCAAAAGCACAAACGAATCTAGTATTGGATGAGCAAATTCAAGAGCGTAACCTTCGTGTATTAAATCTTAACATCCACTGATTGGATGTTATTTATACCCAGGCAGGAAGAAATTCCCGAAGTTGAATCCCAATCGGTTGAATTCTTCAGTGGGCCCACTTCGCTTCATTGTGGCTTACGGACGGACGTGGCTGATGAAGCTGCGAAACCTCTACCTGCTCCTCAAAACCCATGGAACCCTTGAGCTCTTGAAGCAAATCTTCCTCTTTGGAAACCTCCTAATCGAGAGGTACGAAATCTCTTGATCTCTAAACTGGCCTCTCAAGGCCGGGAGAGGCCTTCCCTGCTTAGGTTTGTCTTCCGGAAGTCTACCGCCTTTGGATTCTCCCAAATCCTTAACCAACTTGTCCAGATCTTCACCAAACAACAACTTTCCTTTGAAGGGAAGCTTACTGAGATGCGACTTAGAAGAACCATCTGCCGCCCAATTTCTTAACCAGAGATAATGGCGTGCAGCTACTAAGGAAGCCATGCTATTTGCCAATGCCCTAATTAAATCATAGTGGACATCTGCTAGATATGCCTAACCTGATTCCAGCCGTGTTACATCCATTAAGTGCTCCTGCGCCTGCAGATCAGGCTGCTGTAAACGGTGGGACCAACGGAGGCAAGCTCTCGCCACCCAAGCCCCGCAAATGGAAGCCTGCAAGGAAAGAACATTAACCTCAAAGGCTTGCTTCAACAAACCGTCCACTTTCCTGTCCTGCGCATCCTTCAAGGCCGTGCTGCCTTCCACCGGAATAGTCGTCTTTTTTGTGACTGCTGAAACAGCTGCGTCTATTCGCGGAGAATGAAACCTCACCTTTTCCTTGTCTGCTAAGGGGTAGCGTTTATTCATAGCCTTAACGCTTCTAAGCCCCGCTTCTGGCAAATCCCATTCATCCTGAATCATCCGGTCAACTACTCGGTGAACTGAAAACACCGCCTGCGTTTGCCGCACTGCCTGAATGAGAGGATCCTCCAGCCCTTCTTCCTCCGATGGCGGGAATGAAGCCAGGTTACGCACCTGAAGGGACTCCGTAATGAGCGCCGTAAGCTCTTCTTTTTGAAATACTCGAATGATTCTCACCTGATCCTCCGGCTCTGGAATCTCTCCTTCTTCAAGTTCTTCCATTCCAGATTCAGGTTCCAACTCTATCTGTTCCGCATCGAGCCACTCCGCATCAAAGTGTTGATCCTCGAGAGGACGTGCCCTCTTAAGAGGTTTCCCTAGATTGCTGCCAATCATTTCTGGTCCGCCTTGCTGTACCGTAGCCGTTAGCGACATCGGATCTGCCACCATCCCCTGCTGCCGCTTGATGCATTATCAGTACAAAATCTGGAGAAAAAGCTCCCAGAGTCACCCCAGATGCTGTCAATGCCACAGCACTAGCTGGCCCCGCCTGGCCTTCCAGAAGGGGCACGGACGGAACCTCCAACAGCGCCTCACCTTCGGCCCTAGCTGACAGAGTCTGAGTCCCCTCAACCGCTGTATCCTGAATTTCCTGCTCCATAGTGGATGAAGCCGCCGCGCAGCCCCGGCAGACACCGGCTTCTGAGACCGCACCTCTGCGAGTGCCACACATCAACCACTGGGGACGGGAAGGCATTAGCTATTGGCTCCAATATATATCTTTCAGTCAATAAGAAATTTAACTGAAAATAAACAGATCCGAACCTCTGTTATTCTGTGGGGGGGGTTTTTTTAGACACCTAGAAGGCTCGAGAGTTAAAATAAATACCAAAGGAATCCCAAAACAAACGAAATTAAAAGAAATTAGAGCCACTGCCTTAATCACCACCAGAGAATTTGCCTTCTCTTCCCGCCTGCACGACTGGCTTAGCTGCCGCTGCCTTGCGGCTTAAAAGCACGGGAAGAGATGGTGTGCATCCAGCTGGGCCTACCTCAGCGCCGAGACGCCCAGAACAGGCCCCGAATACCTTCTGCTAGTCCACGTGGCTGCTGACCACTGACCTGCTCTGTTGCATTGAAGCGCCCTGAAAAGCAACTTCCTCTGCCGCGCCAGTCCACTCCACAGCCCTGCAAGCCGCGATGTCACTCGCCGATGAGGTGAGCCACGAGCATGGCGCGGGCTTTACTTGGCCTCGACTGCACACTGCGGCCCTCTGGAGCTGAGGAGGCAGAACAATCACCGTGCTGCAGAGCTCCCCTCCGTTCCACCCAGGAGGGGAGAGCAGCTGAAGGGACCGGATCCTTTATGAGAAGGGAGAGAGAAAGAAAAGACACCTCAGGCTGGATCGAGTCCCACCAATTTTTTTTTTAAAGGGCCAACTCCAAATTAAATAATTGACAGGGAAGAAAGAAAATCTAAAGTCTAAAATCTAGAAGCTAGCCTAAAATATGCTCCTTATCTGTTCCTCAAGTGAGCCCAGCACCTAGGCTCGCTCACGTCCTCCTCCTGCATGGAGACTGGACACATTGGGGCTGATGGGAGAGACCAGCAGGGTACATCCAGTGATGTCACAGTTTTGACATGCCCAGTCTCCATGCTGCAGGAGGAGGTACATTACCCAGAGGTGAAGGACTGAACTGGAGAAACGATAAGGAATCTATGTTATAACTAAGATACAACTCCATATTATAGAATGGTGTGATTATTTCTGAGGATCTCAAGGTGGCAAAACAGTGCGACAAGGCGGTGAAAAAAGCCAGGAGGATGTTGGGCTGCATACAGAGGAATTACCAGCAGAAAGGAAGAGGTACTAATGCCACAGTATAAGTCACTGGTGAGGCCTCACTTGGAATACTGTGTTCAGTTTTGGAGACCATTTCTTGCAAAGGATATAAAAAGACTGGAATCTGTTCAGAGGAAGGCAATCAAAATGATTTGGAGCCTGTGTCAGAAGCCTTATGAGAAGATACTTGAAGACCTAAATATGTACACATTGGAGGAGAGGAGGGATAAGGGAGATATGATTCAGACCTTTATATACTTAAAGAGAAATAATGAACAAACAAACCTCTTCCAAAGACAGGAAAGGTGTAAAACTAGAGGGCATAACATGAAGCTGCAGGGGGTAAATTGAAAGGCAACATCAGGAAATACTTTTTCAATGAAAGGGTGGTGGGTGCTTGGAATGCCCTCCCAATGGAAGTGGTGGGGAAAAATACAGTGACAGAATTCAAAATGGCATGGGATAGACACAGCGGATCCTTTTATAGTAACAGGATAAAATCAAAATAAACTGAACTATCTTATTTCTCAACAAATAGGGGTGTCCTTCATGGAGCGGTGGGTTCACCCATAAACAAAGACATGAGGAGGGGTGGCCTGCACAGAGCAGCAGGTGCACCTACTCTTGCCATCTTACTGGGCAGATTAGATGGACCATACTGGTCTTTATCTGCCGTCATTTACTATAAAACACACTATTAATGCTCTTAAAGCTCTGAAGGGGAGAACTGAAGCACAAAGACTCCAGCTGTACATAAAGGAGTCAAAATGCCCAGTGCCAGCAGGCAAATGGTTTACATGACACCAGTCCTTACATGGTCTGCTGCAGTCTAGAGGGTTAAAGGAGACGGGCAGCAAGTGCCTCAGCCTGCCACAGCGCTATTCTTTTCTCTAGTCACTCATGGACCATTAACTCGGGCCCTGGCGATTATATGACTGAATGAAAGCCCGATACGTTCTGAAGGAAGGTTTGTAGCTCTTAAGGCTTTGGATTGACAGTGTCTCAGCTATCTTGTCATGGAAGAAGTCTGCTGCATTTTTAGGCTCTTTAAATGCTGCCACCCTAGTTGCACCAACTGTCTCAGATGAGGTAGATGATTCGGCAAAATGTGCAAGCCCTGAACTGATGTTGGACATAGGTCGTCACTTATCATATGAAGAACAGAATTCAGATGTTTGTGCCCCAGCCTCAGGAAACACCTAATACTCAGCTGGAACATACACAAGAAGCAGGGTGAAGGAGCATCGATTAGTAAAGTCAGCTCATGATGTCTGCACAGTCTCCGCAGACTGGTACACGATTATATGATTTTTTCTGCCTTTCTCGGATTCAAGGGGGCGGTCTTTGGTCAGTGGCCCTTCCTCCTACATCTCTGATTGGCTGTTTTTGTCACTCCTCGAATCAGATGGACTGACGCTACCGAAGCCTTGATAAAAAACCGTTTTTTCTGAAGCGATAATTCACAGCGTTTGGGCTGCCGAGCAATGTTTCCTGACCTGATGCAGGGGTATTACAGACACTACCCCGAAACGTGCCACGTCAGTGATTCTTTGCATTGCTGACTGGATGGAATTTAACACAGCCTTCAGTTAAGTGAATACTGATTTTAATACATTGAATGATTAAAAGGAAACGCCACAACGGTGTGAGGGCTCTTTTCCTCTCCAGGTGCTACCCTGCCAGCCACAATATCAATGCGATGACAGAAGATGACAGTTCTAATTTTATCCCCAAACTTTTGGGCTGCTGGAAGCTGGCAGAGGAATGCATTGAGTCTCATGGGGAGAATTTTACTTCCCTGTGGTTGAGGTGGAAGATTGAAGAGTTTGTCTTCTGCGTATTAAGACGGGGCTGCCATTAATATGCAGACCCTTAAGCACAGCCCGTTTCCTGCCACAGCTCGGAGGGGGAGATTCTGTGCCAGTTTCTGAAATCCTGTACCAATTATGTGCCCTGTTTGCATAAACTGGAATCATGTATATTTAAGAGAATACATTTATTCTACATGATAAAAATAATGTAGTTTTACAACCTTCCTTTGTGCTTCAGTAATTTATTTTTGTTCTTTTTCAGATGGAGAGGTGAGAGGGAGGATCGTGGATGGGGAAAGGAGAGAGGAATGACCTGGTTTAGCCCCAGCCAATTCCATGAGAACAGATGGTTTAAAAGGCTTCTTTTACGGTATCACAGGAGACCAGGGAGCTTGGCCTTAACGCTTCTGTATGGAGAGTATTAGGAATCCCCCTGCTGGCTGCCAGGATGCAGGATGGTCGAGGTTCTGACATATCTAAGGCTCATTCCCAAGATCTGTGCAGGATCAGCAGTATAAAGTCTGAAAAGAGCAGGAGCCAGGACTGATTCTTTGGGGACGCCGTTTTCAGGGATCCTGATGTGGTGCGCCCCCCTCTAACTAACAGCTGGTGATGATTTCTTGCATTACTCTTATCACAGGCTGATCTTGGAGACAGTTCTGCATCTTTAGGAGCAGTCTACAATGTCCTAAGCTGGGGAGAGGTCGATAAACACAGCACCACACTTTTCACTGGTCTCAAATCTGCTCCAATGTAGTACTGAAGCCAGGTCATAACCCTTCATGCTGATGTGCTCCCATTTTTCAGCCCTGATCCAGAAAATGGAAGAAGATCTACCTCTGATTTAAAGAGGGAGGGGGGACTTGTAGGACACACAAGATGGTCTTATTGCCCTCAGTCCTGGATCTCATCCTGCACCTTCAGACAGATCCCGATCATACCTGCAAGTTCCTGGAGTAGAGGATGTACAAAAAACCCACCTCATATTCCCGTGTCTGCTAGAAATGCAGATAATTTGGTCCTTACCTAGGGAGATTAGGGTCTCATAGTTCTCCTTCATCACCTCCCTGTACAGCTCCTTCTGCCCTTCATCTAAATACCTCCACTCCTCCTGGGAGAAAGAGACAGCGATGTCCTCAAACGTCACTCGCATCTGAAAAACAAACCAGAAACACACTCAGGTGCTCAGCATGCATTAGATTTCAGCTGGTTTTATTCTTCTGTCATTTTATCACGGATGAGGTAGATGCCCCCATATTCCTCCCTGTCAACTCCCAGACTTGTCCAAAATTCCCTCAAACCAGTGCAGGATTCTTCCACCCACATTGCTGCTGGCAAGGATGATGCTTCAATATTGTGTTTCCATTGCAAGGGTAGGCAGAATCTGTAGGACTCCTGGGGGATCTGCCTGTCCCTTGTGACTGAAAACGTGATATTGATGCACCATCTCTGCCAGCAGGAATGTGGGTGTAGGACCCTCACGCTGCTCAGAGATAATGTTGGATTTGTCCCCCTATGTGTGGTCCTAGAGTTCATTTATCTTTGATCTCTCGCATTTGCAATCTATGAAAAGATCAGATCCCAATGCACAAAACAGGAGGAGAAAGTTGTGATCGCAGCTGGGAGGGAGCAGGCTACCCCCCGGGGATCCCATCCTCTGCAGGGAAAGGACAGCCATGATCAGGGCCTACAGAAAAAAAAGGTTAGATAAGGGGGGGGGGGATGAAGCGAGTCAGCAAAACGTTAAAAGGGCAATAGCCGCCTTCTCAATTGCTTGCCTTTCTGAGCTCCCTTCGCCCTCCCGAGACAGTCATTGTGGGCTATAGTTAGGGGCTGGTGTTTTATTTTCTTGATATGTTTCCTCTTACTTTAATATTGAATGTTTCAATATTGTTATATTTCCTCCTTGCTTCCTATATTTTCCATGCAAGTGTTGTATATACTTGGATTTATTGTAAAATTATAAAGATTAAATTAAAAAAAGAAAAAGGGCAATAGTCATGACCATACAAAGCTAGAAATGTGTCCTGTGCAATTAATGAACTGGTGCCTCCCCCTCCACCCAAGTGCACTAACCCACTCTTTCCCAGCTTTCTGGAAGCTTCCATAATGGCGCCCTGTGCAGCCACATCACTCGCACAGCCCTTGGTACGGCCCTGGCAATAGTATACAGAAAAAAGGAAGGGGGGTGGGGGGAATGTAGGACAGAGGAAGGGGGGTGGGGGGAATGTAGGGCAGAGGAAGGGGGGTGGGGGGAATGTAGGGCAGAGGAAGGGGGGTGGGGGGAATGTAGGGCAGAGGAAGGGGGGTGGGGGGAATGTAGGGCAGAGGAAGGACTGCTAGGGGAAGGGAGAAAGGAAGAGTCAAAGGGAGAGGGAAGAGTACAAGGGTTGAAGGATAAAGAGATGAATGAATGCGGAGAAAAGGACACAATCCATATATGCCAAAAGGTAAATCCCCTCAATAAACACACACAAGCAGCGCCCCTAAACATGCACACATACAAACTGACACTCCACCGCCGCACGACAGACGCACACCATAGGCACCTCAACTCTGCACCACACACGGAGGCTCCCCAGCTCTGCAGCACTTATATATGTACTGCAGCCCTGGACCCCACCCACACAAAGGCCCCCACTGCACATCCTATGCACAGAAAGGCAAACCATTGCAGCACACAGACACACTCAGCATTTGCTATCTCTATATTTCTCTCTAACGACACCTCATACAGCTCTGCTACCACAGCAACACACTTATCATCTCTCTCCCAACTCTTCCCCCTCCTCAGACACGTTGCAAATGGAGGAATGTCAGATGAGAATGAAGACAATGCGGGAGAGGAAGTGCGAGAGCGAGTCCCAGACACTGGCTCCGAAGATTTTGGCCTTCCTAAATCCAAACAAATTTATTAAGGCCTGTTAAAAAACAAGGACCCAATGGTACCACAGCAGAAAAACAGAGCAAATACAGTTCAGGGGCGGGCCCTGGACTGATCTAACAGAACTCAAGGAAAGGACATGAACTGGTGAGTAAAATGTCACCTTCCATATCACCATCCAAAACTGAAGTAGAGAAGTGACCTAATGGTTAGAGCACTGGCCTGGGAATCAAGAGACCAGGGCTTGATTTCCATGTGGCCTTCAGCAAGTCATTTAACCCTCATTGCCTTAGAAAAGTGATGTCCATGTTGCCACCCAATGAATGTCTGCCGGGGCTATTGAACTCTTCTCTGCCCATGAGGATGCTTGTGCTGAGGAAGAAGAGGCACACAAACCTTCCTGAACTGTCTGGTTCTGCAACAGATATGCTGAGGCCACAGCCTCTTTAATCCAGCACCACATAATCCTTGTGCAGGCCAGCAAAACAGCACAAAAAGATGGTTGGACTTACAAAAGGAATTCGTAACCTCCAAGTACTGGAGAACCATCCTCTGGAGATCCTTCTCCTTTCCTTGACACTGCTCCTTTGAGATGGAGGGCATGCACGCCACCTAGCTCATGTGGAAGGGAGACATCACTTTAGGCAAGAAGGTAGGCACATGTCGAACAGAAACAGTCTCCTCTGAAAAGACACATAAGGATCTCGGCAAGACAGAGCCTGCAGTTTAGAAATTCACCTTGCAGGACAAATTGTGACCAAGAAGATCGTCTGAAGCATCAAGTCTTTTAAAGTAGCGTGCTTCAATGGCTCAGAGTGCCGCTACCAGGACACTGAGTACCAGACACAGATCACAGGAAGGAATCACAGGCCCAGAGGGGAGGACACAGACACTGAATCACCTGGAGAAAGCACGAGATGTCCAGGAGCAACCACTTGATCTTAGAAATAGGCCAAAGCTTCCACCTAACTTCAAGGAAAGGGAGGTCCTTCTCCAGGCCATTCTGTAAACAGGCCAACAGAGATGGCACCTTGACCACCTCAGGAGCCAACTGCCAAGCACCGCACCATTGCTGAAAAAGAAGGGAACAGAGTTCTCCAGAGTCCGCAATAGGCCCCAAGAAGGAAGCAACTGAAAAGGATGCAGCATTTCAGTTCGCTGAACCATGCTCTCCTTGGCCAATCCGGCACACTCAGAACAATCCTGCCCGGGTGGTGGTTCACATGCAGAAGCACTGCCCTACCAGGGGCCACGGAGGAAACATGTACAGCAGGTACTGACTTGACCAAGGCTGAGTCAGGGCGATTATGCCATCGGACCCATATCTGTATAGTGAATAAAGAAGCAGCAAACTTTGATATTGGAGTGGGTCGCCATCAGATCCATTTCTGGTCAGCCCCAGTGGCACAGAATCAACTGAAACGCCTCTTAACTCAACTCCCACTCTCCACAGTTCAGAGAGTGCTGGCTGTGGAAGTCCGCTTCTACATTGTCCATCTCAGCAATGTGCTGAGCTGATAAGGCTTGAAGGTTCTTCTCCACTCAGGCAAACTGGAGAGCTAATCTGGCACTTCTCATGCTGCCTGGCCGATTGACATAAGCCATCGCCGTGGCACTGGCTGAAAACACTTGAACCACCCAGCTCTCGATCAGGGGCTGGAAATGCAGAAGAGCCAGTCTGATACCCCTCGCCTTGAGGTGCCTGATGGAACACATCACTTCCCTGCGATTACAACGTATGTTCTTGTCAAAAGGGTCCCCAGCTCTAGAGACTGGAATCCATTGTTAGGAGGAGCTAGGAGAAATCGTTCATCAGTACACTCTTCCTCAGATGTCAGGGTTGCTGCCACCACTGCAGGCTGGACGTCACCATCAATGGGAACAGGAGCCTGCATTTAAATTCCAGAGAACTCGAGAACCACCAAGTCAACAAAGACCGCTGTGGCAGTCAACAGCACCATATTTATGCTCGCCGCCATCAATCTGAGGAGCTGAATATAATCCCAAATTCTGGGAGCCTGTTAAGCAAAGAACAGTGCCAGGCAGTCCAACAACCCTTTGACTTTCTCTTCAGGTGGGAAACTGCCCATTCGAATGATGAAACGTGTTCTCAGAAAATGCGGGGACTGGGAAGGCCAAAGCTGGCTCATTCCACAGCTCCCAGCCAAGACTTTCTAAGAAGAGCACCACTCGGGATGTCACTCGAGATGCTTCTAAAAGGGAACAGGCCCAGATGAGCCAGTCATCCAGATAAGGATGGACACAGATCCCATGGTGATGCCACCACCACCAGCACCACGACCTTGGAGAACATCTTTGGGGCAGTGGATAGTCCGAATGGGAGGCAGCAAAAATAGTGAGAGTGAAGCGTGGCAAAAGGCAGATACTTTGTTGATCCGCCTGGATTGGAATATGAAAATACACCTCAAACATATCTAGAGAAGCCGAGAACTCCCCTTGGCACCATGTCTGAATCACAGAGTGCCAGGTTTCCATCCAGAAGCACAAGAACATAAGAACATAAAATATGCCATACTGGGTCAGATCAAGGTCCATCAAGCCCAGTATCCTGTTTCCAACAGTGGCCAATCTAGGTCATACGTACCTAGCAGTTCCCCAAAAGACACAGGTTCCACAATGCTTGTACTGGGTCAAGCACTGATATCCTGGGTCCCTTCTTAATAATGGTTTATGGACCTTTCCTCCAGGAACTTGTACAAACCTTTTTTAAACCCAGCTACACTAACAGCCTTTACTACATCCTCCGGTAACAAATTCCAGAGTTTGATTACACATTGAGTGAAAAAATATTTTCTTTTATTAGTCTTAAATAGCTTACCCTGTAGCTTCATTGCATGTCCCCTAGTCTTTCTATATTCTGATAACGTAAACAATCGATCTACGTTTACCTGTTCCACTCCGTTCATTAATTTATAGAGTTCTATCATATCTCCCCTCAGCCGTCTCTTTTCCATGTTAAAGAGCCCTACCCTTTTTAGCTTTTCTTCACAGGAGTATCCTTCCATCCCCTTTACCATTTTGGTGGCTCTTCTCTGAACCTTTTCTAATAACGCTATATCCTTTTTAAGATACGGCGACCAGAATTGCACATAATATTCAAGGTGCAGTCTCACCATGGAATGATACAGAGGCATTATAATATCTTTTGTTTTATTTTCCATTCATTTCCTTATGATACCTAGCATTCTATTTGCTCTCTTGGCCACCGCTGCACACTGGACCGAGGGTTTTAACATATTATCCACAACGACGCCTAAATCTTTATCCTGGGTGGTGGTTCCTAATGTGGAACCTTGCATCGTGTAACCATAGTTTGGGTTGTTCTTCCCTAGGTGCATAACCTTGCACTTGTCCACATTAAATTTCATCTGCCATTTTGATGCCCAGTCTTCCAATTTATCAAGATCCTCTTACAATTTTCCACAATCCTCTTGGGTTTTAACATCTTTAAATTGTTTTGTGTCATCTGCAAATTTGATAACCTCACTCGTTATTCCCTTTTCCAGGTCATTTATGAATATGTCAAAAAACAGCGGACCCAGCACAGATCCCTGGGGTACACCACTATTCACCTTTCTCCATTGGGAAAATTGGCCATTTAGCCCCACTCTCTGCTTTCTATCTTTTAACCAGTTCCTGATCCACAATAGTACACTGCCTCTTATCCCATGACTCTTTAGTTTTGCCAAAAGTCTCTGATGAGGGACCTTGTCAAAGGCTTCCTGAAAGTCCAGATACACTATATCAACTGACTCACCTTTGTCCACCTGTTTATTAACACTTTCAAAAAACCACAACAGATTAGTAAGACAAGATCTTCCTTGTCTAGAACCATGTTGGCTGTCTCCCATTAGGCCATGACTATCTACATGCTGAGTAATTTTGTTCTTTATGATGGTTTTTCTACCATTTTTCCCGGTACTGACATCAGGCTCACCGGTCTGTAGTTTCCCGGATCACCCCTGGAACCCTTTTTAAAAATTGGCGTTACATTGGCGATCTTCCAATCTTCAGGTATTACAGATGATTTTAATGAAAGTTCACAGATTACTAATAGCAGGTCTGCAATCTCATATTTCAGTTCTTTCAACACCCTTGCATGTATACCATCCGGCCCATTTGATTTGCTACTCTTCAGTTTATCTAATAGTTGTAATACATCTTCCCGATATATCGATATTTCCTTCAATTCTTCCACACCTTTAAATACCACTTCAGTCATGGATAACATCCCTACATCTTCCTCAGTAAAGACCGAAGCAAAGAATTCATTCAGTCTCTACGCTATCACCTTGTCACCTCTTAGTGCCTCTTTAACTCCTCTATCATCTAATGGACCAACTGATTCTCTCACAGGTTTTTTGCAATGAATGTACTTGAAAAAGTCTTTATTTCGTGTTTTTGCTTCCACAACAAGCTTCTTCTCAAATTCTCCCTTTGTCTGCTTTATCAATGCCTTGCATTTGACTTGCCAGTGCTTGTGCTCTTTCCAGGTTTCGTCATTTGGCTCTTTTTTCCATTTCCTGAAAGATGCTTTTTTGGCAACAACAGCCTCTCTGACCTCACCTTTAAACCATGCTGGCAGTTTTTTGGACTTCCTTCCACTTTTCTTAAAGCGTGGAATACAGCTGGTCTGGGCTTCCAAGATAGTATTTTTCAACAACACCCAAGCTTGATGTAAGTCTTTAACCTTTGCAACTGCTCCTTTTAGTTTTTTCTTAACTATTTTCCTCATTTTATCATAGTCACCCTTTCGAAAGTTAAAAGGTAATACTGTGGATTTCCTTACTATCCCTCCTCCACTAATTAAATCAAATGCGATCATGCTATGATCACTATTGCCAAGTGGCCCCAACACCCTTATCTCTTGCACTAGATCTGGTGTTCCACTAAGGACGAGGTCCAATATGGCTTCCCCTCTGGTCGGTTCATGAACCAGCTGCTCCAAGAAGCAGTCATTTATTTCATCTAGGAACTTTATCTCCCTAGCATGTCCTGCCGTGACACTGACCCAGTCGATACCGGGGTAATTGAAATCACCCATTATTATTACTGCACTGTAACTTTTGTTAGCTTCCTTGATTTCTTTGAACATTTCATCATCCATTTGTTCATTCTGGCCAGGCGGTCGATAGTACACCCCCACTGCCATCGCCTTCCCCTTTTTACATGGAATTTCAATCCATAGAGATTCTACAGCAAATTTTGCTTCCTGCAAAACTTTAATCCTTTCTGACTCAATGCCCTCTCTAACATAGAGCACAACCCCTCCACCAATTTGATCCGCTCTATCATTATGATATAGTTTCTACCCAGTTATCAGTGTTCCACTGGTTGTCCTCCTTCCACCATGTCTCTGAGTTTCCAATCATATCTAACCTCCCATTTAGTGCTATATATTCTAACTCTCCCATCTTATTTTTTAGACTTCTAGCATTTGCATACAAGCATTTTAGAGACTGTAGTTTATTCATATTAATCTGGCTATTGGTAGGCATGGGTAATTTGGGATCTTTAAGCTCTGTCTGCTCCATACTCGAGGGCATTTGGGCTACTTTACTCTTTTTTGGAACCTCTCTGCTTTTGGTAGTATCCTTCAAGGATACATTCTTCCGAACCATGCGCTCTTGGGCGACTGTCGGCTCTCCCCTATTATCTAGTTTAAAAGCTGCTCTATCTCCTTTTTAAAGGTTAATGCCAGCAGCCTGGTTCCATCCCGGTTTAGGTGAAGCACATCCCTTCGGAAGAGCCCCTCCTTTCCCCAGAATGTTCCCCAGTTCCTAACAAATACACTGTCTCATCCACGCATTGAGACTCTGGAGCTCTGCCTGCCTTTTGGGTCCTGCACGTGGAACGGGAAGCATTTCGGATAACGCCACCCTGGAAGTTCTGTATTTCAACTTCCTACCTAAAAGTCTAAATTTAGCCTCCAGAACCTCCCTACCACATTTTCCTGTCATTGATGCCGACATGTACCAAGACAGCAGACTCCTCCCCAGCACTATCTAAGACCTTATCTAGGTGGTGCGTGATGTCCGCTACCTTTGCACCAGGCAGGCATGTTATCAGGCGATCCTCACATCCACCAGCCACCCAGCTATCTACATGCCTAATGATTGAATCACCAACTATAATGGCTGTCCTAACCCTTCCCTCATGGGCACATGGCCCTGGAGAAACTTCCTCGGTGCAAGAGGGTTTTACATCGCCAGGAGGACAGGTCCTAGTTACAAGATCAGTTCCTGCCACACCAGGGTGATGCTCTCCTGTCACGTGACCTCTCTCCTCCATGACAACAGGAATGCTGCCAGACTGGAGGTGGGACTTCAGGACTATATCCCTGTAGGTCTTGTCTATGTACCTCTCTGTCTTTCTTATGTCTTCCAAGTCTGCTACTCTAGCCTCTAGAGAATGGACTCATTCCCTGAGAGCAAAGAGCTCCTTGCACCTAGTGCACACGTAAGACCTCTCACCAACTGAGAGAAAATCATACATGTGACACTCAATGCAAAAGACTGGAAAGCCTCCATCTTGCTGCTGGACTGCTGTCTGCATCTTAGTTTTAAGCTTGTGTTTAGATCTTTAAGTTCTTTACTTACTAAGGGTTGCTATGGCTATTTATACTAATAAAACTGTACCTAATTTATTTATTTTATTATTATTTATTTTATTTAACATTTCTTCTATACCGTGCTATTAAAATCAGCGCGGTGTACATTGAACAAAACATACTGCAATGCATACAGGCAACACTGAGTTTACAAAGAACAGGGAAAAATAACACATAGGATAACCGGGAGAACTATGTACAGGTTAACTTTATACTATATACTTTAAACTATATACAATATTCTAAACTCGTTTGGATATTGTAAGTGATTTCGTGTGGATGGTGCAGGTAAATGGTTATCATGTGGGCTATCGTGTAGGCTAGCCATTTTCTGGTTGTATTAGGGTGCTAAGGCTTCTGGGGTATGTGGGAAGCTTGCTAGATGTGTGAGTGTCCGGGATGACTTCTGGGTAACATGTTTAATATACCTTGTTCAGCTGAAGCTTAATTAAACTCAGGTCATTAGTGTATGCCTCTTGAGGTTCAGAATGGGCTGGAAGGAACTGTCCATGAAATAGATGAGTATCTGCCCTTGCCCCCCTCTTCTGGCAAGAAGGGCATCACTGCCTTTAGGTGCAGCAACCTCTCCAAAGTGGTCGACATAGTAGCACTTTCAATCGCAGACCCACAAGGGGAAATGACAAGGCATCTGGAATTGGCTTTTTGCATTCCAGGGCATAGCCTAACAATGGTATCTAGCACCTAGTGAGTCTTGGTAATCCAGGCCCCATTCCTGAAAGAAAATGCAAAGCCTGCCTTGAACTGAAGGAATCAGGGAATGGGCCCCCAAACCTCCATTGCAAAGCCCAGAAGGATCCTCCTTCTCCAGGTGACCGAGTCTCTAGGCCCACGCGCTCCATGAAAAAAACTGAGGATGAGACCCTCGGGAATCCAACCAACATGCTCTCGGTGTATGGGCAGAGGCTGATGAGAAGGGACCTGAGCCCGCTTCACAGGCCCCATAGGCCTTTCTTCCAGAAGGCGGTAAGATTTTGTCTTGCCCAGGTCCTCCACCAGTTTCTCCATATGGGCTCCAAACCGAAGCTTCTCCTGTAAAGCCAGTTGGGCCAACTGAACTTTGAAAGATGTGTCTGCTGCCCAGTGCCAGAACCAAATCCACTGCCATGACACAGTCATCGGGGCACCATCCTTGGCCGCCAAACAAACCAAGCCATACATGGCATCAGAAAGGAAGGCCATAGCCGACTCCAAAGGGGGGTTGTATTATCTGGTGGAAGAGACTGAATCTATTGGATTAGGGCTCGAGACGTCAGGCTGTTACCTAGCGCAGTTGCAGAATAGCCGCCTCCAAAGCAAACTGACACTTTAATATTGAATCCACCTTACGGTCCAGAAAATCCCTTAAGGATGATCCATCAACCACAGGCATGGTGGTCCATTTAATAACCACTGTAACCTATGCATCCACCTTGGGAATGCCGAACCACTCAATGCACTCCTCCTCTGGGAGGGCAGAGACCTTCTTACAGACCCTTAACCTTTTAGGCAGGGAGTTGAGAGAGTCCCACTCCGATTGGATCATATCCTTGATCACATTCAGGAACAGGAAGACAGTAGTGGATTTTTGCACCTCTTGAAGGAGCGGGTGTATCTTCGGCTCCAGCTCCATGCTGCGAAGCATCTATCAAGTTCAAGGTAGAAGAGATCCTGGCAGTCAACACCATTAACCTCTCCTTCCAGAATAGGCAGATTACTCTAGCCGCCTCATGATCTTCTGAAGGCAAGAGTACTTCTACATCCATGACAGAGCCCAGTGCTGAGCCATCTGAATCTGAGTCATAGTGAAAATCTCAGATAGTTCCCAGCTGTTCCCCATCTCCAGAGGGCACTCCATGTCAGAGACACTTAGGCAAAGGCAATTGAATAGGGCTTCCACTGTCTACCTGCCCTGCATGAGACTGCATCTGAGGGAGCCCAGAGATCGCAGGGTCTGAATTTCAACGCCAGAAGGACAAGGCCTGCTGTAAAAAGGAAAAGAATTCTGGGGAGGACAAGCCAGAGTCTAGAAGCTCACCTCTCGGAAAAGACTCCCCAATACAGGAGGGGAGGATGAGAAAAAGCTCACAGTCCAGTCGCTGGACCCTCCAGCCGGTTAGATAGCCTTACCCACAGCCCCATCTGTCACCTTCTGCCCTAGGGCAAGCAAGGTCGAAGTAACTGCATCTCCCAGCTGAGAGAGGGAAAGTAGGCCCTCCAGGGACAACTCAGAAGCTGCCATGCAAGAAGAGCAGAGCCAAGAATTTGGAGATGAGGCACCTCGCTTGCCACAGGTCAAACAACGTTTCCTGGATGAAGACATAGAGAATTAAGGCAAGAATGACAATAGCACCTGCTAAGGCTGTGGCGGCCCCAAGGGACACAGGAACTGCGATTTTACTGTGGTACATGTTAACTGCACTTTTACTGTGGTGTACCACCCTTTCTTCCTTTTCTAAGATCTCTTAGGAGGAAATCACACATCATCTTGCCTCCTCCAAACTCACTACTTGCTCCTCTGATCCTATTCCCACCCGTCTCCTAAGCTCTATCTCCTCCACTGTTATCCCTCCCATCTCTCATTCTCAGCCTCTCAGCCTCCACTGCAACTATTCTTGCAGCCTTCAAGCATGCTGTAGTCACACTTCTCCTCAAGAAACCCTCACTTGACCCTACCTGTCCTATTTATCAACCCATCTCCCTCCTTCCCTTTGTTTCTGAATGACTTGAACATGCAGTTCACTGCTGTTGCCTTGATTTTCTCTCCTCTCAAGTCCTTCTTGATCCACTGCAATCTGGCTTTCATCCTTTACATTCTACTGAAACGGCTCTTACTAAAGTCTCCAGCAACCTGGGATCCAAGGGCTTTTACTCAATCCTCATCCTTCTTGATCTCTCTGCTGCTTTTAACACTTCTGACTACCACCTTTTCCTTGATACCTTGTCCTCACCTGGTTCTCATCTCTCCCATCGCACTTTCACCGTTTGTGCTGGTGGGTCTTCCTCCACTGCTGTCCCTCTCTCAGTTGGTTTATCTCAATGGTCTGTCTTGGGCCCACTCCTTTTTCCCTCTATACCCAGTCTCTTGGTACACTCATCTCCTCTCATAGTTTTCAGTACCATCTTTATGCTGATGACTCTCAGATATACCTCTCTGCACCGGAAATCTCTCCAGAAATCCAGGTCTGGACCTCTGCCTGCCTATCTGACATTGCAGCCTAGATGTCTCACCACTGTTTGAAACTGAACATGGCCAAAACTGAGCTCCTTATTTTTACCCCTAAACCCATCTCTCGCCTTCCTCCCTTCTCTATATCTGTGGATAACATTAAACTCCTCCCTGTTTCCTCTGTTCGCAACCTTGGGGGTCATCTTTGACTCCACTCTCTCTTTCTCTGCACACATCCAACAGATAGTTAAAACCTGTTGCTTCTTTCTCTGTAACATTGGCAAAATTCGTCCCTGCCTTTTTACACACACTACTAAGACACTTATCCACTCTTTAGTCACCTTCCATCCAGACTATTGCAACCTCCTCCTTGCTGGTCTTCCTCTGAATTATCTCTCTTCCCTTCAATCTGTTTAAAACTCAGCTGCACAGCTAGTCTTCCGCCAGCCTCGTTGTGCTTATATAACCCCCCTCCTCAAGTCACTTCCCTGACTCTCTATCCATTTCCGTATCCAGTTCAAACTTCTCCAAATGCACTCATTCTGCTGCTCCTCACTACTTTTCCTCGCCCTACAACCCCCCTGAGGATCTCCTCTCTTCTGGCAGATCCCTTCTATCTGTGCCCTTCTTTACTACTGTAAACTGCAGACTCAGATTCTTCCACCTTGCTGCTCCTTATGCCTGGAACCAGCTATCTGAGTTTGTTCATCAGGCTTCATCTCTGTCCCTTTTCAAATCCAGGCTGAAAACTCACCGCTTTTAGATCCTGATCCACTTCAACTCCTACCTGTTTTCTTACCTTTCTCCTTGACATTTCCTTGTACTCAGCTGTATGTGTTGTCCGTTCTGACTAGATTGTAAGCTCTGATGAACAGAGACTGTCTGTTATATGTGTCTGTTCAGTACTGTCTACACCTTGCAGCATTATAGAAATTATCAGTAGTAGTTTTAGCAGCATTATCTGTGTTCTTTAGTGCAATATGTATTAGAGCCACTTGAGCAGAACACTCATTAGGATTGTGAGACCGCCAGGTGCAAAATAAGTAAAAATGCTACTAATGTGTGCAGAAAATGGTGGGAAACCTTCGCAACGTACCAACGGTCACCGGTGCTCCAAACTGCATCCTGGGAAGACAGAATTGTGAGCCCCCAACAAGGGCAGTCACAAGGTCAATCCTTGGTACTCACCCCCTGAGAGCCCCAGGCCGAAAAGCTGTGCCGCGCTCAGCTCTACTCCCCAGGAACTGTTTTTCTGGCTTTACAGTGCTGTGTTTAAGGTTGTTGACAGGCAAAACCCTCTGAGAATGTTCTGGAGAGAGAAGGGGGGGGGAGGGGTGGAAAGGAGAACAGAGGAAGAGGGAAGGGGCACTGAAGTTGTATGAGGCAGTCGTACCAGTTTTCCTTCCGCCTATGGCTACCGAAAAGACTACAGTCTAGTGGAGCCTCCCACGTCATGCTCTAATGGGAGATAAATCCACAGGCTCTTTTAAAGCAATCTGTCCCTCTCAACATAGTTACATAGTATATGATGGCAGATAAAGACCAGTATGGTCCATCTAGTCTGCCCAGCAAGGCGGCAAGAGTCAGTTCACTTGCCGCTCCATGCAGGACACTCCTCCCCATGCCTTTGTTTAGGGGTGTACTCACTGTTCCGTGTAGGTCACACCCATTTGTTCAGATATAAGAGGTAGCTATGTTTATTTTGATTTTATCCTGTTGCTATAGAGGGATCCATTGTGTCTGTCCCATGCCATTTTGAATTCTGTCACTGTATTTGCCACCTACTACTTCCATCGGGAGGGCATTCCAAGCATTCACCACCCTTTCAGTGAAAAAGTATTTCCTGACATTGCTTTTCAGTTTACCCCCTTGCAGTTTCATGTTATGCCCTCTAGTTTTACAGCTTCCCCGTCTTTGGAAGAGGTTTATTTGTTCATTAATACTCTTTACGTATTTAAAGGTCTGAACCATATCTCCCCTGCCCGTTCTCTCTTCCAGAGTGTACATATTTAGTTCTTCAAATCTCTTCTCAAAAGTCTTCTGACGCAGGCTTCAAATCATTTTGGTCACCTTTCTCTGAACCGCTTCCAGCCTTTTTATATCCTTTGCGAGATATGGTCTCCAAAACTGAACACAATTTTCCAAGTGGGGCCTCACCAGCGACTTGTACAGTGGCATTAGTACCGCTTCTTTTCTGCTGGTAATTCCACTTTGTATGAAACCCAGCATCCTTCTGGCTTTTGCCACTGCCTTGTCACACTGTTTAAGCCACCTTGAAATCCTCAGAAACAATCATTCCGAGGTCCTTTTCCTGGTCTGTGCACACCAATCTCTCGCCCCCATCGCATACAGTTCCCTTGGATTTCTGCTTCACAAGTGCATGACACTGCACGTTTTCACATTAATTCTTAATTGCCAAGCATTAGACCATTCTTCCAGCTTTTGTAGATCTTTCCTCATGTTCTCCACTCCCTCAGGGGAGTCCACTCTATTGCAAATATTCGTGTCATCTGCAAAAAGACAAACTTTTCCATTCAGCCCTTCAGCAATATCACTCAAAAATATATTAAACAGTACCAGTCCCAGGACCGAACCTTGAGGCAGACCGCTAATCACCTTCCTTTCATCTGAACGAGTTCCGTTTACCGTCACTTCTATCGTCTGTCAGTCAACCAATTTCTGATCCAGTTTACCATCTTGGGACCCATCCCCAAGCTGTTGAGTTTATTGATAAGACTCTTATGAGGAACAGTATCAAAGGCTTTGCCAAAATTTAGGTAGATTATATCCATCGCATGCCCTTGATCTAGTTATCTGGTCACCCAGTCAAAGAAATCAATCAGATTTGTTTGGCAAGATCGTCCTTTGGTAAAACCATGTTGCCTCAGATCATGCAACCTGTTGGTTTCGAGGAAATCCACTATTTGTTCTTTCAGGAGCACCTCCATTACTTTTCCCGTCACCGAGGTAAGGCTTACTGGCCTGTAGTTTGTCACTTCTTCCCTATTGCCACTTTTGTGGACAGGCACCATATCAGCCCTTCTCCAGTCCTGTGGAACTCCTCCTATCTCCAAGGATCTATTAAAAACATCCTTTAAAGGCCCCGCAAGAATCTCTCTGAGCTCTTGCAGTATCCTGGGATGTATCCTATCTGGTCCCATGGCCTTGTCCACTTTCAGTTCTGCAAGCTGCTCTAACACATCATCTTTTGTGAATGGTGTGGTATCTACTTCATTCCCATTTGTATATTTGTCAATCATAGGTGGTCCTTCTCCAGGATTTTCTCTGGTGAAAACAGAGTAGAAGTATTTGTTTAGCATTTTTGCTTTTTCAATCAATCACTTCCCACGAATCCGTTTCCAGCACTTTTGAGTCCTGCAATTCCACTTCTGATTTTCCTCCTCTCCCGAATATACCTGAAAAATGTTTTGTCGCCACACTTCACATCTTTAGTCATCTTTTCTTCTGCCTTTGATTTTGCTATCCTTATTTCTCTTTTTGTCTCTTTTAGTTTGATCTTGTATTCTTTTCTGTTTTCCTCTGTTTGCGAGCTTCTGAATTTTGTGAAAGCTGTGGTTTCTGCCTTTATTTGTACAGCCACTTCTTTGGAGAACCAAATGGGTTTCCTTTTCCTCTTTTTTTATTTACTTTCCTTATGTTTGTTACTGCTGCACTTTTTATTGCCCCCTTTAGTGTAGCCCATTGAAGTTCTACTTACCTTGTCCCCTCCCGTCCTACCAACTCCTCCTTCAGGTACTTGGCCATTTTACTGAAGTCAGCGTTTTTGAAGTCTAGGACTTTGAGTTTGCAGAGATTGGATTCTACCTTGACTTTTAATTCAAACCACACCGTGTGATGATCACTGCTGCTCACATGGGCACCCACCAGGATATTCAACACGCTATCTCCATTGGTAAGCACTAAATCCAGCACGGAGTTCCCCCTGGTCAGTTCCATCACCATTTGTTTAAGTAATGCATCTTGGAAGGCATCCACAATTTTTTTACCTTTCCAGAATTGCAGAAGGAACACTCCAATCCACATTGGGTAGATTAAAGTCACCCAATACGATCACTTCCCCCTTCATGGCTATCTTTGCAATATCAACAATCAATTCACTGTCCATGTCTTCGGTTTGAGTTGGAGGCCTGTAGACAACACCAGTATGGATGACAGTGCCATTTCCTCTTTCCATCACAATCTATAGCACGTGTTCTTTTCCCCACGTCCCAGGCATTTCAGCAGCTTTAATATCTTCCAAAGTTTCTTATAGAAAGGAGAAAATCCATTCACCACCTCCTAGAGACAAAGAAATACTGAGGGACCTCTGGTGGCTGAGATGAAAAGTGGCATTGAAAGGTGAAATTAGTCTTACCTGCTAATTGTTGTTCCTGGAGTGTAGACAGTCTAGTCCTGGACCTCTGGGTTCCCCATCTCATATAGCAGCTTGGAGACTGAGAAACTATTCCTTTTTATGATGTCACTGGTATATCCATCCAGGATCTGCCTCATGTGGCCAGTAACCTATTGGCAAAGCAAACTCACCGGAGACACAAGTAAGCCTTTGAAATACATGGCTGAGACGTAAAATAACGGTCAACCCCTAATAGATGGACCAAGCACCCCCCCCCCCCCACTAGCATAGAGCCAATTACAGCTCCTAACCTAGCGGGCTCTAATGGCAACAGGCTCTTCCCTGCACTCTAGGAAAAAGAAAGTGCCCTCACCCGGATAGTAAAACCTCCAGGGAGTAATCTTCTCCTCTTTTTCATTTTTTTTTTTTTTTGTATTAGTACCACACAGCCCAACACCGGCACAGATAAAAGAAACCATAACGCCCCCGTAGGGCCGACTTACCTTGAACGAACCTCCACCTCGCAGACCACTGCAGAACTTGAACAAAATACTGGGGTGGGATACGGGACTAGACTGTCTACACTCCAGGAACAACAAAGCAGGTAAGACTAATTTCACCTTCCTGAGCGTGTTAGCCAGTCTAGTCCCGGACCTCTGCGTCTGTACCAGAGCAGTGCACAGAACTTCGACCACGGGAGGGACCTGGCAGACCAGCATGCAGCACTGCTGCACCAAAAGCGGTCTCTTCCGACTGACGCACATCCAGACGGTAATGTTTCACAAAGGAGTGCAAAGACGACCAGGTCGCCGCCTTAGAAATCTCTTCCAGCAGCACCGAACGCCGCTCCGCCCAGGAAGTAGCGTGTGCTATAGTGGAATGCGCCCTAAGCCCTTCTGGCAGCGCCTTTCCCTTTAATATATAGGCGGATGCAATGGTTTCCTTAATCCACCTAGCGATGGACGCTTTAGACGCCTGCTCCCCTTTCTTTGACCCCGCGAAAAGGACAAAAAGACTCTCTGACTTGCGGAAGGAGGACGTTCGACGAATATACTTCTTCAATGCCCTACGGACATCCAGAACGTGCAACCGTCACAACCCCAACGAGCGCGAATCCCGAGGAAACACCGGTAAAGAAATTTCCTGATTAACATGAAAAGGCGAGAAGACTTTAGGAAGAAAAGCCGGCACTGTCCTCAAAACCACCTTTGCTGCAAAGAATAATAGATAGGGCTCCCTGCAGGAAAGCGCTTGCAACTCCAAGATTCTCCGTGCCGAGCAGATGGCCATCAAAAATACCACCTTGAGAGTAAGATCCTTGAGAGACGCTCGGTCCAATGGCTCGAAAGGCTCGCGCTCCAACGCGTCTAACACAAACGGCAGATCCCATGTGGGAACGACCCGTCTAGTCGGAGGCCGCGGGATTGTCACCGCTCTGAGGAACCGCTTCACATCTCCCTGGCAGCCCAAAGACTGCCCTGCTATCCTGCCTCTGTAACATGCCAAGGCTGCCACCTGCACCTTCAATGACGATGCAGCTAGCCCTTTGTCAAAACCATCCTGCAAAAAATCCGAAATCTGAGGAATGGAAGATTTCAAAGCTTCACACCTGCCTTCGTCACACCACGCTTCGAATGCTCTCCAGACTTGGACGTAAGCTAAGGACGTGGACCTCCTCCGGGATCTCAATAGCGTAGAGACCACCGCCGCCGAATAGCCTCTCGACCTCAACCATGCCCTTTCAAGAGCCATGCCGTAAGCGAGAATCGATCCACATGAGGCATGAAGAGGGGTCCCTGAGACAGTAGATCCGGCCGAGGGGGAAGCCGCCAGGGTTTGTCTACTAATAACCAAACCAGATCCCCATACCAGGGTCTGCAAGGCCAGTCGGGAGCTATGAGAATTACCAGCCCTGAGAACCTTTCGATTCACTGTAGAACTCGCCCAATCAGGACCCATGGCAGAAACACGTATACCAACTGTCCTACCGGCCAGACTTGGACGAGAGCATCTAAGCCCTCCGACATCCGTTCCCGCCGTCTGATGAAGAAGCGGCTGACCTTTGCCAAGGCGAACGTCGCCATGAGATCCATGACCGGCGTGCCCCACCTGTGTACCACCTTCTGAATGATGTCGGGATGAAGAACCCATTCTCCCGGATCCACCCGCTCTCGACTGAGGAAATCGGCTTGCACATTGTCCACTCCCGCTACATGTGCCGCCGACAGATCCAGAAGATTCGCCTCCGCCCAGGCACACAGGGCTTCGGCCTCCAACTCGAGTGATACACTGGTGGTGCCTCCTTGCCTGTTGACATATGTAACCGCCATGGCATTGTCGGAGAATATTCGAACCGCCTTGCCCACGAGCAACCAACAAAACTCCTGCAACGCCAGGGATACTGCTCTCAACTCCAACCTGTTGATGGACCACCCCTTCTCGTGGTCTAACCATTGTCCCTGCGCGAATACGCCTTGGCAATGTGCCCCCCAACCCAGGAGACTGGCGTCTGTTATGACCGGCACCCAGGTTGGCGTGTCCAGTAGTCTTCCGCCCTCCAATGACGCGGGAAGCAACCACCACTGGAGGGCCTTGCGTACTTGCTCCAGACAACTCAGCTTCCGAGACAGCGGATCCTGCTGATGCGACCAACGACGAAGCAATGCTCGCTGCAAGGGCCTCATGTGTGCCCGCGCCCACGGCACCATCTCTATGGAGGCTGCCATTGTGCCCAGCAACTGCAGATAATGCCACGCCGAGGGCGCTCGGACCCAAAGAAACTGCCGCACCAGTTTGCAAAGGCTCTGCGCTCACTCCGTCGTCAGGAATATCCGGCCTACCCCCGTGTCAAAGCGAGCTCCCAGGTATTCCAGATTCTGAGAGGGGACCAACTGACTTTTGGACATGTTGACTACCCAACCGAGCTCTTGTAGAAAGGACACTACGCGGTCCGTGGCCTGCTTGCTTTCGGCCCTCGTCTTTGCCCGGATCAGCCAATCGTCCAAGTAGGGATGAACCAAAATGCCCTCTTTCCGTAGAGCCCCCGCCACCACCACCATAACTTTGGTGAAGGTACGGGGTGCCATTGCCAGGCCGAACGGGAGCGCGCGGAACTGAAAATGTCCGAACGGGACCACGAATCTGAGAAATCGTTGATGTTCCGGACGAATCGGAATGTGCAGATATGCTTCTGATAGATCGAGGGAGGTAAGGAACTCACCCCGCTGCATCACCATGATAACCGATCGCAGTGTCTCCATGTGGAAATGCGACACCCGGAGGCAACGATTCATGCTCTTGAGATCGAGAATTGGCCGAACTCCGCCATCCTTCTTTGGCACCACGAAATAAATGGAGTAACGACTGCCTCCGCATTGGTCTGGCAGCATTGGCACTATGGCCTTGAGCTCCAACAGCCTTTGTACTGTCTCCCGCAAAGCCCTGCACTTGGCTACTGACTTGCCGGGAGACTGCACAAAGGCGTCCGGAATGGTCTCAACAATTCCAGCGTATAATCTTCTCGAATCACTTCTAACACCCACTGATCTGACGTTACTCGGACCTAGGCAGCATAAAACTCCTGCAACCTCCCCCCTACCTGCAGCAAGGGTGCCCGGGTCCCCCGCATCTCATTGTTGCTTTTTTGTATTGAAAGACGAGGAGGGGGCAGGACCAAACCCTCGTCCTGCTCCCCGAAACCCCCGAAAACCTTGGTTTCTATTAGCAAACCGACCTCGCTGACTGGAACTGAACCTTTGATACCGGGATCAGCGAGCATCCCTCAGTTGGACTCTGCCAGCTGGAACCGTCCTGCTCGGCTTAGGCTTGTCCTCCGGCAATCTTTCCGCTTTGGACTCACCCAAGTCCTTCACCAGCTTCTCTAAGTCCTCCCCGAACAAAAGCCGTCCTTTGAAGGGAAGCTTACTCAACCTAGATTTAGAGGAACTATCCGCCGCCAAATTACGCAACCAGAAATACCTCCGGGCCGCCACGGCGGAGGCCATGCTCTTCGAGAGCCCCCGCATAAGATCATAGTGGATATCCGCCAGGTAGGCCGTGCCAGACTCCAACTTAGCCAGATCGCTAGCCACTGCACTATCTTGGCCCGCCTGTACTCCCTGCGACCAGCGAAGACTGTAAACGGGGGCGCTGGGTGAGAATGTCCACAGTCTTGGCAAAGGCAAATATTAATATGACTTGCAAAGGATTGTGGGAAATGTAGTCCATTCATATCAGAATCAGCCGTTCACAAATAAATTAGTTGTGCTTGCTCGAGTGTAAAGCAAAGAAGATATATTTTATTTATGGGGTTATTTCTCCCAACACAGATTTGCTTGGTAGCACAGAAAGGATACTTGCTTTCAGTATTATACTTAGAAAAACAAAATCAGGAAAAACAACAACTGAACTTCTTAAGCAATCAAATCAAATCATAAAGACCTTGATGGGAACAGAAAGGTCTTTTCTGTAGGCTCCTGCTAATATCTTTTTAGCAGTGCTTCAAAAACAAACAAAACCCACAAAGTAATGAAAAACTGTTCTTTTTCAAGGCTAACCTGGTATTTTCACACACACCCAGAAGTGTCTCTTCAGAGCTCACAGGCAATTAGGCAAGGCTCAATTGCTAACAATTAACCAGCTGCAAACCTCTTGGCTGGTTTACTTTCTAAACGTGGCTCAAATCCTGCTCAAAAGCTTTTATGAGTAGATCAAAGAACAAGTTTATATTTCTTTGTGATGGTTGTTGTATTTTGTAAAAGAATATTACCACAGAAGTTTAGACAGAGAGCAATCCATGTATTCACACAGCTCATTTACAATATTCCCTTCTTCTTCAACTATCATAGAATCAATATCATGGATTGGCACAGAGGAATTTCTTAATGGAGCATTCTCAGAACAATACTTGTTTCCCTGCTGTCTTCCAAGTGAATAGCTAGGGCATAGATCAGTATTCATACCTGAGCTTCCATTGCTGTTAGGGTTCCTCTCTAAATATCCTGGCCAGTATGTAGTCCAGTTTTTATGTCCAGCCTTCCAACCAAGATCCCTGGACACTGGATCTCTCTTCACATACCTTCTGGCACTGGTCTTAGGGCCCCTTCCAAATGCAGCCGTCTCCCTCACAGGTCCCGTCCGGGGATTCCTGGCTCTGCAACCCCACTCCTCTGGTTTCCTCCAGTCCAATGGAGTATGCTTGCCTCTGGAATGCCTCCCAGCACACGTACTGCTATGGACTCCTTTAGACCTCCAAGATGCTTCTCTCTTCTTTCTTCCAAAGTGTTTCTTGCTCTCTCTGTCCGTGAGCTCTGGCTTCTGCTGCCTCTGCTCCTTCTTCTGCTGCTGATGATGATCATGAAGATTCTGCTGAGTAGAATAAGCTTACTTTTAACCTGTTTAGAGGGCTGCTCCACCCTAGCACAGCACAGCTGTGCTGAATCAAGCCCTGCCCTTGGAGATGAGTGCTTGGGGATTACCTCATAGTTCTCCTGATTGAACACACGTTTTCCCACTTCAGCTCTTCTAGTGGCTGTTGGAAACCTGGTGCATTCTGGGACTGGTAGTCTTTTATGGGAACATTCTGTTTTATTATTTCTACCAGAAAAGACAGGTTGCTTGTTCAGAGTCACTTCACCTCTATTATAGCTCCTTACTGAACTATGACAAGCTTCCTTATCACAAGACATGCTCGAGCCACGTAGGCCCCGCAAATAGCCGCCTGAAGGAAAGAGCATTCACATCAAACACTTGACGGGGGGGTGGGGTGGGGGGGCCGCTGAGCATTTCCAGGCCTACTGTCTGTCTGCCACTGCCTTATGGATGCGTACTGCTCTGCATTGGGTGGTGGGGGGGTGATATGGGAGGGGTGGGGGGGTGGGGGGGGCCGCTGAGCATTTCCAGGCCTACTGACTGTCTGCCACTGCCTTATGGATGCGAACTGCTCTGCATTGGGGGGGGGGTGGGTGATATGGGAGGGGTGGGGGGGGGGGGGGGCCGCTGAGCATTTCCAGGCCTACTGTCTGTCTGCCACTGCCTTATGGATGCGTACTGCTCTGCATTGGCTGTCCTGTAGGGTGTCTGTTCCCCAGCAAGACTGGGGTTGATGGTCCCCCTCTCTTACCACCATTGGAGGGAGGTTCTGTTGATGAGGGATCCTATCTCCCATCCTGGGCAAGTGAGAGTGGGTTGGGTGGTGGTACCTACTCTGCCTATGGGTCCCACCCCCCTCCTTCACTTGCATTATGTTACCATGGCATCAACATAGAATATGCACTATTCTGGGTGCATCATAGCCCATAAGGGCTAGATTTGATTGACAACTACAGATAGATGCTAATGTATTCTAGGTATGTCTGCAGGAACTACCTATCACACACAGTAGCAGTGATGGGTACTTGAAACACAGTCTCTTCCAGCCATGACATGTGCTGCAGACCTGGTGCTGGCCGCCCCACCTAACCCTCAGGGTGAGCACCATACCCACTAAATGTGACGGTCTGTAGCTACTCTGTGCCACTAACACACACACCGTCAGCACCCTCTACCAGGCTGAGGTGCTGTGGGGGTGCACTCGGTCAGTTCTCCCTACCAGGATGAGGTGCTGTGGGGTGCATACCCCATCTTGTGATCATCTGTAGACTGCTGATTTGCATGTGCTGTGCATCATGGGTATGGGTGGGTTGACCTTATCCTGGTAGCCACAGCAGAATGTTTGTGTGGTGACGTGCAGTCCTTCTGTAGCCAGCCACAAGTTTGTTAGCAGCTGTAGTCCACTGGTTTACTTCACTGCCTGTAATGGCAGAAGTCATTGGTTTGATCCCACAGTGGGGTTTATTAGCTAGGGCTGTCTGAGGCATTGTCTATTTTTAATGTGGAAGGTGCCTTATAAGGTGTCCTATAGGGGACATTATAGGGTGCCTTTGCGGACAGTGCACTTTATAATGTGCCCTATGGAGCGTTACAAGATGCTCAAGGTTCTATGTTGAATGATGCTGAGAAGATCAAGAAAAGGTGGAAGGAATATACAGAGTTTTTATATGATAAAGATCAAGTGGACCAACAGCCGTTTCAACCTGTACCTTATGATCGGGAACCATTGGTGATGAAAGAAGAAGTTGAAGCAGCATTGAAAGCCTTATCAAAGAACAAAGCACCAGGCATTGATAGCATTCCAATAGAAGTATTGCAGCAATCTGATGCAGCTGTTACCGTACTTAAAAGGCTCTGCCAAGAAATATGGAAGACAACATCATGGCCAACTGACTGGAAAAGATCTGTGTTTATACCAATAGTAAAGAAAGGTGATCCAACTGACTGTGGAAATTATCGCACAATCGTGATCCAACTGACTGTGGAAATTATCGCACAATCGCTCTGATCCCACATGCCAGCAAGATTCTACTGAAGATTATTCAAAAGAGACGACAACCATATCGGGAACAAGAACTACCTGAAGTGCAAGCAGGGTCAGGAAAGGGCGAGGAACGAGAGACATCATTGCGGATGTGAGATGGATCCTTGAAAAGACTAAAGAATACCAAAAGGACATCTATTTGTGCTTTATCGACTATAGCAAGGCTTTGACTGTGTAAATCATGAGAAACTCTGGGCCACAATTAAGAAGCCTTGGGTATACCAGAACACCTGATCATACTCATTGCGGGCAATCCTGTACATTGATCAAAAATAACCAGCTAACAGTTCGAAAGCGCGGGGTGGGGGGGGGGAACAAGTTAGAAACAGAAAATGGTTTAAAATAAGCAAAGGTGTAAGGATGAAAGGCTAACGATACTTCTCCGACCCTGGAACCTGTTTTTGAAATGTAATAAAATTGAACAACAGAACGGAAAATCGATACAGAGAAGAAACGAGCGAAATTGTACACATGAAAAGGACAAACAGAGGGAAGAATGTGAAGATTGTTAGTTGGAGAAGGAAAGAACTCATCATGCAACATACCGGAATCGGGCTCAGGGGCAAGGTGAATGAGAATGACGCCACATTGCTGGCTAAAAGTTGAAGATGATGGACAAAGGTGAGAAACATTTCAAAGCATATCTACGCGAGTCACGGGAACAACATGAAGGGCGGGGATACTAAATGATCGACACAAACCGAAGAAAAGAAAAGAAAGTGGGGATAAGTCTCAAAACGCGGAGCATGCACACTGTAATGTAAAGAAGACAAAGATGCATGAGCGGCGACGAAGGCATCCTAGAGCTCAACGTTGGAGCATAGAGTCAAAAACAGGTTAGCATGAACGTTTGAAGGACGAAGAAATTGAAATGGTGAACAAACTTTAAAAAACTCTACTTGTGAAAGTCAACTATCAAATAAAGAAAACAACAGCAGCACTAGTGGCAAGAAATCGAGACAAACAAAAGAGACGGAAATCACATTGGACGTGATAAGGTGCAGAATGGCTATGAAAGACCTAGATAAGATTCTGGCATAGGAGCAGAGATGTCGGCCTCTGCCATACAAAGATTCAACTTGTTCAAGCCATGGTATTTTGCCAATAACCAACATTTCCAAAAATATGGATGTGAAAAAGCTGGACGAGTAGCTGCTGAAAAAAAAGACAAGGGACAGGAAGAAAATCTAATGCCTTTGAATTATGGTTCATCGGCGTGACAGAATACTGTGTATACCATGGACTAGCCCAAAGAACAAACCAGTCGTAGGTTACTAAATAGAGGAGATCAAAACCTAAGCTTTCTTTAGAAGCTCAGATGACAAAGGGACTTTTCGACTTCCATATTTTTGGACACCAATCATGCGGAGAGAGAGGATCATTAGAGAAAAGACCATCATGCTTGGCAAGATAGACAGGTCAACGACAAAAGAGGAAGGCCAGCAATGAGATGAAGATACGAACAGAATACACAGCAGCTACGGGGACCAGTATGTCAACAATGAGCCGCCTGACTGAAGACTGCAAACAATTTAGGATAAGCGTCCAGGAAGGGTCGCCGATGAGTCGACTATGACTCGACGGAACTTAATACAACAACAACACAACAACAACAACAATGGAGTGCACTTATAGGGTGCCTTATGCGGCACCTTAGTCTACGCAACTGTGAGGGTGTGTTTGCTAGCAGCTCTAATTGGGATTCAAACTCATGATTGTTTCAGTTGAACCCTATAAGTACACAGAATTAAGATACAGAAAGACAGCAGCGAGAGGGCATGTTCAAGAAATTTATCAGAAGATATTGCTCTTGTGTGGGGGGGGTCTCCCACCATTTTTTGTTTTCTGGCCCCCCGTACTGAGACTGCCGTCCATAGGTTTCTGCTGCAGCTTTAGGTTCATGTGGCTGTTTCCCGAAACAAAAACGGTCTAAATTTTCATTTTCAGTTGTAGAACGATACCAATTTTCAGTTATTAATGTTGTTTTTTGGATTCTGAAATTCAGGAATATGATTTGCCTGTCAGTTTTCTTTACGTAATATCTTTTACTGTAAGCTCTTATTTCGGAGAGGGTTACTCAAACACATTTTCCTAAGAGGGCAGGGAGAACGGCCCCCCCCAACTCAGAGTGTCCATACAGCTTGGAAAAAGCCAGTGCTGTGTGAGAGGAGGGGAAGCAGGAAGAAGAAGCTGAGGGGCTGCAGGGGATAACGAGCAGCGCTTTCTTTTCTGCATTCGGCCCCAGTGTGGCACAGTCATTTCTTCTTCTGCTTGCCCCATGCACCATGTGTGTCTCACAAGCCGGATGACACTTGCCTGGCACCGTCTCCCCTGCTGCCACTTCCTGCCAGTCTCCTACCTGCTGAGCAGAAAGCCCTGCAGCCATTCTCCTGTCCTTCCCCTTTCTCTTTGGGCAGCTTTGGGCCTTGCTAGTTCCCTAAAGGTACTCAGCTTCTCTCCGGTCTTGCAGGAACTCAGCACCGTACAGTACAACAAGCTCTGCCCCTTCCAGGAGGAAGTGATGTCAGAGGAGGAGAGTCCTGTTGCTGTGGTGATGGATGAGGGAATTGTGGGAAATGAAGTCCTGTATTGTCTTTTAATCTCCCTCCTAGAACTAGCTAACTTGGCCAGAAAAAATCAAAGACTTGCCACCAGGGGCGGCTCAAGGTGTGCAAAAAGTCAACCTTTTGCACCAAGGCAATCTGCTGCCTGAGGTTCAGGGATGAGATGGCGCCCCCTCCCTTCCTGTAGTGGGGGGAGGGGCCTTTCTCAAAACTCCATTCAGGGACTGAACCAAACCAAAAAGCCAATTAGATAATATGGAGGAAATGCAAGATGTTTGAGCGAGAACCACAGCACACTTTATAAAACTAAATTATAACTCATTTTTATTTTGTTATAAACTGCATTATGGTTCTTGTTTTTTCTTTTTGAACATATATTTTGCATCCACAGAACCCCCTCCCTCAACAGTGGGTGCAGAGCAGAACTAGGACATTCACCCACAGAGCTCAGTATTATAAAAAAAAAATTATTCTCGTCATTTCACTAACAAACATTGTCCAGTACCAGGAATATTGGGAATTAATATAAAACCCTACAAAAGTCACCAAAGATTTACAAGGCCAAATGTACTATACCATGCATATCAGCATAAACTACCAAAACTTATACAAGGTGCCTATCCAAAAAAGCAACACTATAAATACTGCAGCAGGGTCTGGAACATCTAACACCTATTTGAAAAGCTAAACAAGACAAATAATTACAGTACAGATCCCTGCGTACAAACTTCATGTTAACAAAAACACACCGGCGCGGTCACACACTCAGAACGCAGACCCTCACCAAGTACAGAATAAGTGATCACAAACCTAAAGTAAAAATAAAATATTTAGACAAAAATTAAACAGAAACCCCAAAAAGCCAGACCCCA